>CABEEJ010000524.1:70533-264686 GCA_901482245.1 Timema douglasi
TATTAGGTTTAAGTATTGGGCAACAGTAAAATATCTGGCAACATAAATATGTTTTTTGGGTAATATATATTTTTTTAAGCATGAGGGAGTTTAGTTTATATTACTTCATGTTAAATGTTAGATGTTAGGTTTTGGCCTTTTGCTTACTAAAATATAATGTTATTAGATTCCATTTATTAAATTTGCTCTGTTCATATTTTTTGTTCTATAGTTCTCTCTTGAACTTAGCGTAGTAGGCGCCGTCAGCGCGTATGAGAAACTAATGATAGCCGCCATGACGACTAAATGTAGGGTAAATATTTGTTATTGTACTGGCGAGTCATAATGGGTTATCTGACTAACGTCAAATTGATCTTTCTGTAATTTGGGATATTGCCTATTGTTCCCGTTTATGGGAAAGAGAGATAATGAACGACTGACAGGAAATAGCTCAATATTTTTCATGTTGAACATTGACATTTATACTAAGGTTATTGTCAAGAGTTAGTTATTGTTTTTGGCTTAACCAAGTTTGATTAGCGAAGCTATCCGCTTATATGTTCTGCGACCTCCCTATGAGGCCATGATGCAAGGTTGCGTATGTGTATTCTCTATCTCTTTTGAGGCTATTGCTTTAAATAAATTGTTATCCACATCTTGTTGAATATAAATAAAAATCTTGACTAATATGTTTATATTTTACCTTTTTATCTACTCATCCTTAGGTAGGTCACTTCGACTAAAATATGTTGTCGAATAAACTTATCGTTAATGACATGGATTATTGATATTGAGGCTGACCGCAGGGACGAGTCCCGAAATAGTTCTTGTCGCGTGTGCTGGGCTCCAGTTAGGTTTAGCCCAGTTTTACCTTGCTTTTACTCACTCAGCACACTCTAAATTTTTCTGCTAGCTCATTATTATTATTTTTTTGTATTTGGACACGCCTAGTTAGGCGTAACGGTACAGCGTATAACCCGAACGGGTAGTAAGACGCTGTGCTAAATATATATAGTGTAAAACTAATTAAAAATAATAATTCGAAGGTAAATTATTATAAATGTTAATTGGTATGAGAGTAAAGAATAATCTTAAAAATTCAAAAACTTAGGTATTTAAATAAATGTTTTAAAGTGTAATTAATTTTAAATTTAACATAAAATGATCATAAAATATTAATCCCAGAAAAATGTAATTCCAAATAAATAATATGAATGCTGACGTTTTGTTGTACCAAAAACTTTGGGCGGTGATAAAATATGTCGAATATCTTTTAACTGCACTGATGCTAAATCTGGTAGAGTCGGAAAACAAAATTGATTATCTATCTTCACACTTTTACGCAAGTAGCTTACCCCTAAGTCACCATTTTCGTTTTTATTTTGGATTACCTTTCCTATATAATAAACCTCTTGATTTTTTTAGTTGAAATTCTACTAGGATATGATCACCTTCTACTGGGTCTTTTAATAATTCTTCAAATCTTTGAAGATACTCAAAATATTCTAGGCCATCAGACTAGTCATCGTACTCGGGCTCAATGTCATCTTCACTAAACAAACCCTTCTATAATTTCTTCTGTATTTTCCTTGATATGTTCCTCTTTTCCTTTTCTGATTTCTTCCTTTATTGGTGTATCCGTAGCTATAATACTTTTTCCTGATTTTTTATTACTACTCGAAGTGTATTTTGGATATCCTCTTAATTCTTCTGAAGAAACATAAAACTGGGTGGTGATGTGGTTTGCTGAGGTCTAATAGAGGATGTTGTTGGACTGGGTTCAGTATGTGGTGAGTTCACATTGAAGTGAAGGATAACTGAGGATGTCGTTTGAACAGATTCAGTAACTGTTGAGTTTACATTTGGGTGAAGAATTACGGGGGTTGTTGTTGAAACGGGACTAGTGGTTAAGTTCACCGTGAGATAGTTATTTTCTTGAATATTATTTTCAGAATTTTGAACTGTACTGTCAGGAGGTGGTCTATAAGTAACTGAACTTAACATGAAATCAGTATCTGTGAAAATTTGGTCATCAAATGGATATATTCCCGAACTCTTGAATCCAGCTGTTATATTTTTTGGTGTCATTGCCTTTAAATGAGCTTCTCCAACGCAGGCTGACACTTCATAAATAGTTAAATTTTGACCAGGTTGTCTGATCATCCAAGAGTACACAACAGCATTGTAGGCTGTGGTGGAAGGCCCAAAAACCCCAAAATCAAGCGGTTGTAATTTTGCAGATGAATGGGGTGGTATAGTCAAAACTGTAAAACCATTCCCTTTTGTTTAATTTAGAACTTAAATTGAGAGATGACTCTCATGATTGTCATAAATTAGTAAACTAGGATTGTTTTTAGAACTATGAAAATGTTTAATAAAATGCTTCATAGTGTCTATAAATAATTCACAGGTCATCCACCCACTTACAGTTGCTAGGCCCAAGGAACCTGCTGGTGAACCTGTGACCATGTGCTTCTTGAAATTTACTCTGGGAAACATAATTACTGGTGGTAATTGATTACCTGCTGCATTTATAAACCATCGTGTAGTAACGTGAACCACCTTTTCTCCACTTTTGCAACATTTACTTGTTTAAAACCCTTTTCAGCAATGATCTTTTGAGGCTTTGAACAGTTGAAGTGTTGGTTTCATCTGAATTGAGCACTCTTGTTCCGCCTGAAAAATAGTCAGAACGAGAATAAACATCCCTTAAATTGTTTTTAAAAAGAATGTCAGCGGTGTGCTTATTAAAATATGTTGCTTGAGCTAAACTTCAGCCCTCAGGTGTCCTAAGATATATTCTGGGATGCCGACGCATAAACCCATAAAACCATTTGATAGGTACCTGCCTTATTATTACTATCCCAGGTTTTTTGATATTTTATAAAAAAAATTAGCTGCCAATTTATGAGTAAGTTTATAACAATCAGCTATAGGTAGCCCATTGAGCAAGTAACTATATATGATGCTAGAATTTCCTATTACTCAACTATAAAAAAAATATTTACAGAATAATTTCTTTTCATTCTAAAAGCTTGACCTGGAGAAGCCTTCTGTTTCATCACATATCGACTTAGTTTGAAAACTTAATTTCTTTTCTGCCGCCACATTTCGCAGACTACGACCTGATAAAACTAACTGTACAGCCGCTCTCATTACTTCCTCAGAGAAACTGCCAATTTCAGCCTTTCTTTTAGCATTACGAAGCATTTTCTTTGAAATTCCAATATGTAATGAAAGAAATTGGATAAATTAATATTGGTATTACTTGTATTTATTATTATTATTTTCATCATTGGAGACAGTAGTTGTGCTGTCTCACTGTTTCCTAGCATGACTTGTCTCACTGTTACAAGAAGAAAACATAACGTGTAAATATATTTGGGAAACCAAACCGTGGTTCTGATAGCAAAAACTATTAGCTAAGAGGCGGAATAGTTAGAATGGTTGTATTGACAGTACATGTAAATAAATAATAAAAATTGTAAAATGGAAATAAAATTTCTTTTGTTGGGACTTGAGTAATTCCATCCACTCAATAGAGCATTTTAGTAGGTGAGCCTTGACCTACAAGAAGATGGGCAGTGCTTTCTAAATATTCTTTAATGTCTTGTTTTACTTTGTTGTTTTCTTATTATCTATGATGTATATATTATTATATTATTACAATTTTGCTTTGCGTTTTAAATATGTACAAGACATGGAAACCATTAATTGATGTCATAATACCATTTCCAACAACTTTGGTTACTTTTAAAATAGCTAATTTCATAAAACACAATCTAGACTTTTACAGTATTTCATAAACACAATATGGTGGAAATTCACTAGTACAACATTTGAACACTGAATTGCATCACTTCACAGACATTCAAAATAGTCTGTCAGTTAACTTTTCTCAAAGTTCCCCACCCTCCCTTATATTTAAAAATGTCAGAACAAATTTCTATTCGGCTTAATTATATTTTATTTTTGTAACCTTTTCAAAATTCTCGTTTCAGACTTTAATAACCAGTTGTTAAAATAAGTAACATAATAATCGTAAAAAATCATATACCAATATTAAATTTACGTTGTTGGAGGATAGTCAAAGATTAAGATATCTAGACTTAAGCCCGTATCACACGACACTAGATAGTACTTGAAATCCAGTGTGCTAGCTAGCACTAGCCTGCACGTCATCATCTAGCGTCGTGTGAATCAGAAAAAGTATACTGGTTCTGCCACTTGGTACTGGCTACCATACTAGTTGTGAGGATAGAACATGCGCTATTTTCGTACTAGTTCCGACACTAGTTTGTGTAATTCGACCAATCAATGCTCGCTCAGACTATGTGTAGAGTAAATAATAGAAATGGCGCCGACATGGTCTTCGGGTGTGATTTTGTTGTTGGCGGAAAATTATTCTAAACATCCTTGTTTATATAATACCAAATTTCCACAATATGACAATATATTTAATATATATAAATTCTATTTAAAACATGTCATCTAAAAATGACAAACTGTGTTCCAGACCCAATTTTAATCTAAATAAACTTGATAGCATGCCAACCTTGGATTTTTTTTTTCTAGAATATAAAGTGTGTGTAGGCTTAAAAAAGAACATTTGTGAATCAAGGATACTGTACTTGGACACCCATGGGCTTAGGGGCTTCTGACCACATCGTAAATAAATGAATACAAATTTAGGGAGATACTAAACGTTTGTGTCACCCCGAATGTATACTACCTAACCTCCGAATGTATCATAGTTAGCATCCTGCGACCATTATTTCGTCTTTCCCAACAAGTCCCGTGTCCATATTCTTTTTCTTAGGCTCCCTCTCATATTTTTCAATATCTTTATTAGCAATTAATGCAGCTGTTGCACCCGAAATTAATCTCTGAAGTTCCATAAATATTTGCACTAGAACCTAGTACCAAACTAGCAGCGTGTGAATACTCTAGTCCTGTTTCTATTATACTAGCTAGTATACAGATATCTAGTCGCTAGCTAACACACTTGATTTCTAGTACGAGCTAGTGTCATGTGATACAGGCTTTAGGTTTATTTTGGTGAGATGGATATTTGTTGGAATATTACCATAGACTTGGTAAAGTCTGTTCATGGTAGGAATTGTTTTCTGAAAGGCCTTTTTCACTACAAGAAATATATTATATAGTAGGATATTGGTGGGGAAAAAAACCTTTCAGAGAGTAATACCTACCGTGAATGGAGTATAGATAGAATTCTCGATAGTAAAGAATAATGTTATATAGTTTGATAACGTTGATTTATTTAATGAATTTTTGCTCTAATGGAAAAAGCTTATCTGGTTGTTTTATAGTACTCTTGCAAGTTTCTAGTCTCTTAATTATTTTGTGTAGATTTATTCTTGTAAAATGGGAATAGGAATTGAAATCTTTAAATAAATTATTATATAAGTCTTGAGGACTCACCTTTTTCAAATAGTGGATTATTTACATGTTTACGTATTATGAGATAAATATAAAATTTGTATATTGTTTTTAAACTAGGGTCAATTTAACATACTTTATAAAAAAGTGATTTACATCTATAATTAATAGTTGTGTTTATACCATCATATATGGTTCTAACTGTTTCTAAACATATACATATATTTAATTATATTTTTAATGAATAAATACCAACAAAAGCATTTATATTTCTTATCAATTGTATAAATACACTTAGGATAATTTTTTTACATTTGTGTTTACTCTTCCTTTTTTCATTTTTGGGAACTTATATACTCTTTAGTACGGCCGTTAAACTACCAATCCCGCATCTATATTGAGTTGCGTACACTGAGTTTTCAATGTTTGTACTCAGACATTCGAAAAAGTTACTCACTTTAATTGTGTTTATTATAATTTTTTTATTTGAGCCTTCAATTTTGGATTTGTTAGATTTGTTAGGTAAAGAAGGTTTCAAAACATTACACCCGGTAATTGTACAACATGATTGTTACATGACGCCAAAAAGAAGGGCAATTTTAAAGAATGTATTCATGCGCTACATTATTGCGCACTCACACTGTTGGTTAAGGGGCTAGGACCAGACAAGCATGATATTTTAAATATGTTTAGACAAAAATAGATAATTATTAATAGCTACGAAATAGATTATGTCTTATGATTTTTCTCAGGGTGCTCAATCTGAAAACCTAGTAATGGCTTCTTATGAAATATCAAAATTAATTACTGAAACTGGTTATCCTCCTACAATTGCATATAAATTAATAATTACCGCAATGAAAATGTTATCATCTCGAATATGTGATTTAAAAACACACACAGGAGAACCAAGTAAATATACTGGTGCTATCAAATAACACAGTGAACCGTAGAATCGTGGAGATAAGAGATAATATTGAAGAAACTATCATAGGTCACTTAAAATAGTGTAGTTTTTTCCTTGCAAGTCGATGAAAGTACAGATATATCAGACAATTTCAATTTAATGTGTTTTGTGAGATACAGTTTTTACAATACAACTCACGAAGAGTTTCTCTTTTGTAAACTTCTGACAACAAGAACAACAGCTGAAGAAATTTTTAATTTAATTGATGATTACATCAATCATGTCATTGAATGGAAGAAATATGTAGGACTGAGCAGCAATGGAACACGTGCAATGACAGGCGCTCGTACTGGACAATTTCCGAGGAACAAAGCCGTAGTATCAGTTTGTTTATGTGTACATTGTAGCATTCACAGAGAAGCAATGGCCGTCAAAAAAATGCCATTGGTTTTAACTGCAACTATGAAAGAGTGTGTAAAATGTATAAACTGTATAACATCTCATCCACTGAATTCAAGAATATTCTCTGCGTTGTGCAGAGTACTAGGGAGTGAACATGAACATCTTTTACACTGCGATGTGCAATGGCTATCATGAGGGAATGTATTAAGAATACTTATTGAAATGAAGTAAGAAGTTTTAATGTTCTTAGTTCAACATCTCCCAGTGGCTAGAGATGTAATATTATAATTCACAGATAGTTTTCATTATGTCAATTGGTTAATCAAGGTAGCCTACCTCTGTGAAACTTTTGATTTTTTGAATAATTTAAATCTGACATTACCAGGGTAGCAATGTTTTTTTTAAATTTAAAGTGCAAGAAAAGGTGGAAGTTGTAAAGAAAAAAATCAATTTGTGGTCCCGTCGTGTGGAAGCAGAAAATTACAAATCTTTTATAAACCTAAAAGAATTACAAAAAGATTAGTATATCACAAGTTCCATGCCGGATGAGATTTCAGCTTCTATCAGGGAACATCTGCTAGGTCTAGATACAAGCCTGAAGAAATATTTCCCCCCAATCAACAGCAACAAAACTCTTTTACAATGAACGTAGAATCCAAGACTGAATGGCCAGATTCAGATATTGAGTATATGATTGAATTATTGTGATGTAATATGGCACCCAAACACATCTTCGGCATAATACCACTGATGATTTTTTTTTCCTGTCGTCAAGAGTACCCAGTTTTATCAAAAAAAGCAATACAATTTTTAATGCCTTTTGTCACAACATATAAATGTGAAGCAGGCTTTTCAACGTTGGTTTTCCTAAAAAATAAATATAGAAACCAATTGGAAGTTCTATTTTTCTCCAAACCTGAAGTTATTGTAAAAATAAACTGTTAAAATAAGACAAAACAATTAACAATTAATCACTCACCAAATACTTGTGTGCACTTTATTGTGATATGTTAATCCTAGATACTGTCATGATTGTTTTTTATTCCTCTATGATGTTGCTTACCCTTCTTGCTACCGTTGCTATGCTTAAAAAATATGTATAAACAAACTAATAAATTAGTTCTTGCGATATAATTATTCTTTGAATGACTACAGGTTATGGGCCCAGACATGTGCTCAAAATAAATGAAGTAACTCATTCTAAAACTGCTGTAAGTTATTGTAGTTTAAATGAAAGTATTAAGTTGTGCTCTTCGATTGTGAAAGTGTTCTAGTTCACGCTGCTAGTTAAACAATAATTTTTCTCATGGCAAATTTTGTAAACTATCGTATCGAGCCACTTAAAAAGGATAACTACGATACTTTGAAGCTTCAAGCACAAGCAGTTTTGATAAGAAATGGATTATGGAAATATGTTTCTGGTCAAGAAAAATGCTCCACAACCAATGATGCTGATATAATGAAATGGAAGGAACAAGATCTCAATGCAAGGTCAGATCTTACCTTAATTATATCGCCCAGTGAACTTAGACATATTAAGAACTGTAAATTTTCAAAAGATGTGTGGGATACATTATCAAAACTTTACCAAAGTAAAGGTCCCGCTAGAAAAGCCACTTTATTGAAACAATTGATCCTTCAGAAAATGAATGAGGGTGACGACGTCCGTAATCATTTAAATAAATTCACTGACGCTGTTGATAGGCTTGAAGAGTTGGAAATCAGTATAAATCCCGATCTTTTAAGCATAATGATGCTTTATAGCTTATCTAAATCCTTTAAAAATTTTTAGGGTAGCAATTGAGTCCAGGGATAACTTGCCTACCCCAGAGGAGTTAAGAATCAAAATAATTGAAGAGTTTGAAGCCAGAAGCAAAAATGATAGTATGACCTTGGAGAATGCCTTTTTCGGAAAAAATATAAAAAAATCAAAGAACAAAGATCGTTTAAATTATTTTCAAAAACCTACAAATGTCCCCTCAACCTCGCAATTTAAATATAAACCATAAATGTGGATGGATCGGTCATAAGGCCGTGAATTGTTGGAGCAACAATAAAAAGGGGGAGTCAACTTTCAAAGTGGAAGAACAGTGCCTTTCTTCTAGTTCAGGTGAGTCTGTAAGTTCATCATGGTGCATTGACAGTGGATGCAGTTCACATATGTGTGGAAATAAAGACCGTTTTCAGGACTTTGTTGAAACCCCTGAACATGTCACTCTTAAACTGGCATCTAAGAATCATACAGCTTCTATTATTGGGACTAGCCTAGTTAAAATCGAAATGAAAGATTCGAACAAAATTAATTTGCCTAACACATTATTTGTACCAAATCTGACCACAAGTCTACTATCAGTATCTAAAGTGACTGATAAAGGGTTCGATGTCCTGTTCAAAAAGAACAAAGCATTAGCAACAGATCCTCAAGGCAATGTAGTACTAGAATCTAAGAAGTCAAATGGGCTATATTATGTTAATTTTAAGTCTGTAGAAGTAACAAATAAAGCCCACATAGAACACGCAAAAGAAAAATGGCATAAAAACTAGCTTACTTAAATGAAGTACATTTAAGGTTGGTGTGCAAAAATGAAACATTGGAAGGCTTAGGTTTCAAAAAAGGTGATACGCTGAGTGATTGTGAGGTATGCATAAAAGGAAAATTGACCCAAGCTCCCTTTTCTACAAGAGAAGTTCCAGAAAACCTCAGAGTTTTGGAAATAGTGCATTCGGATGTTTGTGGCCCCATGCTTGTTGAATCCCCTGGCGGTTCAAGATATTTTGTAACCTTTACGGATGAGAAAACACGCTATAGCTGAGTTTATTTTTTAAAGCATAAAAATGAAGTTCTAGAAGTTTTCAAAACATATAAGAACGAGGTTGAGAATTTTACAGAAAACAAAATTAAATTTCTGCAATCTGATAATAAAACCTCAGAATACTCCCTGCAACAAATACTTTGAGAGTTTTCTAAACGAATGCGGAATTCAGAGGCGGCTGTCTACACCGTATACCCCTAAACAAATTTGGTTATCTGAGAGGATGAATAGAACCCTACTTGATAAAGCCCGATGTCTCATGTTGGAGTCAAACGTCCCCCCGTCATTTTGGGCTGAGGCAATTCACACAGCAAACTACCTGCGTAATAGGTCTCCCTCAAGGACCCTTAAAGGTGAAACGCCTTTTCGGAAATGGGTAGGAAGAGTTCCATCGGTTCTATATCTTCATGTATTTGGCAACAAAACCTTCGTTTTGGACAAAAAAACCTGGCAAAGGAAAGTTTACTTCCAGAGCAGATGAAGGGATTTTTGTCGGATATTATTAAATCTCGAAAACTTATAGAATATTATGGATGCCCAACGAAAGGAAAATCAAAATCACAAGAGATGTCAGAGTTTTGAACAAATAATTCTATGACTCGAAGGAGAGAAGAGGAGAAAACATTATAGTAATAGATGATCAACATAATGAGGACAATAAAGATGTTATTAATGAAGAAAATGTTGATGAAATAACTCTTCCAACTCCATCTGTTCCAGTTCAAGACCTCGTAGAACTCTCAGACCAAGAAGAGCAAGATCCAGCTGAAGATCAAGTACATTCAAGACCAAAACGCAACAGGAAACTTCCAATTTGGATGTCAGATTATGATGTGTCAGTCTATTGTGATGTTAAAGATGCATTAGAAGGAGGTGATGGAGAAGCATGGCAAAAATCTATGAAAGAAGAAATAAAATTTCACTTAAAAAATGAAACTTGGGAAATTGTAGATCGAGAAGATGGTGACAATGTGATAGGTAGTAGAATGGTATTAAAGAATAAATATAAAGCCAATTGGGAGCTAGAGCGAAGGAAAGCTCTTGGGCTTGGACAACGACATTGATGAGTGAGGGGGAGTGTTGAAATAAGACAAAACAATGCACAATTAATCACTCGCCAAAGACTTGTGTGCACTTTATTGTAATATGTTAATCCTAGATACTGTCATGATTGTTTTTTATTCCTCTATGATGTTGTTTACCTTTCTTGCTACCGTTGCTATGCTTAAATAATATGTATCAACAAACTAATAAATTAGTTCTTGCGATATAATTATTCTTTGAATTACTACAGAAACATCATCACACTTTTCATTATTAAATTATTTGGTTGTAACTT
Organism: Timema douglasi; assembly: GCA_901482245.1. NCBI lineage: Eukaryota > Metazoa > Arthropoda > Insecta > Phasmatodea > Timematidae > Timema > Timema douglasi. Next base: position 81,374 of record CABEEJ010000524.1, read on the forward strand.
TATTTAACTAAATTTTTAAGACTGAATGCTTCTTTATAATAATATATGAGAAGTGTTTGGACATTCAAATCTGTTTTATTTTACTTCTAGGCCAGAAGAGGCAATCAACATTTTTGTGGGTCACGAAGGAGAAGTATAAAATTCACCGCCTCACGGGAAAAACAAGTTTGGGAAACGATGATTTAGACAACTTACCAAAATATGCAAGACAGCAGGGTAGCTATCGTGATTAAGTATTGGTTAAGCTAGGTTGGAAAGTACCCAATAATATATCTATATATTATTTAACCTTATAATAATATATTCTTATTTTATATAGTATTAGACTTCCACCTTCTGATAGGTGTGTCCGTTCTGATCTTTAAAAGTTTTCTGGTTTAGTTTTAATGAAGCTTTGTCTGAAATTGGTATATGTAAAAACGTTCTTGGAGATGCAAGAGTGTTTTCGACTAGATAGGAAAAGTATAATTAGCCACATATAAGAAATGTGTATGTAGCGAAAAGGAGCAAAATGTTATCCCTGCAGACGATTATTGCGCATTAATGTGTTCTATAATATACGTAAAGCTTCAGTCATACAATTTTACAAATTTTAAACGACATTTGTTCAGGCGTCAATTAAGTATATTTGGCTTTGTATTGTTCACCATAGAAAAGTTTTTGATAATCTTGAATAATTTGGAATTATTAGACTCCTTGCGTTTTTTGTGAGTGTGATGCTAGTATGCATACGCAAAAAAATATTCTACCAACGTTTTTTCATAGTATATTGATCTGTGAATCTTAATAAATATAAAGTTTAAGTAGTTTATAATTATTAAGGTGGGGAATTTGTACTGATAATCTGTGTATACCAATATGTCGTCAACAAAACAAGTTCCTAAAGATGCCTTAGTTATTATGTCAATAATGAAAGATATGGGCATATCTGAATATGAACCAAGGGTATTAAATCAACTTTTAGAAATAACATATCGTAAGTAAATTTAGTGGCCTAATTTAGCCTAGTCTACAGTCTGAGGGAGATTGAATTAACTTTTTTGACAGTTTATTTATTTTTAGCACTGTCCTTGCTTCTTGTTCATTTTATACATATTTGTACCAACTACGCTAATGTGATAGATGAGAAAGGTTAAATTTAGAATAAGTGTACCCTCATTTATATGAAGGAAGTCTGGAAAAACATTTAGGAATAACCACCCTCAGTACACCCGCCCTAATCTCCCTGTTATCGGCGGTCTAATCTTGAGAAAGTAACGCCTTAGATCATGCGGCCATCAACGCAGGTTTGACTGTTTTAAAATATTACTAAAATAAGTAGACTTGGGTCACATGATCTGTTTCTGAACTATTTGAATACAATATTGTTAGGTTTTTTATACTGTCTGACGTAATAAAGTAAAGTGTTTTGACTGTTTACTGAAAAAAAATATATATATATATATACCAGTATATACTGTTTATATGTTTGCAATATCTATATTGGGGATGGTAGACATCACCAAACTAATACATAATATTTTTTCAATATGATTATTTTCACAAACAAAAATAATAAAGTGAATTGATTAATAATTAATTGTCAGAAACAGGATATCGGCCAGCCATATCGTGTAGGCTACCAAACTAATGGTATCATTTTATAAAAAGCTGCAAAAAAATCCTCTAAAACAACTTAATTTAACTTGCCTCTTTTTCACAGTAAACACAACCCTTGTCAATGAATAGACCTATCTATTGTTATTTTTTCTAGTTCAAATATTCTCAAAAATCTAATGTAATAACATAAAGTAGGCTTAAACTACACATAGGCCTGGCACACATATTGATCACAACTGGGAAATGAGAGTGAACCACGTAAAGAAATATATGAAAATAGCATATTGCTATTTTATAGTGAAATATGATAACTAATTTTAACAACTAACTAATTTTTATGATTAGTCTATGGTTCCTACCTTTCAAACTTAACCTGACCTTCCACATATAAATGCATACAAATTTAGCTTAATATTGATAAAATAAATTACAAAATTGAATATTATTGATACATAAGCTATTTTAAACTAATCACACTGTTCCCTTATGAGGTAGGCAAGAAACTATACATTTAGCTCAAAAAACAACTCTGTAGGCCTACTTAATCCATCATCACTAACTTTTTCCACACTTCCCTACTTCCTTGCATACTCCTGTCGCTTTAACAACCTCCATACACTGATGATTAAATAAACAGTTTAATTTTTGTAAAAAAGGATGATGTCAAACATCACAAAAAATCATGAGTCAACATTATAATGTTAATAACATGAGTATACACATAATATAAGTTAGTCAATATAATTTATTTACACCTATCTACATTTCTTTAGAGATAGGGATTTTAGTTAGTTTTGTTTCAATTGTATAACTTCAAAATTATCAAACCTTAAAAACCCTCGGAAGTTTATTATTCAATTTGCCAGCCCTCTTAAGTATGCAATAATAATAATAATAATGGTGGTTATTATTATTATTATTATTATTATTGCATACTTAAGAGGGCTGGCAAATTGAATAATAAACTTCTGAGGGTTTTTAAGGTTTGAATAATAATAATAGTGGTGATGATGATGATGCTTATTATTATTGTGATTATTTTAAATGTATTGAATTAAATTTATGAGTATATTATATAATAAATTTAGCCCACATTTAAAAATCTTTAAAATTAATCTGTAAGTGTTTTAATCAATTAAATTGGCTTTAATGCAGGTGTGATTACGTTAAATACATAATTAATTAAATTTAGGAGTTATAATATGTAATGAATTTACATTTAAAAATCTTGAAAATTAATTTATAGGTATTTTAATCAATTAAATTAGCTCGCTTAGGTTTAAATGTGGTTATTTTAAATGTAGTGAATTAAACATATTGTAACAAAACAAAGAAAATAATTTCTAAATGAGTTTGATATAAGGTATTATTTATTCCCTTAAATGTTCTTAACAGAATTCCATTGTGCATATTCTCCTGTAGGGCCTATGAATTCTAATATTTATGATAAGCAGTGTAAATACAACCAAAAACCTATAGTATAAAACAGCACTAGGCCTATTAGGCCTATATTAAACGGTTCTAGGTTAATTTTTCGAAAACAAGTTATTCAAAAATCAAATTATCAAAATCAATTTACCGAATACAAAAACATCAAAAGTAATTTTGTCGAAAATAAATTTTTCGAACCATTAATTTTCCAAATTAAATGTTTATCGAAATCACATTTTTCGAAAATCAATTTCCTGAAGTGAATATACCGAAAATTAATTGTTCGACAATCACATAACCGAAAATTAATTTTTCGAACAATCAATTTTGCAAACTGCAAATTGATTTTTCTTTTGGAAAATTAATTTAGCGACCTGCGAGTTTTCCGGAAGCTATTTTATTGAGGACTATTTTTTTAGAAAATATTATCTATTGAAAAAACTATCAAAAAATGCTATCTTAAAATAAGTTTTTCAATAATATATAAATCAACATTTTAAACTTTTTTAAAAACATTAAAACAACAACGATTTATTTAAATGTGTTCTATAATTTTAATTTTTATATTTCTTGGTTATCTATTTTAATAGTTATTAATACTACTAACACTTCCAAAATAACTATTGTAAAGTAAGTTTTCTCAAAATATGTTTTTCGTAAATCTTTTTTTTATATATTAATGCACAAACCCTTTTTAAAACACTATACAAAATAATCAAAATTATTTTTTAAACTTCAACACAGCACAACTTAGAAAATTGAAATAAATTTATTGTTATTTTTACTGGCCATTTATTTGAATATTAATTTTTTTATGGATGCAAACAAATTTAAAAAACATCTTCAAGGTATTAAATTTCATTAAAAACTAGTCTTTTCAAATAAACTAGTATTAGTACCCAATGTTGTGTGAAACAGCTCGCAAATAGTCACACATGTTCCCATGTTGAGCCCAGACAGCAACAATTTGCCTCAACCGTTCCATACTGTTTTGATATTTTTTATGTTGACGAGGTTCCTTCCCATTGATGTACTGCTCGATTCGCACCTCATTGAGAGACTGCTCCATCTTTATTGCAGAGATGAATTTCCAAATACGGGGATGGCTTGCAGAGATATGTTGTTGGAACCCTATTTGCCATCCTTCTATATTGTTGTTTGTCTTGGGTAGCCCCCAAAGAACACTCATGACAATTCCAAATTTGGTGTACATAAATTGGAGGGCGGCGGCCCAAACGACAATCTGTACGACCAATCCACACATCTTCAAAATAATCTATAATAGGTTGTGCTTCTTGGGGAAATACATTGCTATTGCACAAGAAATCAAAAGTGCCCACGACTTCTTCAGTAGAAACAAACGCAAGAGCGAGTAACATGCAAAGCTTTAGTGAATAGTCTGCATCATTCTCATAGCATTGTTTCAAACCATTTGTTTGAATTTTATGAAAAATACACTGGCAAAAATGGAAGACACAGCCACCATAATTTGTAAGAAGATACTCATCCTTCACTGCATTTATCATTGGCATCTCAAAGTCAGTCATAAAGGTCCAGGGGTTAGAAGCTAGCTCTAGTTCCTTCACCTTTCTTAAAAGACGAGAGTAAGTTCCTTGTCTCTTGTCCGCTAGAAGTGCATACACAAGTGGGATGGAGTTATTTGTATTGTTCGTTTCATATTTGGCACACAGAGTAGTTTTTCAATGACACTTTGACTAGCTCCACTCAAGACAGAAGCCAAGATACAAGTTGGTGTATGGTGGGTGTTTTTTGCCGTGTCATGGATATTTGCAATTAGATTCTCTGCATCCACATGAGTAGCGTCCCCTACAGGATAATGCTCATTTCTCTTATTAAAATAATACTATCAGATTCTGTTATGACTCACGCTCCACACTTAATACTTTGAAATCTTTCACACCTCCAATAAACCCTTTCTTCAACTTGCTTTTCTTTGTATTATAAATGACCCTCAAGTCGGAGTTTACATCTTCCCTTTTCACTCATCACAAACTTTAACGCCATAACAATACTTTTAGACTGAAAATAAATGTTAACACACTTTGTATTAAAGAAGATGGAGCTTGAATAAGCTTAATGGAATGTATCAAGTTTCCTCTCCTCGCCGTTACAGGAAAGGGAATCACCTACCCCTAACCTCACCCCCTAGAGGGGAGGATTACCTGCATACCCTACACTAATTTTCTATGAAAAGTATAGTTGGTTTAAAGTAAAATAATAATCTTTTAATGAGCAGCACACTTTAACTTGTGTTAAGATCAAGCACAACTCTTAGTAAATTATTTCATAATATAATTTTTAAGTTATTAAAATTACTAAGCCTTGCATGGAAAGTTAGAATTTTACTATACTTTGAACTTATCGTTCGAAAAATTGCTATTCGGTAAACTCGCCAGCTACCATATTAAACACATATTGTGACAGACTAGATTTATATTATTACCGGCAATATTTTTTGTTATTCTAAAGGGATTACTTTACTCAGGGATGATACACAAAATAGTGCACATTCAAGTCACTATTTATTCTAAACAAAATATTCTTACTATTTTATAACATAGGCCTATTTTAGTAAGTGAAAAAAGACATTGCATCACTTAGGAAAAAAAGAAGGGGGAAAAATCAATTTTCTACCTTTAAGTATATATATGATACATGTAGGCCATATATCTTGCTTGCAAACATGTCCAATACATCTCACATTAAATTCCAAAGAATAGGGAATAATGGATTTTAGAAAGACGCAATAATTGTCTACAACAACCACATTTCACCTTTTTTTCATGTGGCAAATACAAATCATGAGGCATTTCTATATGCTAAGAGATGTAAGTTTAGACGGATATTTTCCCTTGTCTATTTCCCCTCTAATTTCTTTCATAGATTCACCATATTCTTTCATAAGTCAACTGTGCTAAAGACATGAGGGGAAAATATCAGTCTAAATTTATGTGTCTATTGCAAATTTCTTCTTTTTGACCGTATTAATATTGATAGATTGCCACGCGCAATCACTTCTGGCAGCAAAGCCCATAAAGCATCTTGAAAAATTAAATATATTTTATGATGATTTTCTCATTGTTTCAGGCTATGTCACCACCATCTTGGATGATGCTAGGGTATTTGCAACCCATGCCAAAAAGAAAATCATTGACCTTGATGACACAAAGTTGGCCGTACAGATGGCTGTGGACAGAACTTTCACCACCCCACCACCACGGGATGTATGTGTACCTATAGGTCTATAGTAGCATAAAAAATTTAATGTTTTCCCAGGGGCAGATGATATCTTGACCAAGTGGCATTTGGAGACGTAACAAGGAATATGAAAAATAACTAGGTCTACTATATAGGTCACTAGTGGATGATCATGATGGTACTCACCCTTCTTAATAAAAATATACCTTTTACAAAAGCTTGTTGTTTTTAACTCTTTCTGTAACATACCAGAGAAAATGTTATTTGAAAAGATCTGAGAGTATTTCTGTTCCTCCAAAAAAAATGAGGATTTGTAGCCTTTTTCCACTCCCTCTTAGCCTACTATCCTCTCCACCCCTGACTTCCAATCCTTAGGTATACAGCCCAGTGTTTGATTATATATAGGGCGTTACTCTTAGCACACTTTTTTTTTCCCCATCTTTTTAGTGAAATTTGTTTTAGAACTTTAATACAGCATATTGGTCGGTCAGAACCAACTATAATTAGGATGAATTCTAACAACCAGGCCCCAGACCAGTAATTTAACACTTAACTGAATGTACTAATATTATAATGAATGGATTATAAGAAAAAAGGTTAACATTTAAAGACTATTTATATTTTCTATTATATTTATATTTCCTCTTATGTTCGTAATTTTTTCCAATTTTTTGATTTGGAATCAGGATTTAAAGATAAATTGGAGGTTCAGATTTGAGATTTGGATTCATAAAATAGTGTTTTCGACCCAACTCTAAATAAAGCATGCATAAAAATAGAATTGGGTGTGAAAATTTAACTATAAACAACCCTTCATTGACCCGCTCATCTAGAGGGTAGCTATTTATATGATGCTAACCTTGTCACTATTCCAGAGCAAGATAAACATCATCTCCCTTCTATCAGAGAAAGGAGTTTAAAGCAATATTTTTTAAATGCTCACTCATTTTATCCTGAAACCCGCCTCAGTGGCGTAGTTGGCTAACGCGCTTGTCGTGTTGAGCTCAACTGCTGAGGACGGGGAGATCGAGGTTCGAATCTCGGTCGGGTGAACTGGGGGTGGTTTTTCCTAAATGGTTTTCCACTCTCCCTCCACGCAAATGCGGGTTCACTTCCTCTAATTCAACCTTACCAATTCCTAATCCATTAGAGTAATTAGTACTTAAACCGTATAACCCGAACGGGTAGTAAGACACGGTGCTAAATATAATATATATATTTTATCCTGAAAGATAGTCTTACCTTGACTAAATACACTATGACCCAATAGTAACAAAACCAAAGTTACAGCTCTTTATTTCCAAAATTACATGCTTTAGTCAACATTTAATTTCTTTCATTTAACCTTTTGTGTTGTAATATTTATTACTCACTGTATCCTAATTTTTTTCTTCCATGATTTGATCATGCACTAGTTTTTAACAATATATTTTCTTTGTTCTGACACTCTCGTTATGTTATAACTTGCCAGCACAGAGAAATTGTGAAGGATCACTTGTTGAGAAATCATTATTCCTTAGTCAAACTTGGGGAAAAGTGTTTTTACCTTATTGGCTGTATAGAATCATACATTGTAGAAAAAGAGAAGACCCACTTTTAATTAAGACTTAGGGCCAGTTTCATAGTCAAATTTAGTACGCCTCAAGTGTGGCGTTATACTAAATACAAGACATCACCTACCTAAACCAGAATGGAATGGGCCAATTTCCTATGCGAGAACGGCCCATTCCATTCTAGTTTAGGTAGGTGTTGTCATGTACTTAGTGTAGCGCTGCACTTGAGGCGTAATAAATTTGATTATGAAACTGGCCCTTTGAGAAGTTAGAGTGCATCTTTATTGAAGGAAATGGCAGGACTTATGTAAATGGGTTCTTGGAGAGTTTTATATTGAGCAATTTGTTAAATAGCAAATATGTGTTTGTAAAAGCCAAATAAATCAAGTATTCACTTTCATCTCACATTCATCAAAGTTTTATTATTTATAACAATAACTATAAGATACAACATATATTCTCCAAAAGTAATGGCGTTTTATTTTTATTGTCCGAATTATAACAAAACAACCACCTAAGTGTGGGGCGAGTAAACTATAGTTATATTTAAAATCTGTCAACAAAAGCTTCTGTTAATAGCTTGACATAAAATATATATACATTTATTGAGAATGTAAAATCAAATTTGAAAGCAAATATAGGTACTTTGAAGAAATATTTTAAAATTGTCTCATTAACTTCAGCAAAAATTTACAGCTCTAGTTTAGAGTAATTATTGATGCTCTAATTCACCTAATTTTAGGATTAAAAATATCTCCTTAGATGTTGATTCTTTCATTTATTAAAATAATTAACTTAAGAGAAACAAGCCTAATATTATGTATTCAAACGTTGATAATCAAATCATTTACTATTGAATTATTATCTAACATTTGGCAACAGCCATCACCTAATAATCTGACAAGATTGCAACACTGCAACTCAAATGTGTCACAATAACATTAGTTTCACAGAATTTTCCCTCCTTTCCAAGATAAAATATTTATTCTTGTGATTTTTATAAGAAGGTTTGTTAATAATTCTGAACACATTGAAATGTCTCATAAGGAATATGCCCTATACATGAGAATATACACCCTTCCCTGGACATGCACAGATTATAATTGATGTATCTTGTGTTTTTGTTTTGACAAAGTATTTCAATATATTTGCGATTTGTTTGGTTTAGTACATTTTAGTAAACTGTGTTGATTATCTAGTTGTAGCGAATATTCATCCTGTTTAGATTAAGTTTTTAGTTAGGAAATATTAACCAAGATATCTGTTTAGTACTATGAAACAAAAAATTATCGTGTCTAGAAGAAAAATATGAAGAAATATTTATTAATTTTAATAGCTACCGTAATTTACAAAAATTAATACATCTGCCTTTATTCTGTAATAATTGATAATGAATGATTTCATAACTAGATAGTCAAGATAGTTTCTAAGATAATGGCTGGACAAACTATTCATTATGCCATCTTTGTTTTCAAATGCAGGCCATTATGTTAGTCATCTGTATTATATTAATGCTTATAATCAGGAATGTCCAACCTTTACACGGCTGACCGCAGAAGTTCTTGGGTAATTGACCAGGTGCTATACATGAGATTTATAATACCTGATTCCCAAGTAGAGTATGTATACACACACACACACATACATACATTAAACAAGTAACATTATACTTACGATTCTGGAAATTACATGATAGTTAACGAACATTTATGTCAGTTTCAAGAGACAAATTTGTTGTTTATTCCTACAATTTGAGCTTGCAATCCACACAGAATGCACTAGGGCCCGCTAGTGGCCCATGAGGCATGGATTGGACGTGCCTGCCTTAGATAATTATATTAAGCTTACATAATACATATTCATTTCAGCTGCTTCTGGAAGTTGCTCGGTCAAGGAACAGCACTCCTCTGCCACTAATTAAACCACATTGTGGCATTCGACTGCCACCAGATCGTTACTGTCTATTCAACTGTAACTACAGACTGCGAAGCAACAAAAAGGTTTGCCATCTTGAATTTACCGTAATGTTTTAACTTGTTTCAACAATATTTTTCATGCAACTTAATATTTAAACAAAGCTTTATTTGTTTTGTGAAGCTGTTCCATTAAAATATTTTACTATCCCTAATTTATTTCATAACTAGCTTTTACTCGCCGCGGCTTCGCCCACAATAATTGATAAAATCTTTTAATTTTTAACCAAACTTTAAATTAATAATTGATAACTTAAATAATATATATTTCTTTCACTACAAAATATTATATAATATATCTTATGTACAAAAAGTTTAAACATTAGTATTGTAAAATTAATGTAAAATCAAAGGTTGGGAATAGTCCTCTATGTTATATCAGGACATACTCTACCAGCGTACAAAGTTTCATTCGAATCCGTTCAGCAGTTTTGGCATGATTGAGTAACAAACATCCAAACACACAAACTTTCGAATTTATAATATTAGTAAGATATTTGATAAAAAATGAAATTATAGGATATTTTAACAGTGTATTTACATTGCATTTTTTTTTATGATTGAGCACACGTTAGTAGCACAGAATAAACACAATACTAGGATGTACATCAGTAGTTCATATTCAATTCTCATTGACATGTTATAACGGTTAAATTAAGTTTTAATATTTAAATATTGGTTTCCTGTTAGATACATATTATGATCTTGAGCACACAAAAAAGGAGGGGGGTATAAAATTAACTATAAAGATTGTGTTAAATATTTGACTCAACTGGAGATAAAAAAATGTATGAATTGTCAAAGCCTTTTACCAAACAATACGAGCTATATCATAATTGTTTCCAGCTTGTGGCCAGGTCAGTTTAATAAAATATCTCCTCTTACGCTTGTCTTTTCACCATTATTTTTCTCTCATTCATACATTTGCAGCTATATGCTCCTACCATCTCTTCCTTGGGTTTCCCTTGCAGTCTTTTCCCTTAAAACTTCAACTCCATCATTCAACTTGGGATTAATTTTCATTGCGTGTCCATGGAATCTCATCCTTGCGCCCTTTACTATCTCAAGTCCCTCCTGTAGCCCAACTATATTTTATAATCCTATTTAGCCTCGTGACAGCTAGCATGCTCTTCAGAAACTGAATTCGTCTGGGTTCCTTTTATATCTTGCATCCATTGTCAAGGTTTCTGATGTATACATGAGTATGTGTGCAAATTTTGCTCGATACAAACTATACTTACATTTCAAGTGTTCTTCTATTCTTCATAGAAGGTCTTTTACACACCTGTTGCTCCATAAACCAAACTAAAAACTTAAATATATAAAGGATGTGCTTTATTATTCATGAAAAGTAAAATTTAAACAACTTTTTGGTTGTGTTAACAATTAACATATTAAATATTATGATATGTTATTTCTAATAATCACTTTACAAGATAACCACCCTGTCTGTATGGAAAAGTGTAACAGTACAAGTGTTTTGTGTGTTGGAAAACAGACTCAGCAGAAGCAGCTTATGTACCAAGCAGTGTCAGGAGGAGGTTTTCACGGCAACACACTGGCTCACTCCATGATCAACTCAGGAGCTGGGAAACTTCAGAACAAACAGCAATCAGGGTTGTCCATTGTAAAGAGGCCAGGGACACTATCTACGGTAGCACGTACACAAACCATCACAATACCGAAACCTGTCATCAAGTTCTCTTCAGGTAGGATAGATCACACTGGGTCACACAGTCAGTATACCCAAATTAATGTACATTTTAACTGGGAATATTTAACACTTCGCCTGCTGAACCCCTGTATACTATTCTGATCATAAAATATGCACATTTCCTAAATCTGACCAATAAAGGTATTTTATTAGTATAAAACTGGTACTTACATGAAAATTTTCTCTGAAATTTCTTCTTTAACATGATGTATTACTCAAATTACTTATATTCTTATAAAATTTACTAAATTTATTCAAAGGAACTTTTTTTTTAAGTTCTTCACAAACAATTTTTTTTTATTTTCTTTGGCATTTAGAAAAATGTCTACCATATATGACATTCATAAACATGGATAATATGAATGAAACAAACCAAAAATAACAATAATAATTTGTTATATAAGTTGTGACAAAAGAAAACCAAATATAATTTACTCTTGAACAAACCTGATTCATTTTCGGATTCAAAATTGGGATCCAATAATTTTGTATCATCAAAACATTCATCACTTTCATCTAACTAATCTCACATTTTTTCAGAAGTTAAACGCTCCTTAATCTAGTCACTTTACTAATAAAATAAATATTCAATACAGTTTAAAAATATAATGCTGCAAACATAATTTCACTCACAAAGTAAACAAAACAAACCTCTAAACCATAGATTCTAAACTTGACTGACAACACACCTAAGATAATAGAGCAAAGAGATTGTATTTTAAAAAAGCAGTGTGATCTATTGGCTGAAATATAAACTAAAATAATTAAATAAACTGTCCCTAATAACATGCTTTAGTAATATTACGATGGGTACCATTAAGAAGCATGGAAAAGAAGCCGCAATAATATTACGCCGCCCGCAGATATCGCATATCTCTAAACGTTGTAATATTACGACATTAACAGGCTAAGTGTTAATTAACAAAGCTTTGCAACTCTCAAGAATGAAATTTTTAAAGTTAGATTGACTCTGATAAATATTTGAAGCAAAGTCCATTTTTAAGCTCCACATACCTTTAATTCATTTGATATGTTCTAATAATTAAAATATATATTTTAAAAATTGTTTCAATATTGTTATTTGTAGGCATTTAAACATTTACTTGAATGTTAGTTTCCAAAATTAGTGCCAAGGTTTGAAATTTTCAATATAAATATTATAAATCAAATAACTTTAGGACCATGATGTTTTTCTTTTAAACTCATGAAATGTGTAAAACAAACTTTTTTTTATTGATACATTCAACCACTTACATTTAATGACTTAATATAAGTGGTTATGAGTGAGAAGGGTAGCTATGCAACCACATTAGTGTTGAATGGGCAAACCACTTTTAGTGCACCCATCTAGAATTCAAACCTTTATCGTTTTGTCAGTAAAGACCTAGTGCATTAGTAGTGTAATGCTTTAGAGTGTTGGGCAAAATTGCTTAAAGACAAGTGAAAAGCTGAAAAATTCTGTCCATTTGTTTGGTTGTTCATTGTTTCTGCCTGATCACGTAGAACCAAATGTAAAATCTTGTTTATTCTCTGTGCAGGTACAACAACACCGAAGACAATAACCAAACCTAAGATACAAATTTCAACTTCATCATTGCCAACTCAATCTATGAAAATGGACACAGATGACAATAGTGGGGGCATGGTAAGAAAACAAGAGGATGATGATTATGATGTTGAATAAAGTTTAAAAATGGTTAATATTTTTACTATCTAATAAAAACTTTCTGCAGGACATTAGAGTGATGTGGTTCTGTAGATAATACATAATATTTTGCAAATAATGTTAATGTATATATTATGTAACTATTAATAATAAAAAAGCTATAAAACATTGTAAACTAATGTAGTAAATGGGGTAGGTAAGGAAGCCAACCTAAAATATAGCTGAAAGAGACAAACTAGAAATTTCACGATTCCCATTCTCATTCCGATTCTTAAATTTTAGCCTCAATTTGTATTTCTTAATTCCTCAACATTACACTTATAATCTTTTTCTAATCATCCAATAACCCATTAAAAATAAGTTTAATTATTTATAATGTATTTGCAAAAAAATATTGTAAATGAAAAAATCCTTTTATTAAATGGTCAAGTTTGATCTGGGAAAGATCACTAAAACACAAAGGATATGTTGAGTACATTTACCAATTTGCTGGTGTCATAAAAGTCTGAGCGATTCGTTCTTATTAGAGATGGGCCACTCAAATCTTCGAATCCTCAAATCCACCGAATCCTGAAAAGCATTCGAAGATTCAGTGTTTACCGGATTCGATGATCGAATCTTTCACCTCATAAACAAGGCATAATATTTTGAATTCAAAAATTACTTAGTTAGGCCTACTTGAAAAGCACAACTTAATCCATAATATTTATTTTGTCGGATAAAAGAGATAAACATGAATAAAATCTTCTTTTTTTTTTTAAAAAAATTGTTAGGTATGGAAAATCTTATGTGCCTAGTACCCTACCCTCCCACCTGCATGGGAAACTTGGACTCGACCGTTTTGTCACATGTTCACTTCTAAAACTTTCAACTCGTGAACAATCTTGTAAATATTTTAATGAACACATTAAAAATCTTCAAAAACTGAAAATCAAAACTAGAATTATAAATAAACTAGAAATAAATAAAACAAATTATGGCTTTTTTTTTAACAGAAATAAGAACACATTACGCATGATACAAAGTTAGCCACCATTACACACGATATAAATTCAGCCACCATGACGTATATTATGTTTACTCACCCGAGTGATGATTAAAATAAAGATACTGTTAATTCTTACTACCCAACTGGTTTTAATTAGCTACAACTATGCATAGAACCCCAATTAATTGCAAATGATCCTTAAGTTAGACATTTTGTTTGGTTTCATGAAAAATAAATACTGTCAAGTCAGACAGCAATAAAACTGTTTATTTATCCCTACCGGCCTATGTATTGTATATCAATTGTTTATCTAAAATCGATTCAGGTAATCTGATCACTTAGTAAGCGCTCTCAAGTTTTAAGAATCAAATAACAACTTGCTAATCCATTATTTGTTTTGAAATTAATTTTAACTTAAGAGTTTATTATTTTTTTAAATATGTTATTGAAGTAATTGTAGAAATATTCAAATTTAGTCCTGCCTTATAAAATGGGAATGAACATATTGTAGTCGAAAATATGTTCGTGTTTTAAATATAATGTATTCTCAGAAATCGATATATCGTAAGAATCTAATATATTTGTTTTTATGCGAAAATAGATAATGGATATATAAGAAAATAATAATAAAACATAAGCATTATCGAGTTCACTATTTCCATTGTATGTTTATATGACATGTTTTTTAGAAACTTAACTCATTCTAACAGCACTTTTAAAAATAGCTAAAAGACACTCAAATTTTGATTGATTTGATTTCTAAACAATAATATGAGTCTAGATTGTTTAGTTTGGCTGGATTTTAACCTGTATTTTGTGAGGGGTGGTTGGGGTTGATTAAAATTGAAAGCATGATTTAAATAAATCCTAATTCACAGTTTAGGCCTATATTGTGTAGTGTAGGTCTATTTGTAAATCATTAAAATTTATAACGACTTGCTAGGATTCGGATTCAAGATTTGGATTCCAGAAATAGTGGATTCGACCCATCTCCAGTTCTTTTTTAAATATACGTAAAAATTGAGAATATAAAGTTTGATTTTGCTAAATTAAACTACTTCTTCATTTCTACACACTTCCATTTTTTCATCCCTATCCTTTCTCAACTAATTAAATAATTTTAGATATTCAGGAATATTTCTTATATGAAGAGAAAAACACATGATCTCATAAGGAATATTTCTGAAAATTCTTCCTTCGCTATCACTTATATTACATTGTTTTTATTATAGAATTAAAATGTTGTTCATTTTAATGTATGGACAAGATACATTAAATGGATTTGTATATGTAATACAATTTGTGATAATTTTAACACTTTTATAACATGGAAGAAAACAAAACTATACAATTAAGTATGTATAAAATGCAAATCTTGGGGGATGAATGATTAAAATTACATAAATCAGCTGTCAGGGTCAGGCTTTACATATGCTTTTTTAAGGCAGAGTCTTAATGGATGTGTGGATATTATCTACTAAGAAGAGGTATTGATATCACAGCCACTGGCAACTCTGTTGTGGCTTTATATTGCCAATAGTAGAAATGAAAGACATTGACCATTCAAAGCGAATCAAGATGGGAGAAAGCAATGCTATACATTGGAGTGCACAATGTATAAGAGGAAAGTATTCACCTTATACTGGATGGGAAATGATGAAGTAGAAATAGTGTAGGGGTGGTAGTGAGGATAGCGTGAGGAGTATGAAGTGGAGTGAAATAAATTTTTTAATGACAATTAAGGACAAAGGAACTGAGTGCTCAAAATTGAATTAAGGGAGCTTACAGTTGGTACAAGATGTAAATAGAAAGCAATAAAACTACTAGATACAGTTGGAATTAGGAGCAAAGTTTTGTAATAGAGTACTTTCTTATGGACAAGGAGATGGAAAGGCAGACTTTAAACATTAAAGTGATACCAAGTGTGTGTCTAGATAGTGATGGCAGGTATTGTGGGGTGGGAATGTAGAAGAAAAGTAGGAAAACAAGAAAGAAGAATAAAGGCGTGGAGGCTAAAAAATGAAGAAATATAACTGTTTTTAAGAAAGGTAAAAGCTTAATGTCCAAAAATGACATACAAAGCATAGAGGCGGAATAATAAAGGTTTATGAAAAGTTTGGTGGGATCTGCAAAGGAGGTATGTCGGAGGCCAAGTGATAAGAAAAAGTGGAAGAAGACATTATGGTGGAACGACAGAGCAAGTGAAGGAAGAAGTGGAGGTAAAGAACAAAGCATTAAGAAGCGGTTTCAAGATTATAAATTAGGAAATGAGTATAGAAGAGTGAAGCATGTGGTACAAGAAGCCAGGAAGGATTTGATGCAAAATTGGACCGTGATGTTGGAAAGGGATGCAGACAGAAGTAAGATGTTATATAGTCAAGAAAAAAAACAAGAAAGAGAAAATATAAGAGGCTAGAATGATAGATGAATAAGGAAGAACAATGAAGACAAGCAAAGAAGAAATGGAACTATGGAGTAGATATTTTGAGAAGATGTACAACCTGGAAGAGGAAGGGTAGAGAGAGAAGCAAATGAGCATGAAGAATTAGCAGAAGAGAAGGGAGTGGATTTCACATGAAATGAGGTGGAGGAGGCATTAAAGTGGATGAAACCGGGAAGAGCACCAGTAGTGGACGAGCTAATCATGGAAATGATCAGAGGTGCAGGTTTAAGAAAGAGGGCAGTGTACAAATAATAGGGGAATAATGCTGATGTGCCACCGTGCAAAAATATATAGAAATTGCTGGTAAAGAGAATATAAAATAAAAGGAAGATGGAGAGAAAAGCAATGTGGATAGACTTGGTCTTCACTCTATGACACCTGATGGAAAGAAGATAAGTATATGTGAATGACTGGCTGCTAATTACATTTATGGATATGGATAAGGTATATTATGATAGTGGGGATAGAAATAAAGTTTTGAAGGTGATGGAGAAGGCTGAAGTGGAACGAGGAGTTGTAATGAGAGTAAAGAATATGTTAAGAAGCTGTTAACACAGTGGTTCAAAATTTAAAAAAAAATAGATTGAAGCAAGGGAGTGCTCTCTCACTACTACTATTTTTAATGGTTATGGAAATGGTCATGAATAAAGTGGCAGGAACACTCGTTGGGGGGAAGAGGAAGTGAAATTTAGCACAGCAAATTATGAAATGATGGTAATGAAAAGGAAGAAGATAAGGCCTAGTGAAACTATTAAGTTGGATGGAGTATAGCTAAGCAAGGTAGAGTGTAAAATGTCTTGGAGGCATAATTAAGGTGGAAGGGAGGTATCTGACAGCTAGCAAAAGGTTTTTATTGCAAACATTTCCTGAAAGTAACTAATCTCTTACCTATTCAAAAATACATAAATTTCAAATTTACAACTTACTACTTTAACTTACAACTATTATACCTTTTATTGATAGTTTAGACCAACAAATTTATAGAACAAAGGACCCTAAACAAATCATTTTTCACTAAATTGTGTTGTACCCCACTGTTCAGTCGGGCCTTGTATCTTTCCTTCGCACTTACAAAGGCCGTGCCACCCACCCTCTCTACTGCCTGGACCGCTCCACAGTCCATGTTCTCTAAGCCTTCCGTGACGAGTTCCCCACTGTACTCAGCACTCATGAGAACTCCTTTCTATTGGCTTGCTTGGCGGCCCATTGGACAAGGCTAGGTAGCAGTGGAGGGTATTTAGCATGGTAGTTTCTCGGTCAGAGGCCAGTCGTAGAGTGGCTACCCAACCTGGTGTGTCGTTTGAAAGAGCTATTAAATTGTCTTATGTTATGAAAGATCAATATTGTCTTAACTCTTTCTCCTTCCGCCGTCATCTTTTACCTCCCACCGTGACTCACGTTGCAGGGACAATTCCTTTTCCTCCCACCACGACTCACGTTGCCGGGACAATCCCTTTTCCTCCCACCACGACAATCCCTTTTCCTCCCACTGCAACTCACTTTGCTGGGACAATCCATTTTCCTCCCACCGCGACTCATGTTGCCAGGACAATCCCTTTTCCTCCCACTGCAACTCACGTTGCTGGGACAATCCCTTTTCCTCCCACCGCGACTCATGTTGCCGAGCCCATTCCTTCCACCGCGATTCATGTTGCTGGAACAATCTCGCAACCTTTTTACTACCCCTACCCACACGGGTCGGAACACAACGTCACCGTCGTGGTAACATCAACCAGTTACCCCCGAAGCCCCAGCGAGGGAAAACAACTGTATGTATGAATATTATAATTAATTCACTAACAGTTAAATGTGAACATATAGTTACACATTTATTTTTCCATAGCAATATAATTTATGTTATAAAATACATAAGAGGACATTTATATGATTTAGTGTAGAAACAGAGTTATCAATTGTAAAGTGGTCAGGGTTTTAGGCCCTTAGCTCTCAACCATTTCATTTATAAAATTATATTAGTTTTTCCTTTAGTTTACATATTAATACACTCAAGATACTGAGAGTACTAAACTGATAAATTATGTTCTTTTTCATTCATCTGGCCTAATTTAATTCTCTTTATTACTATCAAATGGTTAATTATATGAAAGTGTGGGGTTTTATGGTAATTATAAGTTATGTAAATCATAACCAAAGTTGTAAGCAATATATGTTTCAAATTTCAATTCATTAACTTCATTTTCAGGCCTTTAAACTTTTAATCTAATAGTTTTTCATTATTTAAAGTCTTTGTTGGAATATTAGAGTCATCCAAATTTATTACTTTTACTTTTCATTTTAAGCATCGTGCAATGTATTAATAGCTGAACCCGGAAGCTGCACCTGTTCTTGCACACGTGGTCTTTCAGGGGAGGGGGAGGTTTTGGCGCGGACTCCTGGCCAATCAGTGCCTCTAGTGTAGCGTCTGTTTTTGACCTTATCTGGAAGGAAAGCGTCAGACGCGGCACTGGCCGGTTAGCACGCAAAGAGTAAAGACCGGTACTCTCAATTAACTTATCATAACTTTCAAGATGGGAGAAATTAGAGGTAGACCGGGTGGCTAATTAATTATCTTTAGCTATGTCATAATTATTTTGTGTTTCTAAATTAAATATCCTTGGTACTAAAATGTAAATGATTTTTTAAAAATAAAACTTCAAATTCAAATGCTACACTAAACAATATCTTTTTTTAATCGGCTGTGTACCTCTACCCCCACCATTATATATATAACCCCGAGATGCTCTACCGAAACAACTGACTGCCGTGGACGACAGCGTAGGAAGAAGATGAGGCTGATCATCAAATCAGCTGACTAGTTACACAATATGTTCATAAAACATGGGTGGTATGTATAAAAGGTAGCAATTTGTTTACAAGAAAAATTATTAAGTATCAATTTTAGAAGCAAACAAATTAATAACAATAGAAAAGAAACATGTCAAATAAAAATATATCAGATACAGTGCATTTATCATAAAAAGGACCTTTTAGAAAAAAAAACACATTTTTTGTGGACAAAACTGATAGTATCTTACTATTTTATGGGTTTGATTTGATAGGTATTGATACTTAGGGCCAGTTTCATAGTCATAATGAGTAGGCCTTAAGTGTGATGCTAAACTAAATAAAGAACGACACCTACTACTACTGGAATGGCCAGTTTCAAATGTGAGTTGAGGTAGGTGTCATATTTAGTGTAGCACCACACTTGAGGCCCGCTCAAAATATGAAACTGGCCCTTAGCATTTAAAAGAGATTGTTAAAGAACATCACTTATCATATGGATAAGTGAAAGTAGATCTAGTAACTTTTCTATGAAAATTCGACTCTACAATAGAAATATTTTGTTGATCATACATTCTAGTATCAATATTAATTAATATCAGTATAGGTAGGTAAATATATATTAATCTTCTGCATTTGCAACAAAATTAACAATTTATAATTTGTTATGTATAAAAAACGTTGACTTTTGTTTCTTTAATAATGCTAGCTCTTCTCTATAGCTAGCTCTGTAGTAGAAATTGTATGATATCCACTCTTTAATTGTACAAATATAGATTTGACCATAAACAGTCCTGCCAACTCAATCTGCAAGGATATTTGAATATTTTGGTTCTCCCAATCAAATTTTCACTATCATAATACTAATTAAATATTGACATTGTTACATGTTTGATGACATTTATTTTAATTGCATTGTTTTAGTGCTGTTAGGGCGTATGTTCATGTAATAATTACACTGTGTCAGGGATTAGGAAGGTTGAATTTAGAGGACATGATCCCGCATCTGTGTGGAGGTAGAGTAGAAATACATTTATGGAAAAAACCTCAGTAACCCCGCCGGAATCAAACCTCAATCTCCCAGTCTTCGGCAGTTTAGTTGAGTGTGAGATTAGTGCCTTAGACCATGGAGACACTGAAGTGGGTTTTAAATGCTAATGTCATTTTTAAAATGGTGTACTAAATTGTGATTGATAGCTTGGCACAAAAAAAACATTAGGAGAATAAACAGATTTTTAATCATCCTAATTGCTCGTCTAAAATCGGCTAAACTTTTCAAGCACTATTTTAAAAAGGTTTGTGGTGTTTTTGACATTCTATAAAGTTTTTTAGATTTTATTTATGTAAATAATTACTAATACAATTTACCACAAATCCAGAACAACAAAGCATTCATATACATTATATTACATAAATATACTAAAAAACAATCTTTTTATACTGAAAGGGGGATAGAAGGGCCTTAAAGTTTATAATATTAAAAAACAACAAAATTTATCACAGTAATTTTTGAGGCTTAACAGCCCCCTTCTTCATCAGAAGAAAGTTAGGATTACTATTTGATATTGTAAAACAAAAACATCATGAGTCAGTACACATGACTCATAATTATCATTTCCATGAATTCAAAGACTATCCCACAATTTTTATAGTTTGTATTTTACATATAATAATAAAAATTCAAGCTATGGCAATGATTGAGCAAATTAATTCAAAGTAGATACAGGAAAG
Source organism: Timema douglasi (assembly GCA_901482245.1). NCBI lineage: Eukaryota > Metazoa > Arthropoda > Insecta > Phasmatodea > Timematidae > Timema > Timema douglasi. The sequence continues at coordinate 102,475 of CABEEJ010000524.1, forward strand.
TACCCTCTTTAAAGGTTCATTCATAAACCATTTAATGCTATTGAGAATGGGGTAGAAGGGTATCTCTATCTATAGAGCAGTAATGGGTCACTCATGAAAGAGTTATTCAAAATGAATGACTTGTGAGTGAAAGCGAATTTTTCATGCCGTCATTACACACTACGTCATCACGGTTCAAGGCCATTGGCTAATATAGTTTGTACTCAACACACTCATTATATTACTAGCACAAATGAACATAGTTATATGATTAATATATTAAAGTTAACACTTAGATCAAACTAATGTAGATATTATACCTTAACAATTAGAAAATAGTTGAAATTGTGATAACTAAAATACAGATAAAACAATGACGATATTCCTGCTAGTATAAAAAGCATGTGAGGAAACGTTCAAAAGCAATGGTAAGGTGGGGTGGGGAGACCACACAAATCATTCATCCAACAATGGGAGCGAACGAGAGAGTGGCTCGACCCATCATTACTATATGGTGTTGCCTGGGGGAGGAGGGAGGGTTACATAACACAAATCTTAATATTGAAAACGTATTATTTTTCATAAATAAAATAAAAGTGAGGTTATAAAATTCCTTGAAATCATTTATCGTATATTAAGGATTGTTAATACATTCCGAGTTGTATTAAATCCAAGCCCTTCTTTTAGTGTGAAAAAATCTAACATTCATTTCCAAATATGACCTCTTGTTCCTTTCTTCTCTTTCTACAGGATAAAATGTCACACACTCAATGAAACACAAAGTTGTTAAATGGTGTCATTATTGCCATCAGCAAAAAAAAAGTAGTTTGGATTCAAAATAGAGTAGGTTAGTGTTTTTCTACTTTAATTTCCCATCTAATTGTTTGATAAACGCAAAAATGCTCAAATATAACAACCTTATTTGCGTTTCAATTTTAGTGAGATTATATTTTATTCTATAGAAGACCGTAGTAAGATGTCCCTAAGTGCATTGAATTATATCCATACTTTTTCCTCGAGTAGGTGTGCTTTCTTCACTCAATTTACATTCATTAGTTTATTCTGCCTTAGTTAATAAAATTTAATATACTATTTAATATTATTTCAAGTTTTGAAACTTTTCAAAATTTTATACATGTGCACATTCTTAACAATCTGGCTGGTCATTGTGTAGCTACTGTCACCTTTAAAAATATTTCAATGTAGATTGAACTAAAATGTAAATAAGAAGTATCAGCAATAATTGAAAAAATGATAGCAACATATGAACATATGAGTCAAATAGATATGAATCATTCTTAAGTTCTCATGTTGTTTCCATCCCCATAGTAGTAGAGTCAACCACATCCTGATCTATGAGATGAGCAGCTCAGAAATCAGTCATCTGTTTTAGCCGTCGACGTTGCATCTGATGGTGGCTGTTTGTAATGCCTGTACTCTGGTTTCAACTCCCACGTATTTTTGTAAGGGTTTTTTATGTTGTAATTACATACTTCTTTCAATATTTCTTTAAGATATGTCTGAAAACAAAAAAGTTCTTTGAATAGTACCACAGATAAAAAAAACTAAGAAAATCAGGAATAAAAAAATGTACCAAAAATATCCAAAGTCAATATTAAATTTCATATTTAAGGCCACACTAACAATTATCACAAATACATGTACTATAAAATTACAATATGGTTTATTGTGGTACAATCTGTTTTAAAATAAGATCTATCAAACCCACATGAGGCTTAACATTAATGAAGAGGTTCTAAGCCGAAGGACAGCCATCACAATATAATTTTCATTTTCCCCTTTGGTTTTTTGGCTTCCTCTATTAGAAAGTTGCATTCTGCATTTCACACTTTTTCCTGATGAGTTCTGATAGAATGAAACCTAGGTTGAGGGATAGGGCATTAAAGATAAATTTTCTTCAAGAGGCAGTCTAGTGGCAGCAGTGTGAAAATTAGTATGAAATGTATTCCTTATTTCACTGTAGAAGAAATGATGTGTTTGTTCCCTTTTATGTAATTCTAAACTTCTCTCTACAAAAACAGAAGAATGAATCAAAAGACTTTCTAGGCATAACCATGGTGGCCCAAAGAAAAAGAAATAAGCCATGAAATTCATTGATCAAAAGACCCACCAGCCTCATTTATCATGTGGAGAAGATTGTTGCGAGAATACTCAAAAGGCAACTGAAAATATAAAGTGTGATGGAAGAAGACCAATTTGGATTCAGAAACGGAATCATAGATAGCAGATGCTATCGAGAGGCTGAGAATAATTTCAGAAAGTGTAATGGAAGTCAAGGAATAAACTGATGGAAATACTTAATAATATTGGTGTCAAGTGAAGGGAAATGAGGCTGATTGCAAACCTGTACCTGGGACACTAATTAGGAGTGAAACAGGGATGCTATTTGTCACCCAGTCTGCTCAACTTGTATGGAGAGTGGCTGGTTAGGGAAACCCTGGAGGGATGTGGCAATTTCAGGATGGGAGGGCGCATCATCAACACAGTAAAATATGCAGATTATCTTACATTGCTGACCAAAATTGATGAAGAGTTGCAGGAAATTATGTACCAGCTGATGAAGACAGGGAAAATATATGGCATGGAGAGCAACAATGAGAAGTCAAAAGTGATGGTGATTTTAAAACATGAAGAGCTTCTGAAAATCGGAATTGGAAATCATTGAGAAGTTCATGTACTTGAAAAGTCTGTTGACAAATGATGTCTGCTGCACCAATGAAATTATGTTGAGGATCCCCATGGCCAAGGAGGCTTTCAACAAAAAAAGTTACTGCTGACCAGTAAGTTGAGTTTGGAATTGAGGAAGAAACTGATTAAATGCTTTATTTGGAGTATTGCACTGTATGAAGCAGAAACATGAGAACTATTTGGAGATGGCAGACTGTTTATTTATTTTATTATTAGCACCGCGTCTTACTACCCGTTCGGGTTATACACACTTACGCTAATGTGTAATGGTAGGGTGATTGTGAGATGAAATGAAGGACCTACAGTTTAACGTGGAATCCGAACCACGGTGGAGGCCTGGCATTCCCCACATTCACATGATGTCTTGTCAGAGGTGAAGAAAGGGTTTGGTAATCAGATAGATCTGTGCCAGGACCGAGGATTGAACCTCGGCCGCCAGCATAGAAGTCTGACACCTTACCCCTAGACCGCCAGGTCACCCCGCCACAAAAATGTGAATTGAACTTTACCTTTCTTATCCTTTACACATCAGCATGATTAAAATATGTATAGTCCAAATAAGTAATAATACGCACTACAAAAAAAAAGCACAGAAGGGAGGGGGAAGTTCATAAAGAGTAGGATATTTAAACAAAATCTTTTATTACATACACATTTTGAGCTCAAAATAATTATTCAGAGAAGTGATACACAAACTTTTGGGTTGATGTAGAAGGGGACTGACTGCATTTCATAATGTTCATACCATGGGTAATTTTCAGACAAACTTACTTTGTCTTACAATATCTTGTCATAAAACTTAATCACATGTTATGTTCAAAACAGGATGTATAATCGGCCTAAGTTAAAGTGTTTCTCTCTAGAGGATGTGGCCCACAACATACCCCAAGTTTGTGAACCTTGCCCTTTGACTCAAGTTTAACATCAATGCCTTAGACCATGCAGCCATCGAAGCGGATACGACTGATGTTCCCCAAGTATTTGAGAGAGATCTGGACACTGGTATTACTCCACAAATCAGAGGACATCATCAATTGTTTCCAGTCTGTGACCAGGTCCATTTAGTAAAATGCCTCCAACTCCCTCTGTCCTTCCACCATTCTTCCACTCTGATCCTCTCACTTGCACACTTGCTGCCATCTGTTCCTCCCATTTCTTCCCTACATACTTCAAATACACTAATCTTCTTGGAATTCTCTCCCCTTCCATCCTCCTTACATGTCCATACATTCTCATCATTGCTTCCTCAAGTATAAGGCATTCACGAGCTAAGTTTACCTGAATGACAGCTCGAAATATTACTAGAAGTAATCCTTAATATATCACTACGCCAACAGCTGACATCTATCACTTTGGATGACTGTAATGAAAACAGATGGTAATATATTAATGTGATAGTTAACCACAGTAATTTAGGCCAGTATTATTTATATATTTATTTGAGGTCGGACACAAAGTTTATTTATAGTTTTATTCCCCTTAAAAAATATTAACACCACTTTCACAAAAACTTCTAACAAACATAGCCTCAAAATGGCGACTGACGAATTTAAACCATATGATTAAACATAACGATAAACAAGTTTTTTACAATGATGCGGACACGCAGTTGATGAAAATACTTTATTCAGTTAAATATTTCAAAATACGATAAAATAATGCATTGTATGTAAAAAAAATGACAACAATTTTCTCTTTTCCAAATAAATACGATGCTTGTATTAAAGGGTATTGATGTATGCACTATATTACACAAAATCAGTAACGTTCTAAAACGAAAAATAAGTACTTTTAATTATGTTTAAAATATTGTTTCAAGTTGAACAAAAAGAAATGATTTAAAAAAATGAAATAGTATGAGAAAACTTAAGTTTACGTTATTTTAAATGTAATATATAACAGGTAATTAAAGATATTTACATTTATAACAAAACTGTGATCTTTTACAAGTGTTGGCAACCCAAAACCTAAATATATTTTCGAACTGTCATCCAGGTAAAAACCTATCGTGAATGGAATATATCTCATGTACCCCATGTACCCATTCGTCCAAAAGATGACTCATATCAGTGAGTGTGAGTCAAATGGAGACAGAAGTCGAACCAAAGTATTAAAAAATAATGATATCTCCAGTCTTGTCTTGTGATGAATATCATTATGAGTTATTAATTAGTTAGTAATTAAAATAAATATATGTGTGTTGTATTAGTATTAATTACTTACAACAGGTTGGCGAGTAATCCTAACCAGATCTTTCAAGTTGTAATACTGATGTTTTTCAAACGCAGCAAACAACATTTCAAGGACTGCGTCCTTATCATCACGAGCCTTTTTGCCTTCTGCCTTTTTTTTCTCTTCATACTCAATCTAAAACAAAAATAGAAATCATGTTTATAAGCTGATAAACTAAAATATAAAAATGAACAATTAAAAAGATAACAGGAATTTCTTCAATATTTTGTTCTATCTAGTGAACTAATTAATGGATTTCTGCCAAACAATGTAGGTGCAGCAGCATTGTCTTCCCATAGAGCCATTCTTAGTTTATAATTCCCTTACTATCTTCCATCAAGTCTTTTCTGTGACTAAAATGGCTTTAACTCCCACACCCCACTACAAAAATAAAATACAATTTGAGTAGTGTTGGTAAGATATTATTAATAGAGTATACTGATACGATTACCAAAAATAAAATTCACAGCTCTAGTAATAACTTTTTTAAACTTTAAATTGCTTTAAATAAAGAGATAAAGGTTTTTTATATTATCTTATATGATATGTAAATAAATACAAATGAGGGAATAATTGTAGAAAATGAAGCACAAATTAAAGTAAAAATACACACACATTTACAAACATGTCAATATTTTTAGGCTTTTATAGCATCTTCCTCAAGCAGTAGTAGTAATAAGACTATTGAAGTGTTTATAAATATGTGTTAGTGTTTTTACTCTTGTTTGAGCTTCATTTTAATGTAATTCTATCATTTATAGCATTTAATTATGATAATATTTAATGTATAATAGGCATGCGCGAGAACCACTTTTTCAATTTTTCGATATTGAGTTGAGAATATGAAAATTAATGAGACAAGAGAAAATCTCCTTTGAAAGAACAAACAAATAAATTATGTTTATTAAATTAAATATAATATAGTTTATAGAGTGCATAATGTATTTGTTGACATTTGGGCTGATGCTTGCTTTGGATTGTCTTATAGTCCATTCAAACACTTAAAGATATAACTCACACTGACACATATTCTAAATGCTTTTAATAAAATAGTGATAGTTACAATATATACCATTTAAATTAGGAGGGATAGCCAGCAGACTTACCTAGGTGATACTGGAGTAGAAATTGTTTATATATAACACTAAAAAACACATAAACACATTTTCAAGGACAAGCTTTCACTGTCACAGACTCAGTCTACTCTCCTGACCTGATGAAGCTGTCTGTGACAGTGAAAGCTTCTCCTTGAAAATGTGTTTATGTGTTTTTTAGAGTTATATCTAAACAATTTCTACTCCAGTATCACCTAGGTAAGTGTGTTGGCTATCCCTCCTAATTTAAACCATGATTTAGCCTAGTGCTCTATACCACATAGCCTCAATATATACCATTTATAATTTAATAGTGTAATTTATAATTTAATTTTATAGTGTAACAGTTTTTAATGTCAAAGTTTGATATTGAAAGACAATATTTATAATCAAAACATTTCTTAACTAAGGTGGTTTTTGGGTCTTTACAGTATTATGAATAATAAATTTTTAGTTTGGTTTGTAAATTTCTTAGGTGTATTTATTTCTTTTTCAAATTTTTTTTTCGAATTCCTCAAATTTTAGAGATAATTTTTGGCTTATATATATATGTCTATCCTGAGATCAAATATGGGGTGCGCTCTTACCCTAATGACTTTTTTTTTCGTGCATAAAACTTAATATAGTGTGAAGATGCTACTCACTCCCTAGCTTCTCTACACTCATTGGCTCCGCTATTCAATTGTTATTGAACCTCAAGGTAAGTGGGGTGTCCAGATACCCCATAAGTTTTAGTGTTTATGTTTTGTGATGTGATATGCTCGTTATCTGACATATTGTGGATTTTGAACATGTGGTATACTAATAATATGACATAATGGATTGTGAACATACATTATGCTTGTGATCTGAGACAGGCTTGAAATTTTGAACTATTCGATCCAACTGTTGAACTTGTCTAATAGGTTGGGAAGCTTTACGGATGGATTCCAATTTCAAATGCATGTAAGTTTTGTCGGCTGAAACAAAAGATGACATGTAGAAACAAATAAATTCTATTTTTTAGAGTAGGGGCATGAAGTCAGTTAGGTTTAATAACTTTATCATTTTAAAATTCAATTATGTAAATTAAAAATTAAAATATTTTAGAATTATTAAACAATTTTTTTAATGAAATTAGTTTCATATATTTAAAAAGTCAACTCATTATAAATTAGAGTAATAGATTTTAAATATACTGTCATGGTAACCAAAAAATTAATAATTATTAAATTTAATCTTCCTAATGAAAGTTTAAAAAAAATGCATTCATAAAAATATGTTTGGAAATGAAAACTTGGAAAGATTTAAAAAAATGTATATATATATATATATATATAATTTTCTGGTTATTTGGAGTGCAGCTATTCATTTGTTTCCGGCCTCTTACTTGAGAGAAAAATTAGAGCAATGATGGTTTTTAAAATGTACATAGCACAATATTTTGCATCAAGATGTGCTTGCTACTATATCACACCAAGCTATTTTAGTTCTAAAATCCCTATAGGGAGATACCTCTATATCTTCTTTTACCTAAAAAAAACCCGTATACTCAATGGCCATCTGTTGCACAATATCCTCTTTGTTAGGTTATCCTCCCCACCCCTAAATTTCATTGGCACAAAACATATCCCAACAAGAATAAAAGAAAATTAGTCATCCATAGCTAGACACACAATGCAAGGCAAAGAAATAACATTTTTCAAGGAGCTCAAGCCCATAAATATTATTGTGCTTAAGTATTTATAGAAAATTTGGCTCAAAAGACAAATCAAAGTATTTGTCCTACTGCACAGCACGAGTATAAGCATTAAAAATGCCATGATAAAAGATGGAAGTTATGGTTAATTTACTTCATTCCTATTCTTGTTTCTCCTTGTGACAGCTAACATGTTCCCAACAAACTTCATTCCCATGGCCTCCACTTTCCTAGTCTTTCTTATATTCAATATATCATGTTTCTGCTGCATATGTGACCATGGGTACAAAGTATGTGCTGTACAACACTTTCTTACACTTCAAGGGCACTTATATTCTCCATAGCAGGCCTCTTACGAACCTATAGAAAAACTCTTCCTGTTGTCCTCTTCTCATTAAATTAATCCTCTCTAAATCCACCTTTCACCTCACACGTCCAAGCTATTTTACATTCTATACTTTTCTCAGCTCTACTCCATCCAACTTTATAGCTTAACTAGGCCTTATCCTCTTATCCTCTTCCTTGTCATTACCATAACTTCACACATTGCCATGATCAATTTCATTCCATACTTTCCCTTCTTTATTCCATTCCTGTAACTGTTCCTGTACTTCCTCTTCCTTCTCCCCCCATTCCATCAAGTCATAGGCAAACATCATGGCTTTCATTCTTTCCTCCCCGAGTTTTCCTGCCACTTTTTTTCATGACTATTTCCATCACCATTACAAATAGTAATGGTGATGGAAATAGTCAAGAATAGTAATGGTGACAGGGCACTCACTCCCCGCTTCACTCAATTTTTTATTTGGAACCATTCCTTCCTCACACTCTCTGTCTTAACACAACTCCTGTTATCCTTCCTCATACAAGTTTTTCACTCTCATTACAACTCCTCTTTCCACTTCAGCCTCCTACATCACCTTCAAAACTTTATTTATATCCACTCTATCATGTCTTCTCTAGATCCAATATCATTACCAAGTCTTTTCCATATTCATACCTTCTTTCTATCAGCTGTCACATGGCAAAGATTAATTCTATTGTAGACCTCTGTTCCCTAAATCCATGCTGTTCCTCCCTCCACCTTTCATTTTATTTACTATTCTCTTTTCCAGTATATTTGCATATATTTTTGTAAAGTGACATATCAGCGTTATCCCCCTATAATTTGTACACCTCTTCCTGTCTCTTTTCTTGAAAATAAGTCTTATAACTCCATTCTTCCAGCATCTTGTTCTCCTTCCAAGCAGTTAGGAGTTAAAAATAAAACAAGGTAATTAGTAAATATAATAATTTAAATTTTTTGAAGCATTTCCCCCTCTTTAATTTGTTGCTGTCATTAAAATACTTATCCATGCTTTGTAGTTTTTTTGCATAGACAAATAAAAATAAGTAGGCACATGATGATACAAAACCTTCAAGAGGTTTGTTTCTACACAACATCAATTAAAATGTTAACACCAATAACTTTTATTATTTGAATTGAAAAATGATGACACCTGGACACGGGAATCAAACCCAGGACTCTTGGCCTAGTATGCCAATGCTATAACCACTGAGCTCTCCAGGAATCGTCATGTACTCAGGGTCATTCTTCGCTCATATTTTAAGGCAGATATCATATACGTTAAATTGACAGGACGATTCCTGGAGAGTTCAGTGATTAATGCTTTGGCATAGTAAGCCAAAGGTCCCAGGTTTGATTCTTGCGTCTTAAGTGTAATTTTTCAACTTAAATAATATGATATCTAGATGCGGCTATAGTCGTAATTATCAAAAATAATAGCTTTGCTATTTAATCAATAATTATAACTTAACCAAACATAAGAAACACACTTCCAAAATAAACAATCCCATAGAATTTCATATCAAAATGTACCCAGACACTGGCAGAAATATGATATAAATGATGATAAAAATATATATAAAACTTTGTTGCAATTCACTTTTGACAAATAAATAATTTCCCTCTTGATTGGCTGTATGCATTGTGTAACGAGCCCGTGTTAAAGTTTGACTTAAATGACAAGTTTTACATGAGAATAGAAAAGCTGTAGAAAATAGAAATACATCTGTACTTTCCTAATCTACATAAAAAAAACCTTTAGAAACTATGGAACATTTGTATGTGTTAGATTCTTTGTTTACCTAACGTAACTTGAACTAATGAAGCAATTGTATGTTTTCCATAATAAAATGTATTGAATTTCAGTAACACATGAATCACAATTTTAAATTAGGAAAATTCACCATAATTTGCACTCAATAATATTTGTTTTTGGACTTTGACATAAAGTATGCATTTACTTATCTGTGAATACTTTAAAAAAAAAAAACTTTAAAACAGAATATTTTATTTTGAAAATTGAAAAATGACACCTGGACACAGGAATCTGTGTGGAGAGTGATCCCTCACAAAATGCATACATAATAGCTTCAGATATTTGATTCATAAGAATATTTTGTGTTTTATACAGGCCTAACTATTTTGATATTACTCTTGAAACCTACTTCATTAAAACTTGGGTGAGAAATTAAATTAATATTACCATATGGCCGGCATTCCAGTTTTTGCACAATTCGACCTTCCAGCGATAGTTTCTCAGTCTCTGGTACTACTGAGTCAGAGTCTGAAGAAGCTACATTAAGTAAAATACACTTAAATTAGTTCAATTATATACCCAATCTATATAGAATGATCACTTAAAACAAATTACTAAATTTGTCAAGTTATCAATATTTTAAATGATGTTGGAAAAACATAAAAAAAATTGCACTAACCAAAACATGTAATTCAAATATATATATATTAAATAAACATTTTACATTCTTAAGGTTATTTTATAACACAAATTACAGATACATGGAGTCTTCCTATAACACATGTTTTTACTACATGATTTAACACTATCAGTGCAATACTGATAAGTTTTTGATAATACATTCCTGAGACTGCTATTATGCTATTTCTGATGACGGCCCACTGTAATTACAAGCATCTACTGCATTACTCTCCCACCACTACTGCCAAAGAGAGCATGAGCACGAGTAATGGTCTTTGATTTCCCACACTAACCCTTGGTTTATTTGCCACTAGTGTTAAAATGAACAGTGCCTGCTCTAGTTTGTCTCAGTCTGTTTCCAGCACAATTGCAACTACTCAATTGTTTTCTTTTTACTAGGGGTGTGAAAAGTCCAGTTTATAAATTCGAAGTAAACTTGAAATTGTTTAATTTCAGTAAATCAAGTTACTATCACAACATACAATTCAATTACTCAATATTTTTTCCATAAAAATATTGTCTTGCACAGTATGAATAACAGCTCATCATGGCAATAAATGACCATTATTGACTATGATTTGTAATTATTAAAGCCGTTTTTGGCAATAAATGACCATTATTGACTATGATTTGTAATTATTAAAGCAGTTTTTTTCTTTTTTTCCAAGCAAAGTCTAAGCTAATATTTGTTTCAGAGTCAAGTTGAGGTTTTGAAGCTTCACACACCCCTACTTTGTATAATAATCATGGTACTATTTCGATATTTTAATGCTTATAATTCAATCTTATTACTATATTTTTTCAACACTATGTAGTTAATATACAACAAAAATGAAATATAAAATATGTCAAAATATGAACGGAAAGTTATTTTTCATAAGTCTGGTTAGTATCTAGTGCCTCTAACCTATTTTCCCATTTAACTAATGTTTTATATGACACACTGTACTTCTGGAATGAAACTGTGTTATAGGATAAATTCCTGTATATGACTAGGAAAGATCTTAACAGTAATGTATTTGATTCCTCTCCTCATACCAAAGAAAGTTGCTAAAATAATACCAATAAATAATTAGCCAGCATATTACTAACATTGATTTATTGTGTCACTAATAGTTGAAAAATAAGCAAATATATTAAGTAAAGTAGTAGTGAATGTAGGTATATTTTGTTTTAGTCATTAGCCCTGTTGTTTAGTATGCTGGTAATGTCCCTATTTGCTGCCAGGTTTCAACTTTCACCATAGCTTATTGTTTGTTGGTTCTAATTAGTTAATATCCTCTCCTCGCCTCCCCCCTTTTTCTGCCTGAGCCTCTTGCTTCTCAGAAATTCCCTTCACTCCCATTATTTATAATTCTATAGCTTTATCTCTTTTTCTTAGTATTACTTGTAAACTCATATGCAATTCATGAACTTATAAAGAAATGCCACACTGTTTTTTTCAAGAAAGAAAACCCAGGAGTAAACCTCAACCTAGTTGCATAACATGAGGAGTCGAGCCATGCTCAGATAAAGTATATCCGTCCAGACATACAGGCATAAACTTGTCAGCAAAATATTGCCTCCTAAATCTAATTTAAATTAAAATATTGTATTTCACCACCAAGCAACACCAATAAGATATTTATTATCTAACACTTCATTATCTTTATATCTAATTAGAAAAAAGTTTTTTTAATAAAACCCCCAAATAATCCAGACTAAGCACTCACGAGTAATGTGTGAAAAAACTCCAAGTGTTTGCCGAGTGACTGTAGATACATCTAATCTGTGATCCCTTGGTATATTCTCTTCCTCTGGTTCCTTCAAGCACAGAACTGACTCTGACAAAGTCAAAGAAACAGTAGCTTTCGTACCTGGAGTCCTGGAAAAGCAGCAAATAGTACAAATATAACATTTAGCAACATATATTAGCAAGTAAACAAACTAGCACTGGAAACAATTGCATTTTTAGAACCTGTAACCTATATAATAGATTCCAAACTCTCCAACATTAAATGGAACAGAACCACTTACCATGGGCTGTTTTCATTATGGAGTGATGGGACTTAGTTTAAAAGGCTAACAATAAAACCCACAAATCAAAGTACAGTAAAACCATGATTCAATGAGCTTCGGATTTTAGCAGCCATGTCAACCCACACAAAGAGGACCCTCGATAGTAGGGAAATACTCCTCTTTGCCAGAGATGGTGGACTCGACTTTTAGGGATTGACACCAAATGATGATTTCATTAAACGTTGATTGCAGGAGAATCTAATGCTAGAGGAGATAATGTTGCAAATTAATCTGGACACAGATTGGGGGGAATACTGGGTATTATATTCTGACAAGAAGGTAATACAATATCCAAACCTAAACTTTCCTCAATTCAAAATTGACGTGAATGTCATCATTTGTGACAGCCGACAAGAAAATAAAGCATTAATACTAGCATTTGAGGTCTAAGAGACATTGTAGATTACACACAACAGTAAAAATTGACCTAGTTAAATATTTATTGTTATATTCTGTAGGATTGTGCCCCCTTCAGAACTAAGCAAGTCAGAGTGATTGGTATTTGTAGCATCCATAAACTTGATCCCCTCTGTACAAGGATGACAAATTGAAATTTTATTATTCTTAAAAATTAATTTAATCTTTTTAATATACCACTAAAACATGCATATTGCAACATGTGCTTAGCCTTTTACTAACACTTCTGAGATTATGTTATCAACTAATACATAGTCCTTTCCCCATATTCAGTAGGTAATGGATTTAGTTCTTAATATAAGCCCAATGTAATTATAATATGTAATAAATACAATAGAATTTTTTTTAAAAAAAGTAAAAGGACTAATATTTGCACTTTTAAATATGTTGATGCTTTTATTGCATCTTCCTCAGGAAATAGTTTTACTACTGATGAGCTAACAAAACAATAACTCAGGTAGTGAATTGGTGTCTTTGTTTAAACAACCAAAATATCTTTAAAGGATTATGAATGATGTTTGAAAATTTTTATTGAACGTTTCACTTTTCGTGTTCACTAAAACCAAAGTTGAGGGTTTATTATAAACAACTTTTTTAACACATAGTGAAATGTATGTGGGTTGGGACCAATGAATTAGGTTCATTATAGCCGAATATCCACTATATAATTGAATTCACTAAAACCAGAGTCAAATTTATATGATTTATAAATACTAAATAAGCATGGGTTGTTATGAAATGAAACACTTCAATATTTGATGGGAACCTAGCTCAAGAATGTATTTTCAGCTTAAACATACAACTCGACACAAAATTCCATGATATTCAATCACAATTTATGCTTGTGAATATAACAACTAAGCTTAAGTTTCTACTGAATTGTGAAACTCGCCATATACACTCAACCAAATACTAGATGAGTGGTCTAAATTATGTTAAAACATATACAGCTGAAAAGGACCCGAGCTACTTCTTCTAAGTAAATGTCAGTCGAGCAGCAAGTATTACAGGACAAAGGCTGAGAAGTCATCCATAAGATTATATTTGATGAATCACCAACTTGTGCATTTCTCTCATATTTACACAATTACCAATGATGATTCATAATCGTAAGAATTTTGTTAAGGTAAGTACTTCACAAAATGTGCATCTCTCACACTACACTTCAATAGGCCAATGATTCTACCCATATAACAACATTATGTTTTGAAAATATAAGTAATTGTATCCAGTGATTCAACTCATAGAACTAAATTTTAATTTTATTTATAATTAGTATAATACCCCCAAAATATTTCTCTAATTTGAAAGTTATAAATGTCTCTGGCAAAATAATTTTTTTTATTACTATAAGTTTTATATCAATAAATTATATATGAAATAATTTTTCAACTCATCAAAAATGTTCTTAAATCTAACCATTTTAATTCAATTCCAAAATTTAATCATTTCTCATCCAAATTATAAAATTCCTTAAATATTTAATGTTTTCAAAAAATATACCTGTAATCAGTTATTGAAATCAAATAGTAAATTTATGTGAATGCAAATAAACTTAATAAAACCAAACCAATATTTTAAAAAACTATAAATAAAACTAATGAATCAAGGTTTTTACTAAAAAAACTCATTTAACCCCAAATATGGTTCATATTGTATAAATATCAAATTTCAAACTGTGTGGCTAACACCAGCTTACTTTGAAATTTTGAGTTTTCCAACTTCAATGTTCCCTGGGGCCTTGTCCCATCTGTTGGCGATATATTTTGGTACCTGCAAAAATAAATAAAAACTAAAGAGTTACATAGTCAACCAATCTCTTCCAATGAGCTTGATTTGAGACATTTCATAACAAAGTTTAAAAAAGATAACAATCATGGCTTTTTATGTGTCAGGGTCTCTTGTAACCAGAACTTACAATTTCACTCACTGTCAGCATTTCAACATGATTCTCCCAGAGACTCAACTAGGAATGTTTAGGGAATATTCATTCCTTAATAAGTTGTATGTAGCATAGTCCTTAGTACAAAATAGCCAAGAATTCTATTAAGGAGGTTTACTTGGTTTATCAAAGAATTTTAGAGTGTGGATTTGTTAATTTCTCAGCTCAATAAGAAACTTGATCCCCTTATAATTCCCTCTTCATTTTATTTTCTTCACCAACCCCTCTTCTCTTGATGTATTCCACACCTCCTTTTCTCTTGGGCTACTCCATACTCCTCTCTTGAGATAATCCACAACACTACTACTCTTGAGATTTTCTATACCACCCCTTGACTCAAGCTATTCCATATTATTTCTCCTCTTGAAATATTCTACAACAATTCTCCCCTTGAGCTATTCCACACCACTACTTTTTAGTACCTTCTTACCACCCGTTTAGATTATGTGTAAGCTCACTCTACTTCAAAGCTATTCCACACACATCCTACTCTTGAACTATTCTATGCCAACTATCCTCTTGAGCAATTGCACACCAATTGTTATTTTGATATATTTCACACCAGCTTTCAATATATTCTAAACCAATTCTTTTCTTGGCCTATTCCACACCACCTCTCAATTTATTCTGCACCAATTCTTCTTTTGAGCTATTCCACACCACTATACTCTTGATTGATATATTCTACACCAATTATCTTCTTGAGCTATTTTACACCAATTTTTTTCTTAGACTATTCCACATCACTCTACTCTTGAGATATTCCAAATCATGTAAGAGAATGATGGAGATGAAGTATGTAGGAAAAGGACCACAAGAGAGACCAAGAAAGAGATGGGAGGAGTGGATAATAGTTAGTGTGCAAGTGGGAGGAAAATAATGGGAGCAAGTAAATTATGAAGGATGGTGAAAGGAAGGAAGAATATGGAGGCATTTTACTAAACTGACTTGGTTACAGGCTGGAAAATGAAGATGATGATGATGAACAAATTGTTAGTCAACTCGAGTGAAATATTAAAACATATAACAAGTTAGTGAAACTTTAGAAGAAAAGCTGCCATAGATTGACACCTGAGAAGCCCAAAACTTTAACAAATTACTATCCTGATGTGAAAAATGTAATTAGTTTTAAAAAACATACCTGGGAATTAAACCTTCAACCAAATAATGTTATACTATAGGATTAAAAAAAAAATTGGTGGGTTTTATTTACTAATTAAAATGATTTGGATGTATACAAGGTGATTTGAAACTCTATGTACAAACTTTAATGAGAGATAAGGGACACTAAGACAAAGCTTTTGTCGTTAATGAATGTATGCTCGTGGACATCACCCCTGGGTGTTAAAGAGGGCGCTGTTGGTACATAAATGTAAGGCAGAAAGTGTAAAGAACCATTTTATTTATAGCAGTTTCACAGCAGTTGCTCGAATAAGTGACCGCCAGCAGTAATAATACATCATCGTATTGATTGCTGTACATTTTCAAAGATTTCCCATCCCCATAAGACATGCATGTGAGCCATATCAGAATCTATGAAATTCTCCACGCCACATGCACGAATTCTGCATTACAAACTCATAGCCGCATCTAGATATTATATTCTTTAAATTGAATAATGACACCCAAGGACAAGAATCAAACCCGAGACCTCTGGTTTAGTACACTAAAGGTATTACCACTAAGCTATCCAGGAGTTATCAATTTTGTTGTTTCAATTTAATGACTAAAATAATTAGATGCGGCTATAACCGTATTTAACTATAATAGCTTGGCTATTTAATCCTTCATGCTATGCCCACATTCATACAGTTGTCATTGTACTTACTATTGGCAACATAAAGCCCTCCTAAGTCAAAGGTGACTACATTATCAATAACTCATGATCTTAAATTATTATTACTAGCACCACGTCTTACTACCTATTTGGGTTATAAGCACTTGCACTAATGTGTAATGGTAGAATGATTGTGATATGAAATGGAGGACTAACGTGGGATCCAAACCACGGCGGAGGCCTGGCATTCCACACATTCACAAGTTTTGATCAATACAGATCTTGTCAGAGGTGAAGGAAGGGTTTGGAAATAAGATAAATCTGTGCCGGGACCGAGGATTGAACCTCGGACCCCCAGCACAGAAATCTGACACCTTGCCCCTAGACCACCAGCGATCTTAAATGATTGCTCATATATTTGACAATTTCAGCACATCCATAACTGACTCTGCCTTAGAATGAGTGAAGAATGACCCCGCATACAGGACTCTTGGAGAGCTCAATGGTACAAGCATTGGCGTACTAAGCCAAAAGTCCCAGGTTCGATTCTCGTATCTAGGTGTCATTTTTCAATTTAAAGAATATGATATTTAGATGTGTCTTTGAGTGTTCTTAACAACCAAAATAGCTTATATATTTAATCCATCACTTTCTATATGAGTTTTAAAATTGCCTAACTTTTTCAGGTTTTCCAGACAAAAATATCATTTTCCCATTATTTTATATGTAAAGTTATGTATTAAAAAAAAAATATTTTCACTGGTTTATTTTTAAAATTCTTGACAATTGAACTAGTTAAGATAAATATATTTGTGCTTTTCAAAAATTATTGGCAATATTTTTAAAATTTCCTCACTGCGCTAAATTCCCTAAATTCTAGGTTTTTCCAAGTGTGTATCAAACCTTATTAATGTGTAGTTCATGTTAGTCTGTAATAGAAACTTTAAAGTAGTGAGTACACAAAGATAAGTGTGTATACATGGTCCAACACTAGCTTTAGCCTTGTCTGTACTTGCCTTGACAAGCCACACTCCTCTCCCAACATTCGAAAGGTCCAAATCTTTGTCAGCATGAGGGTTCGGGAGTGACATGATGGTAACCTGAACAAGAATCACACATGGGTTAATGATTACATAGGCCGTAATCATATCAGTACTGGCAACCATAGAGGGTATATTATCGTCCGCCTTCTATAAACTAAAAATGATATTTTTCTGTTGAAATATTTGTTTTTATTTATTTCAATTGATGAAATTCAATTTTAATCAATTATAACAAGGTGTTTAACTATGAAATTTTAATAGTGCTCCCCTGACAATCATACCTCAGGGTGTCATTGGATATAAGTAATGGTAATCACAATTAACAATATTTATAGGTTAAGTTATTATTAATATCACACTATATGGAGGGTACCTAATTCAATATGAGATCACCCAAAGAGTGGTTGGATGAGAATTTTTGAAAATTCTAATTTTTTGCACGCATGTTCTGGTGATTAAAAAGCATTTTGTAAAAAAAACTAAACTCATTTATTCAGTACCAGTATGGCCATTTTTACAATATGGCTGAACATAGATTTGATTAATTTTCTATGTTCTCTTGCAGGTTTGCCTCCAAATATATAGAAATAAACGAGCTAATGACTTGAAACAGAAAACACATAGCTACACTTAAAAGTGGATGACATTTCATGCCATTATATGTTTTGTACAACTGCAGCCTTAGAAACTGAAACTAAGCATTGGTTTTGTTTATGAATGTAGTTGCCTTTTAAAAAGGTATGAAGAGAATGAATCAAAATATTAAAATTTTTACTATTTTAACTCTACCCCCAAAAATTAGCCCATGTGAAATCTCAGAATTTAGAACCTTCACCCTCTTATTTTATCAAGTCCTAAATATGGCTGCTCACTCAAATTTATATAAAGGCCCAGGCCTATTCTGGCCTTAATATCTCAGATGGGTGAACTGGAAAAAAATTTAAACGTGCAGGTAATAAAGTATTGTATAATATCGACTTGTAGTAAAAATTTTGGAGTTTGCGACTTGTCAGGCTTTATTGCTGTGGAGTGGTTAAAAGTCATAAATGTTAGTTGCATCTTATAAAAATCCTCACTTTTTACTGAGAGTATGCAGTCATTGTACAGCTTTGATATTTAATTGCAGAGTTTGTCAATGATGTTCCATTTCAGAATGTGTCAAGTGATCCGGTGACTCCTTCCTGTAGGTGTCGTAGGCTCCAGAGATGTGAGTTTTATCATGACCCTGGATAGTGGGACCCATGATACCACAGTCAACTTTTGGAAATTGATGTTCTTGGACCTGGAGGCTATCTTTATATTCAAAATACAAAGATGCTCAGTAACATCTTACTGTAGATTTTCTGAGAGATTAAAAAAAACTGTTTTTCTCTGGTTTTAGGTACAGGTTTGCATTTTTAAAATCTGGGTTTCAACACTTCCTTGTGTTTCCTTTCTATGTTAAAACAAAAATGTAAGATATTCCTTTTATGTTTTCCATAGGAAAATCATACAAAGATTTTGAGGTAAGTAGCTAAGGATCTGATTTTTATTGGCTTTCCGCTGGTTTGCTTTTGTGACTTTTTCTTTTAGTAGTATCTCCACTTCATAACAGACATGCTTTTCTGTGAGCATGGGGAAGGGGTGGGGGGTCGGGGGAAGCCACTTAACATCCAGGACAAAATCAGTCTTGTAATTACATGTTGATAAAGCTATTTTTATTCTTACAAAATGACTAGCAGCTCAGTTACTGAAATAAAAATATTTCTTGATATATTATAAATTTCTTTGAGATGGCTCACGAGGGTAGTACTTCTGAAATGTAAAGTACTCCTGTGCTGTATTTTATGTGGTCACTTATAATACAATGAACAAATGCTACCTCTTATAAATATAATTTGACTTTAAGTAATACCCAAAAGGATGAATAATAGCCAGTGTACTGACACAATATAAGCCTTTGGATTATATCCTGAATCACAAAACTATATGCCCTAGTTTTCAGAAGGGCTGTGATGTCGAAGTCGGTAAAACTGTTCCATCTCTGACTTCAAAGTAAAAACTCATATTATTATCACCACCACCATGTCTTACTACCCATCCGGGTTATACGCATGTACCCTAATGTGTAAGGTAGGGTGATAGTGAGATGAAATGGAGGACCTACAGTTTAACATGGGATCCGAGCCACAGTGGAGGCCTGGCATTCCACACATTCAGAGGTTGTGATTAATACATGTCTTGTCAGAGGTGAAGGAAGGGTTTGTCAATCAGATAAATCTGTGCCAGGATCAAGGATTGAACACCAGAACAGAAGTTTGACACCTTACCCTTAGGCCGCCATGTCACCGATATATAGGGTAGTTATATCATTTTAATTTTATATTCTTTTTAGTCTTTAGGGCCAATATCTGTAATTTGGATTGACCAATTTTTTTCAAATATAAATTCACAATGCCAAAGAAGCTTCCCATGAAATAATCTGTATTGGAGAATTTTACCACAGTAAATTTTTTATTGCTAATTAATATGTGATACATTTTTAAAGGAATTGGCGTTGGAGTCTAAGGTTTGGCGTACAGACTCCACAACACTGGTTTCCAGCAAACTCTGTTATAACTTTGTGCACTCATTTAGTGTCAGATTTCTTAATGTTGTTTTCAAAAACTTGAATAAACTTAATGGACATTTAAACAACATTTAATAGGCTGGCATAGTCTGCTTACCCTTTGTTTATAATAGATTTCTTCCACTTAGGCAAGAGGAATATGCATCTAACATTTAGTGATATATCAATCTATACCCTGATTCTGGTTGGCAGAACAGTTCAGAAAATTCAAATATATTTATTTGCGGTCAACTTTGATAACGGTATAGTAAATTAAAATGTGTTGTATAGGTATTGATAATAAGTGACACCTGCCATTAGCATGACTTGATGTGTAAATAGATCTATATTAAAATTGTTATAGTAACTACCAGATACTGTTTTTACTACTAAAATTATGGTATATAAAGGGTCTTAAGAAAGACACACTTCTAGAGCTTCATACAATTACAGAAAAAAAAGCCACCAGATCACTGATAAACTCTTTCCTTGCACTCCACACTATATCCCAACTCACATTGAGAGTAATTATATGAATGAATTGTGTATAATAATACATCCTTTGAATATTCTCGTATTTATTTATACTCAAATAAACGACATGAATAACGACTTACTTAATGCATATTGGTTAAAGTAGACTAAGTTATCAAGGAAATAATGAGTATAGTCAAATATTTGGGTATTTTGCACAATAATAATTATTATTGTAGTATTCGTATGCAATGGAAATAAACTATAGTAATAGAAATTAAACTCGTGTAACTATAAAAAATGATAACCCACTTTTAATTTAGCCAATGAAATTAAAGTGATGAATGTAATGGCAAAGTAAACTGAAAAAGCTGACGTTCATAGCTCCCCGAAGACAGAAATCCGTCACTTCACAATAAATTAGCTGTTTTTAGCCAACATATTAAAAATAAAAGGAACAAAGAGATATTCTAATGCCTCTAATAGAAAACGGTAGGGTAAGATAGTTAAATAAAATCTCATAGAGAACACTAGAGTAAAATATTAGTTTATAAACATCTAATAAAACTACTGGTGAAAAATATTAATTTTTAAAAACAGCTAATAGAAAACACTAGTGTAAATAGACTCTATGATTATTAAGGGGAATCGAGCATAGGATTCATGTTGGAACATCGAAGTTCTCATCTTTAATTAATTCTCTTATTTGAGTTCCTACAAAGAACCTATCTTCGAACTTTGACTCACTGATCTATGTAAAATTTTGACTTAAGTAGGATTTTTATTACAAGTATCAAGCCCACTTCGACCCATTACTTAACAAAGTTTTTCATAAGACCAAGCTTTATATGGAGTGGAGGTAAATATACTTTTTTTCAGATCGACAAGTGGTGTATTGACAACATTCTTATTTCCTGGTGTCAGTGATCTACGCTTTGGACACTGTTGTGATTTTGCCGGTCTCTGCTGTCCCACTCACAAAGAAAACATCAGTACTTCGTGAAACTGCACTGTTTTACACTGGAACCGGGTTCTGGGAGTAACCACTGAATAATCAAATAATAAACGTGAACACCAAAAGCGTCAGCCATTCTCTTACTGACCATTTGATGGTGAATGATACGGTGGTGACTTTATTACCTTGATTCCATTACTAAGGCAAAACTCAAAAAACTCTTCTGAATTAAAAGGTGAACCATTATCGGACACAATCGCATCTGGCATGCCTAATGTTGTGATAGGCCATGGTGTCAAATACTTGTATTGTCCTAGGTTTTCAGTAAATTGACACGTTTCACAGCCTTTTACGGTATCTTCAATGTTGGTATCTATGCTAGGCCACCAGCATATTGATCTAGCTAACAATTTCATTTGCACAATGCCAGGATGATGATCATGCAATTCTTTAAGAACATCATTTCTTAAACTCTTAGGAATAACTACACGAGATCCCCATACAAGCACACCTTCAACCGTGGAACTTTCTTTTCGTCTCCTAAATTAAGGTACAACTTCAGGACTCACTTTATTTTGCCATCCCCAATTATACATATCTCGTACACCCTCTAGAATGTTGTCTTTTGCTGTTTTCTTTACTACTTTACCACTAATATTGGAGAGGAAATAGCACAAATCTCTCCTTCATCTAGAAAAGCTTCTTCAAGCTGTATTCTTGATAGCATATCCACATTATTGAAATTGTTTCGATATTTCCCTTTATAATTGTAAGCTGATAGTATCAACGCCCATCTTTGCAATCTAGTGGCTGCAAGTTTTGGAATATTTCTTTTTTCACCAAAAATTCTCTATATTACTTGATTACGTGATTATTTCAAACTGTTGCCCATAAAGAAACTTGTGGAACTTCTGTATGCCAAATATCACTGCCAATCCTTCTCGTTTATATTGAGAATAATTCTTCTGTGCTGATGTTAAAGTAGAACTTGCAAAGGCTACCGGTTTTTCAAAATTATCAATAACATTGCACAATACCACACCATATGGTGATGCGTGTGTTACGACCCGTAAAGGTACACCCGGATTGTAATGAACTAACAAGTTATGGTTGATGATCATTTCTTTGCTTTTCTCAAAAGCTCCTTCACTTTTCTTTGTTCATTCAATTTTCACATTATTTGACAACAAATTGTTCAATGGTTTTAGGAGAGTTGATTACATTGGAATAAAATTATAATAAAAGTTGAGTAATCCCAAGAAGGATGTGAGTTGTGTGACACTCTTGGGAACCCAAAATTTTTTGAATTGCCTCTATTTTTTTCTTTTGTAGGTTTTATTCCTTCAGAACAAAGCCTAGACCCAAGATATTCCTTTTCAGTCTCAAAGAACTCAGATGTATTCCAATTTATCTTAATATGATGACCAATCTGACTTTTCATGACCATTTGTAGTTTGGTCATGCATTGTTATTATGTTTCACCGCTGATGAGAATATCATCGATATAACACACTATGTCATCAATTCCTTGCAATATTCTGTCCATCACACTTTGAAAAATACATGGAACACTCGCTATTCCATACAGCATTCGATGACACTTGAATAAGGCGAATTCAGTATTTATAACCATCACTTCTTTTGATTATGGGCTCATCTCCAAATGTAGGTATAATACTTTTAAGTCTATTACACAAAACACTTTCCCTGTGAGTTTGGCAAATATATCTTGAATCTTAGGTAATGGGTACTGGTCAATCTTTAAAGCTGGATTCACAGTTGTCTTGAAATCGGCACACAATCATACGAATCTTCCCTTCTTTGGTACAACAAATAGAGGGGTTGCCCATTCTGAATTATGGATAGGTATGATGATTCCATTTTCTTGCCTTTTTTTGAGTTCTTCTTTTACTTTTTACTTTAATTTATAAGGAACATCATACGATTTTTAAAATACAGGTATTGCATCTTCTTTTAGAATTAAATTTTCTTGAAATCCACTCATTTTGTCACATTTTGGTTAAAACAATGTATATATTTATTTGAGAATTGTTCTTACAAGCTTAACAATTCAACCGATTTCAGTTCAAGCATTTTTCTCAAATTTGGTTCAAGCTTATCAAGCCATGGTCTTCCCAATAAAGGCACTGTTCTTAATTTGCATACTGCCATTGGTAATTTATAATAGTCATTATTATGTTTCACACACACTTCAATTATTCTATTTATTTCCAGCGCATCTCCGCTAACAGTTTTGAGAACTAAGTTAGTTGATAAAAATGGAACATGCTGAAAATGTTTATTTTAAATTCCTTTACTGATAATACTACAGCACCAGTCCAGGGAATAGAGGCTGAAAAAGGGGCCTTATCTTACAAAAGGTCATGTAGTACTAATTTTTTGATATGTTATATAGGTTGGTCCCGTGGTTCAAAATCCAAGTTTTTGACCTTCCCACCCTTGTGCGTTTGCTGTGGCGCGCCAAAAACCAACGAAATTCCGGTTGTTTTTCAGTTTAGTGATAATATCGTTTTACCAATACATCTTAGAGAGAAAAGGAGTAAGTAATAGTTGTAGAGTATTAAATTTTCTACAACTTTTGTATTAAAAGTATTTTTGTAAAACTATTATGTAAAGAGTTATGCAGCATCAAATATACAAATGTTTCATAAAAATTGTTAAACATTGTTAATAACGCTCCACTCCTTTATTCCAGGAATTTGATTCAAGTGTTTACGCGTGCTTGTGTAAACAAACGAACGTAGGGGGAAGGAGAATGGAAGAGTGGCATCAGCAGGTGTTGTTCTCTCCCCCTCCCCCAACCTTAACGATAGTATTCAAACTCAACGGCCACTACACCACTCTCAGTCGTGTATAAACATCGTATCGAAACATGTGCGTTTTTGTACACCGCGAGTGATTTTATTATAGCTTTGTTCATTGTAATACAAGAGTGATGGCTTCTTCATCAGATTCTCCTTGCTTTATATGTGACGGTAGTGTGAGTGGTGATGTTGTTGTTGCGAAAGAGAGAAGGAATTAAAACTCTACTAGAAGCAAGCATAAAACGAAAACAGCTCAATCATAAACATTATTTGAAAGACTTGAAACAGGTAAGTGTACATAGTGCCTGCCAAATAAATTATATTAACGAAAATTTGATCAAGGCTTACCCTCGTCGTGCTGATAAAAGTGGTCCTCAGTCTACGCAAACGCGATCAACTGGGGACGCATTCACGTTAAAAGATCTTTTTTTTTTTAATGAAAAAATAACTCCTGAGTTTATCGAAATCCAGAAAAAACTACCGATTTCCAGTAGAACATTAGTACATTTAGTGCAGATGGATACTTTAAGAGAGTCTGTCTTGACAGCTGCCCAAAAAAGGGGAGATGTATGGGGAGAAACAGTGATTAAGAAATTGTTAAGTGTGACAGATCTTGTGGCAGCTGACGCTATGTTCCATGCAGTATGTCAAAAGAAGATTTATGACAACACTGCACAGACTAGAGAAAAAAGAGGTTATCGACCTGCAACTGCAGTAGAAGAAGCGATGGAAAACATATATGCCTACCTTGCTGATTATTCAGATGAGTGTCGGTTTTCTCTTCAAGAACTGATGGAGCAAATAGAAGGAGATTTCCGTCCAGACATAAGAACTGTGAAAGATCGTCTCTTCAAAAAAATATGGAAGTGACATTATCATTGCAGAAATATCCCACAAAATCACAGTGGTTTGTTTAAAAAATACAGGGTTTAAAATTCTCTCTGATAATCGGTATGAGAACAGAAAGAAGGATCCCGAAGAAGAACGCCTGAGAGTAGTTAAAGCAGCCGCAACAATCATTCTGGAAGACATCCGCTCACAAATTTACACCACAACATAATACCCTCCATCAAATACATTTTTAAGTGACATTGAAGACGTCATTCCACAGTCATTACTATCATTTTTCCAAACTGTCGTGATTACCAATAAAAAGGGATCCTTGCAAAAATGAAAAAAACAATGTATTGCTCTATCACATGCTGTTAATTCAGCTGCTTGCTAGACCTCGTTCAGTTTCATCCTTTCTGCTCACAGGGATGAGTGTGTACGTATATAAAAAGTTTGAGTCAAGGCAACTAATTGATATCCTATCTGCACTTGGTTTTTCATCAAGTCATCATGAGGCAGTACTACTTGAGATGTCAACGGTACTGCAACCTAACGTTCAGTTGATTGATAAATATAGTTATGCAATTTATCTTTGATAATGCTGATTTTAACGTTAATACCCTTGATGGTCTCAATACGTTCCATGCAATGGGGTGAATTATACCAATAACTCCAGCAACCACTGTAACCGCTGATGAACCTGTGAAACGCTTGAAAAAAATAACTTCATCTGACCTGGTCCAGCAAGCAGGTACGATCCAACTGCAAAGCATTCAAAAGAATGAATCTGGTGGCTTGAGAAGCATTGATAATCAGGATCTTGAAATTCTTTGCCCGATTGGAAACGATATCAAATCATCTAGTGCTGATATAATATGGTTCTATGGAAAATCTACCAGCATGTCTCTTCCTGGATGGAGCGGTTTTATGGAGCAAACAACTTCTAAAAGAGAAAGTAAACGCTCAAAAATCGTATATCTTCCTTTTATCAATGCATGATACATTGTACACGTCTCTTCTTGAGGCCAACCAGAGATGCAAGAATTTATATCAGAAAACGTGTTTCGTGACATACGATCAGCCCCTTTATATAAAGGCAAAAGGAATTATTCACTTTGGTAAAAACCCTGAATTAGATAACGTCATTGTGAGACTTGGGGGGTTTCATCTATTAATGTCCTTTATGGCAGCTATTGGAGTAATAATGGCTGAGAGTGGTCTAAAAGATCTATTTGCCTTTTTTTTGCTGAAAACAGCATCACAAAAATTATGTCTGGCCATGCTTATTCCAGGGCAATAAGAGCACATTTATTGGATCACCAGGCATTAGCCACATTGGTTGTCGAAAGAATTGACTTTTCAGAGGAAGATAGAGCTGTGTTGGAAAACTTACTCACACACTTGGACCTATCTGTTACACTAACAGCTGACCAAAGTGAGGAGTTCCAAAGGATTGAGAATAAGTTTCATGAAGCACTAGTTCACCTGTAAAGTAATGGGCCTACTGCACAGCTATGGATACAGTATTTGATTATGGTGACACTGGTGAAAAAGTCCATCGAAGGAGAAAGGATGGGTAATTGGTCACTCCACATTCAGACTGTGAAGCAAATGATTCCATTCTTTTACGCAGCCGGGCATTTATTTTAAGCTAAATGCGCTCACCTTTATCTCCAAGTAATGTGCAACTTGCAGGAAAGGATGTACACTGAAGAGTATATCCGATTCACAACAAAAGGAGATCAGAAAAGTTTTGGTCAGTGAAAAAGTGAATTGCTACTTATCACAAGAGTTTGGGATAGCAGCAGTTTCCGGTATCGTTAGTGGTAATTTTGGATCTTTGAAATTTAAAAGGAGCAACAAAGTGGTGACATTAGCATCTGAGATCAACTTTTTGAAAGTAGGGGATAATAAAGTGACAATTGAACCTTTGACACTTTTTCAGGGAATTTGCATTGCCAAACAGACACCGAAAGATTTGGAAGAGTTTCTCAAATATGAACTGGCTTTTTACCCAATGTCTCTTTTTTCAGAAAACGGGATGCGTAATGGTAGAAAATCATCTCTGTATTCAGCATTTTCATCATTACCAAACACAACCAAACTTCCACCCAATCGAACTGCAGTGATAGATTGTGGGTTTCTTCTCCACAAGGTTTTATGGAATAGAAATGAAAGTTTCCATGAAATTTGTAAAAGGTAAGTTAAATTCTTTTGTGATCATTATGGAGCAAACGTTGTCATTTTTGATGGTTATCCTCTTGTTCCTGAGTTGAGAGGCACTAAGAGTGCTGAAAGGTATAGAAGGTGTCATGTGAATGCTTCAAGTGATGTCATTTTTGATGGGTCAACAATCGCTAAAGTGCCACAGGAAAAATTACTAGAGAACGAAAATAACAGACTTCATTTTATTTCACTCCTAAAGGAAACGCTCATTCAAGACAATGTAACTGTGAAGCAGGTAGTGGAAGACGCTGATGTGTTTATTGTAGCATCTGCTATATCCCTCGCTACAGAGTATGATGCTGGGGATATCATCGGGGAGGACATTGATTTGCTAGTTCTCTTGACAACTTTGGCTCAAGATCTCTCCATTTACTTCCGAAAACCTGGAAGAGGTGGGGCTCATGACAATTTATTTTCCACATCATCCTACAACTACTTAGCACCTGAAAATCTACTTCTTCTTCACGCTTTGAGTGGGCGCGACACCACGTCGTCCCTGTTTGGATTTGGAAAAACCAAATTCTGCACTTTGTTTCAGAACAAACCAGCATTGCATGAACTTGCAAGGATATTTAGAGATCCTAACGTCATATTTCAACCATTTCTGAAGCAGGAGAGCGTATACTTCTTGCTCTGTATGGTGGTGACAGGGCAACAACATTAGATGCTTTGAGCTATCAGCTATTCTCCAAATCTGCTACTGGCAGCAAGCTAAATCACTCAAAGCTGCCACTGACACAGGATTCAGCTATGTACCATATCTTCCGCACCTAGACATGAATGGGCCAACTGAAAAACCCTCTGGATTGGGGATGAAGGAAGGACAGTAAAGGACTTGTTCCTATTAAAACCACCACAGATCCAGCTTCTCAGTCAATCCTGACCTACAGTTCCTGTCAGTGCAGGAAAGAATGCACTAAGGCCTGCAGTTGTATAAAGGCCGGTCTCAAGTGCTCCATAATTTGTAAAAACTGTTGTGGACAAACCTGTGACAATAAAGTGGACATCATAATTAATGACAATGAAGAAGACGATCCAACTGAACTGCTGATTGAAGAAGTCGAGGAGGAACTATTTGAGCCTTCGAAGCCACACAAAATTAAACGTAGAAAATTTTAAATTTTCTAAATTGTAAGTATTATTGTTACTACCGTTATTATATACAGATATATACATAATATTTTTTTCTTATTATTTAACTATAATATTATCACTATGCATTTTATTTTTCATTAAAGTTGCTTGGCTTTGCATAAAGAAACTCTTTTAACTAACACCCCTTGCTATACTCAAATTAGCGTAAATATTCACCTTATAACCCTTCAAAGCAGCGCAGCTCCTTTGTTTAGTCTAAGACAATATTTTTTTTGTTTTATTCTTATGGAAAATTTAATGTCTTACAACCTTTATTCAAGACATTTTTCTCCATGACGTACCGTTCTGGAGATATAATAAACAAACTCGACTAAACTTTTAAAAAAGTAGCAATTTTATGAAAAATTTGTAACTTTGATTCTGCATAACTCTTTAAATAATAGTTTTACAAAATTCCTTTTCATATAAAAGTTGTAGAAAATTTAATATTCTACAAATTCTAATTAAAATATTTCTCTCTAAGATGCATTGTTAAAAGAATATGACCAATAAACTGAAAAAGACCAGAACTTCGTAGGTTTTTGGCGCGCCACAGCGAACACACAAGGGCGGAGAGGTCAAAAACTTGGATTATAAACCATGGGAGCGACTTATATAACATATCAAAAAATCAGAACTACTTGACCTTTTGTAAGGTAATATGTCTCTATTCCCTGGACTACAGTGTCAATTTAAATATTTAACGGCACATCTTCTTCTAACAATTGAGCTATATGTCTGCCTTTTGACTTATTTCGGCTATATTGTTGATATTCAGATTCCATACCATATCTTCTAAATCACTAGGTTCAGTCTCAGTTTCTGAAGGAACTTCATTTGATGCTTGATCAATTGTTTCACGTTAAATGTTTTTTTATCTTTTTTCCTAGATCGACAAACCTTACAGCCATGTTCTTTCTTATTGCATGTGTAATATTTCCACTTCCTAGCTGGGCATTCTGACATTTTCACAACGTTTTTCTCTATGACGAAACTCTTTTTGTATTACCGCATTATCAAGCATCACCGTACGCAGCATTTTTGTTTTATTATCAATTAATTCCATGCCACTTGCAATTTTAAGTGCTTGCTTAAAGTCCAATGCTTCCTCAGACAAAAATTGCTTTTGAATAGGTACAGATTTCACACCACACACGAACCGATCACGTGACGCATTGTTCAGGAATCGTCCGTAATCACATGTGTTTGATAGCTTTTTTAATTCTACCACATAAGCACTGATAGATTCATTTTCCTTTTGACCCCGTTTATTAAATACAAATCTTTCCGCAATAACGTTATACTTTGGTCCATAATGTATTTGCAAAGCCACCACTCTGATCGTAGTTTTTGATAGTTGGAAGTTCCGGAGCAAGTATGTTTTTCAAAATGCCGTATGCATGAGGTCCAATCATGGTTATAAACATGAGCACTTTCATATCGTCTTCAACAACATTTACAATGAAAAACTGCTGAAGGCGCTCCATATATGCTTCAAACTGTTCTATTTCAGGATTATATTAATTCATTTTACTGATTAAGGCAATTTTAGATGGTTTAATTTACTTTCAGTCCCAATACAAGAATTGTCAACGATACCGTAGCACGGATAATTGTCATAAAACTGCACACAGCTGAACTTGCAACTCAGCACACTGCTGGCCTTTGTCACTGACTTTTTACACGGACACTTATATTACTGACGCTAACAATATCTCTTGCTGAATAGTGGTACACAGCCATTACGATTTCACGCGAAAAGAAGAAACAGATTTTTTCCTTTTTTTGTTTTACTCACGAATTACTGTAATTTACTTCGATTATCTATATTAAGAACATCCTCATCGCCAAGCTATGCACCATCTTACACTAGAACCGGATTCTGGGAGTAACCATTGAATAATCAAATAACAAACGTGAACACCAAACGCGTCAGCCATTCTCCTACTGATTCGTCCCCTAGTGTAAACCTCTCAAACATTATCATACTGTGTAGAAACCAAGTTGTAGTCCAAGCAAAAGAGCAATTATTTCAAGTCACCACAGATATTCAATTTGTATTCATCATACTGGATTTTTTTTCCAGAAGGAGTTTCATGCTCACATATGTTTCTTTCATATCGGCAGCATGAGCTAGTGACACTGATGGAAACTTATTTCCATTGTGGAAAAGCACAGCTTTCAAGTTATCTTTAGAAGAATCAATAAATAAACGCCACTCGTCTGTTTCGTACTCGAGACCAAGTGCTTTCTTAGCATAATAAACACCATTACAAAAAACAAGCCAATCTTCAAGGGAAAACAAATCATTAAAGTAACCATGCCTATCTCTAAAAACACATACTTTTGTTTCTTTGTGGAGGAGATTCCAGCCTTTCAATCTGGATCCTAAAAGTTCTACTTGCTTTTTAGATATATTCAAATCTCGGACAAGGTCAATGAGATCTCCTTGAATAAGTAAATGTGGTTCAGAATATGAACAGTAAACTTCAAATGCGGGATCAAACCTTACATAATCATCATTACCATGCTCTACATTCACCGCTTCTTCTTGTTATCCATCATCATTAAGTATGACATTTTCTGGAGGCTTTGGCACCGGCAATTCATCACTATGAGACACAGGCCTCATGGCAGATGGTAAATCAGGGTATGTCACGGTGTGTTTTGATTTAGAATTGATGCCTGAAATATTTATGAGACAAAAGTAATAATCTGTAGAGTGATCTTTTGGTTTCCGCCTAATCTTTTGAACACCAATTTCATGTGCGAGAGCCCTTTGTCCAACTCGTTAGGATTCTGACACAAGTGACATAACAAAAATGAGGGTCTCAATTTCTATCTTGGTCACCAATATTGCAACCCAAATAAAGCTTATAGCACTTTTTAATGAGCGGAGTAAAGCTACGTTTGCTATTTTTAAATGTTAACTCACCACAATTTTACCAAAAAGAGTCTGGATGGCTAACACAATTTCTAGGCATTGTACCACTTGGTGTTCTAAACACTACAAAATATGTGCAAAGCTACATAAACACTGTAACGTTATTTGCCACCCTACCTTATATTTCCCTATATTTTTCTAATTTTTGTGTATAATTTCTACTTTATTTTTGTTTGAAATTAAGCACTTCAAAGTTCGGCCACCGCGTAACATGCTGTATTGACGGCCTGACAAATAATACTATTTACATTCATTCAATAAAATAAAAGGATGGAAGGAACAACGTAAAATAATTTAAATTAGGAATTTTGACCTAAGGAAGAACACTTATCTTTTATTAAACATATTAATTATCCTTCTAAAAAGTTTGTTGATTCGTCTTTTATTTATTTTCAATGACAGCCATGATTTATTTTAACGTATACGCAGATTTGTCAAACAAGTGAGTGGCGGGTCTCATGATTGTAAAAAAGTAAAAGAATAAATATGTAAATAACTCCAAACTGGCGCGCTTTTCAATTCTGACAGATTAAAATAAACATTTTAACTCTTTTATGAAAACATTGTTCACATTCATTGGCATATATTTCAATATTTATATTAAACCTGCATTGTATTTGATTTTTATCTCTAGTCCATAGCCAATATGTTATCCTTTGTTTTAATATATTAGTTTTTTTCTTTGGACATGGAAGAGAAAAAAATAAAACGTTTTTAAATTTGATTTTTGAAAGACTTTCTGGAGAGGATTATTAAGTTACCCTAAGTTGGCTCATATCTTTTATATTGCTTTCAGAAACCATATTATGTTGAAAGTTCTATAACTGTAATGAAACAAGCTAGCTAAAAACTATATTATATTTGTTTGGATGACACACTTTCTGTAGAAGTCTTTCGTTCAAATGATAATTTAGATTATAGGCTTATAGGAAGTACGGTATTTACTAAACCCTGAATTTAGTAATAATCTCATTCTGTAAGGCTTTATTTCGTACTAGAATACTAAAAGACCTTCCAGGAAGAAATATTTACTCCCTTTATAAATTGTCGTTCAGCCTACCTATATATACACGTATACGTGGGACAGATTTAACGGTTTCTTTCAATGTTCTTATGCGAAAACATGTTCCTGATTAATAAAAGTGTTATTAAAAAAAATGAAGTATTTTACTACACTTGTCTGAAGAAACATTTACATTAAAGGATACACAATTCGGTTTTACAGGTTATACTTTACAAATACGAATAAAATATTTAATTTATTTTAATATACCCAGGTTCTTTACAGTCTGATGAGACTACACTTAGTTATAAATTTGGCTATTAGCTTGGCTTTAAAAACCATATTATATTGAAATGTTGATACATATAAAGTATAAGTTATCTTAAAAACTTGATTGCATTTGTTTGAATGACAAACTTTGTGTAGTTGTGTAGTTGTGTACGTTCAAACGATCACTTAGGTTATAGGCTTGTGTAAAATATTATTGTTTTACCCTTTTTTAAGTTGGCACAAATCTTGTATATTGCTTTCAGAAACCATATTATGTGAAACTTTGCTAACTATAATTTAAAAAGTTAGCTAAAAACTGTATTATATTCGTTTGAATGACATAATTTGTGTAGAAGGTTTACGTACAAACTACAATTTAGGTTATAGACTTGTAGAAGGTATGGTATCTACTATACCGGTAAACCCTGATTTTAGTAAGAATCCCAATCTCTAAGGCTTTATTTCGTACCAGAATACTATCATATATTAGTATTTTGGTGAGATAAACGGCTATTTATAACGGAAGTAGAAATTACCTTCTGAATTATATTTTATCCTATCTAAACATTACTATAGGGTAAGATTATTGTATGAGATAAAGCCTTTCAAACGAGCTTCCTTAAAAAAATTATTGCATATATTAGCCTACATAAACTTATTTAAACAAAAAAAATTCAGCAGTTTCAAACTTTGTCATGCTCTTCAAACTTTTATTAGCACATTTATTTCATTTAACTAATCACATATTGATTTATTTTATATATTCAATCAAATTATGAACGATGTCAAAATGCCAAATCACCTTATATGAGTGTAAGAAAGGATAAGATACTCGACAGATTTCTCTCGCTTACACAATGGTATGCGAACGAGAGCTCGAAAACTTCAGCCACATAATCCCAGAATTTCTTTATCTATGCACAGAATTATGTCCATCACTGATCATGTTAACACATAATTGTACTAAAAATCAAGTGTGCTGGCTAGTGCCTAGATATCTGTATACTAGCTAGTACAATGGAAACGGGACTAGAGTATTCACACGCTGCTAGTTTGGTACTAGGTTTTAGTGCAAATATTTATCGAATGTCAGAGATTAATTTTAGGTGCAACAGCTGCATTAATGACTAATAAAGATATTGAAAATTATTAGAGGGAGCGTAGGAAAACGAATATGGACACGGGACTGGCTGGGAAAGACGAAATATTGGTCACAGGATGCTAAATATGATACATTCGGAGGTTAGGTAATATATATTCGGGGTGACACAAACGTTTAGTATCTCCCTAAATTTGTATTCATTTATTAACAATGTGGTCAGAGGCCCCTAAGCTCATGAGTGTCCAAGTACAGTGTCCTTGATACACAAATGTTCTTTTTTAGGCCTACGCACACTTTATATTCTAAAAAAAACCACCCAAGGTTGGCATGCTATCAAATTTATTTTGATTAAAATTGGGTCTGGAACACAGTTTGTCGTTTTTGGATGACATGTTTTAAATTAAATTTATATATATTAAATATATTGTCATATTGTGGCAATTTAGTATTATATAAACAAGGATGTTTAGACTAATTTTCTGCCAACAACAAAATTACATCCGAAGACCATATTGGCGTCATTTATACCATTTCTCTACACAACAGTCTCAGCGCGCATTGATTGGTTGAATTACACACACTAGTGTCGAAAATAGTTCGAAAATAGCGCGTGTTCTATCCTCATAACTAGTATGGTAGCCAGTACCAAGTGGCAGAACCAGTATACTTTCTCTGATTCTCACTACGCTAGATGATGACGTGCTAGCTAGCACACTGGATTTCAAGTACGAGCTAGTGTCGTGTGATACGGGCTTAAAGCATTAATATTTAATAGTGATGGGCACTATCGAATGATTTGAACGATCGAATGATGAAAACTATCGTTTTCAAACTATCGAATAATTATTCGATAGTTTTCATTCGAATGAATATTAGTTAGTAACGAATAATCATTTGAATGGAAACTATCGTTCCTCTCGTTTTCAATCGAATGAATTGTCTATTCATTCGCAGCTGCTGCTGTGTGGGTCTCATTCAGTCATAACAAAGCTAACTAATCAAAATAATAAGAGCAGTTTCTTTCACACTTGCCTGTGTCATGAAATACATGCATTTACCAAACATAAACACAGATAAATTATTAGTTATTTTAAAAGATAATGTCTGCTCTAGCAACAGTAGAGGGTCGAGGGTGCTATGAGACATTTGAAAAAATATAGAGCAGTTCGTTGCGGCTGGTTTCACTGGTTGGTTTTGTGATTTTTGAGCTCTTGACTTGAAAACGTGTTTGTGTTAAGCTTATTTAATTAATCTACTAGACCCTATTCTAAGTTACCCATTTTAAACTTATTATTTAATGTCGTTTCAGTAACAACAATCTTTTTGGTATAACTTTTTTTTATTTTATTTATTGATCTCAATTATTATTATTGAACTCATTTTTCTAGTTATTTTAGGTTTCTTAAACTGTTTAAAATATACTAATATTTTTAGTGTTAACCGTTATATTATATTTAAATATGAAAACATAATTTTTAATATTATTTGCGTACCAATTTTAAAATTACTTTTGATTTGATTTTACAATCATGAATCGTTTAAAGAAAAGATCCATTGTTTGGGATTATTTTGAGAAGAACCCAAATGCTAAAGCATTGTGTCAAGTGTGCAAGCGAGAATACAAAAGTACGGGTAACACATCAAACATGCGTGACCATTTAAAAAGGATCCACCCTACTCTTTTGGAGTCGTCCAAACTGCTGGAAGAACTTGAAGATGATCCCGATATGACTTCTATATCAGCAGACGCCACCAATGAAATACCATCAGCAGGCCCTTCTTCAAATCCAGATCCACCTCAAGTTCCGGCAAAGCGTCAGAAACAATTGACACTCCGGGGAGTTTTCGGTAGGAAACAGCTTCCAGAGGCGAAACGCAAGATTTTGGACGAAGGTCTAGTAAAAATGATCGCTAATGATCTACAACCTTTTTCAATAGTGAAAAATGAGTGTTTTGAACAATTTGTTAATCTCTTAGATAGTGAGTATAATTGCCAAGCCGAAAGACACTAACAACAAACATTCACCAAGATTATTATGAGAGTGCTGTTGTTAAGGTACGTAAGTTAATTAATGAAGCCAAGTTTATTTCCTTGACAACAGATATGTGGACGTCGATAAACACACAAGGGTTTATGACAGTTACTGCTCATTGTGTGTGCAATAATAAATTGTACTCACTTGTTCTCTGCACCAAACAAATGGAGCACAGTCCCTCCGGAGAAGCCATTGCAAATATTCTGCTGGCCGTAACGAATGAATGGAAGTTACGAGAGAAGATTTTGGCAATTGTTACGGACAATGGAGCTAACATGGTAAACGCAATTCAAAGATTAGGAATTCCTCATTTGCGTTGCGTAGCTCATACTTTGAATTTAATTGTAAGTGATGCTTTGTTAGGAAATATTAGGCTAAGTGAAATTCTGCATAAGTGTAGAGGAATAGTGGGTCATTTCAAAAGCAGTACATTAGCTTTAGACAAACTTCGAAGCATCCAAAAAACTATGGGGCTTAGCCAACTTAAACCTAAACAGGATATGGCAACAAGGTGGAACTCCACACTCATTATGTTAGAGAGGATCGTGGATTTGAAGGAGCCACTATCCGCTTTCCTCGTATCCTTAGCCCCCCCCCCCCCTTCTTTGGACGTAGCAGAATGGGAGGTAGTTGAGGAGTGCGTTCCACTTTTAAAATTATTGGAAATAATGACCGCAGAATTGTCTGGCGACACATATCCCACTGCAGCAAAGGTAATTCCACTGGTTAGAGGTGTTCAGTTTTCATTACAAAAAAACAAACACCAAAAACTAGTGTGGCTAAAGAACTCCAAACCAGTCTAATTGAGGGAGTTTCGCGAAGATTAGCTGTTCTGGAGAGAAGAAAGTTAACAGCTATGGCAACAATGTTAGACCCTCGTTTCAAAAAAAGCTGCATTTGGAGTTGAAACCAATGCAGCCCAAGCGTATACTTGGGTAAGTGATGATTTAGCTGCTTTGTGCCAGGCTCACATTGAATGTGAAGGGGTGGAAAGAGTTGTGGCAACAGGAGGTCTAGAGTGCGAGGGAACAAACAACACAAATATTTCGTTGTGGGATAATTTTGACACGAAAGTGGCTCAATTGAAGACAACATCAACTCCAGTGAGCAGCAGTATCATATTGTTGCGACAGTACATGGAAATGCCGTATTTTAACCGAGTAAGTGATCCATTGCAGTTCTGGTCTAAGCATATATCATTGTTTCCGGAACTTTATATTTTGGCTATGAAAGATATGTGCGTACCTGCGACTTCAGTGCCTTCGGAACGTGTTTTCTCAAATGGAGGGCAAGTTTTGACAGAACGAAGGAATAGACTTAATCCTAAAAATTTGGATTCTATAATATTTTTTAATAAAAATATTATGGAACTAAAAAAGTAATTTTTTGATATTACAATTTTAAGTGATATCCTAAATAACAATTCACTATTGCTGTATGCATTTATAGATTAGTTGAAATTGATAATATTAGTTATAATTATATTATTATGGTGATTATGTTCTTCAATTAGGTAATATTTCTAAATGCTTTTTTTTATTTTGAAATACATTTTTGGTCAACGTTTTAGTAACATGTAAGAAAACAATATGTGACAGAACTAATGGAAGAATTTTCACAATATTATATAATTTATTCGTATACTCATTCGCCTAAAATAGTATATGATAATCCTATCGCAATTTAATTTCAAATTAGTGATTATTATTATTAATATTATTATTTTAATGGCCTTGTCCCAGTAATACTACTTTAAAGAGAAACTTAACAGATATATAGATTTAAATTAGAACATAATTCAATTATGAACATTACAAAAGGTGCCATTTGAGCCAAAGAAAAACCTACAACATAAAAGACTGTAAAAGACAAATTCCTACCAGAATAAGAGAAAAGACCTACACTCGTCAAGAAGAAATTAGGTAAGCTATACATAATTTTTATTAATTATTTTTCAATGTGTAGCATATTTTACGTATATAAAGATTTATTATATTTTCTAGCAAACGAAAGTAGAAACATTAATATATTAAGGTGGCTGAATTAGTGTTTTATTTTTATTTATGGTGTTTTACGTGCTCTTTCTGAACCGTTTCATTATGTCAGCACACGACTTTTATATTAACTTAATTCCCTAACAAGCACAACAACCAGCCCCTATCCACTAATTTATCACTGTGAAAGGTCAAATCCACATTTCTCAAATAATAGATTTTATCAGCCATGTCGGGAATCAAACCCGGGATTCTTAGCTTAGTTGGCAGACTCGTTACCAACTGAGCTAAGGTGTTGGATGATTCGTAATTATCGCGGACCTAATTGAATAGCCTTATGAGAAATACAATTATTATAAATAAAAATAAAAATAGATAAATACAAATAGGTTTGAATAATAGTCTAAACACTATGGTCAGTAAAATGTGAATGATAAACTGTTAGCTTACTTTAACCCACATTTTGTGTGGATAAACAACAGATGAGAACGAAACCATAAGATCGAATATAATATTATTATTATTAATAATAATAATAATAATAATAATAATAATAATAATAATAGTAATAATAATAGTAATAATAATTGATCAGCAATGTAAATCGAGGATTGATTTCCAATAGTGGACCTTGCAGAAACCAATATTTCGTATCTCCATAACAAGGAAAACATTCGAAACTGTAAGGTTTACTATCGTTCAGCAGCAAGGTGAATGAATATGAATACTTTTCATTTGAATGATTTTTAAAATATCGAATGATTCGATAGTTTAATACTATCGAATTATTCGATAGTGCCCATCACTAATATTTAATACCTGTTCTATGCACATAAAGTTATATTCAGAGATTATTATTATAGAGATCAATGACAATCATAGAAAACGCAATCAATGGTCTTGATTAAAGATTAATTATTATGGTTTTTCCTATTTGGCCCATGTAAATGCGCCTTTAGTTTGTTGAAAATCATCTACCAATAATTATTAAATATTGAATCTTCAATATTTAAAAAATAATCCAACTATTATTCCTAAACTTTTATTTCTTTAGTTCAAAATGTGTAAAAGATTAAAAAGTCGTTGGTTAATCTTCTTTCTACTCTAAGAAGTTTTACTTACCTATTCTTTGTTCATGATTAAGATTTTCTAAATGAACTAACGGAATATGACTTTTAAATCACGAAATGCGGCACAAAATATGGTTAGTATTAAAATATTCATATCTGGTGGCATCAAAACGCTTTTCATCAAGGGGACTACACAACCTATAATATTTATTTTTGTACCTTTTTTCATCTCATAGGCTACCTACTATTTAATTAAAAGAATGGCAAAAACAATAGAATGGTAAATGGAACCTAAGTCAATCTTTATTATACATCATGCTTGGAGGGCATACTGAACTTTTTTTAAAAATTTCTTGCGTCTTTGGGCTAGGTACTATCAGAAACTCTTAACCGAACATAAGCCAAATCAACGCGACCGTTGGGATACTTCTCCTTTCGGGAAAATTATTCATTGTACCCTCCGGTAATCAAACCCAGGAGCCTTAGGTTGATAGCCAGGTTCGCTGACCATGATGCAGGTTACTTGGATGATAATTAAACATTTAATATAACCCTAAACATTAATAAAGAGTACTTATACCAGTAGGTAACTAGTTCCTGAATTATTACTATTAATTAGGTTTAGTTAAATGTAATTTTCAACATATTGTACCTATATATTACTCATGTGCCTAGGATACACAAATAGGGATGCTATAAACTACCAACAGGTCATTAAGTTAGATGTTTGAATGTAACTTTAACAGCTATAAAAGTAACTAGATCTACATTCATAAATTCATACGTCAAGTCAATTGATCAGCACCTGTCACTTTTCATAGATATTATCTATAGGCCCTACCTATAAAATAATATTTTACGATGTTATTTAGGTTGGCTGTAAAAAGTATGTATTTTCTAATTTAAGCTCTTCCTATGAAAGTCGACCTTGGTGGTTTTGGGGCTAAGTGCTGGCCTCAGGACCCAATGCTCGCGGGTTCAAACACAACCAGGATTGAAAGATTTTTACTGAGCAATATAAATTTGTAGCACTACTTCCTTTGGAGGGGAAGTAAAGCCCTCGATCCCATGTCGATTGTGGTACATAAAAGAACCCTCTAAGGCATGTGAAAATACCTTTCCCGGCACAATATATAGGCCCTTTTGCTCTCGCTCATAGAGATTTGCATGTGCTAATATGATCAGTCAGTTCAGAAAGTGCACACGAATTGCCTCAAATAAATAAACAAGTTAAATAAAATTCCTATGAAAATCAGACTCTATTAAAATGCAAGCTAGCCTAATTATATCCGAGGAATAAAGAAGTAGATATTCAACATCTTTTATTTTTTCTACCAACAAATAGGTTTGAATTATAGACAAATCTTCTTTTGACTGCGGACTATTTAACAAGAAACCACATCCCTCCCATCTCTACTGCAGAACTTCTACCAGTAAGATTTGTTTTTTTCTAGCATGGTCTCAGATTTTTTCTTCCCCAACATGGGTGGCGTGGAGGAACACATATTCAACCTCTCCCAGTGTCTCATCAGCCGAGGCCACAAGGTCATTGTGCTCACTCACTCGTATGGCCTCAGAGTTGGCATCCGATACATGACCAATGGTTTAAAGGTTATTATTTTATTATAGGTATTTAACTCAGTCATTACATTACATTGATAATTTTTGTAACCATGTCTTAGTAACGGCTAAAGCTATGTGCATACGTTATAAAGCTAATGGAACAGGGATGAAGAAGGCAAAATTTTAGAGAAGATAGGGAGACCGTTGGTAAGACTTAGCTGCAGATGGAAGGGTAGCATTAGAATGGATCTGAAAGAGAGAGGGTGTAATGAGGTGGACTGAATAGAACTAGCTCATTATAGGGATAAGTGGCACACTTTTTTAAGTTAGGCAATGAACTTTAGAGTTCATAATGCCATAGAGTAAGAAAATAAGTAAGGGAAAGTGGGAAATCATTTAGAAAAAATCATTCTTGCTACAATGAAATATGAATCTTAATCTCATCACTGATAATACACTCCAATCTATGAGTGATGTTCTAGACCATGCAACCATCTATATATGATTATTATTTATTTAATTTCTTTTTTACTTACCTTTACTATACACTACATATTTAACAAAGAAAATAAGTTCTTAGGTTTTGCAATCTTTTTCTATGCAGGTCTAATGTAGGCTACTTTTTATTTAATAGACTACACATTATTCTGTGAGTTTTGAACTTGTATCTTATTATAGGATTTTAAATGAGTTTTTTTTTCGTATCATATCCAAAACTAAACCATGTCCACTTCATCAAGTTGACAAACCAAACTAGATGAAACTAACACTTTTATCCATCTACTCACCAGTGCAAGTATAAATGTAATTATGTTTGACCATTACTTGACACACAATTCTGACTCTTTAACTCTATTTTTTAAATAAAAATGTGCAAAGATAACTTACAATATCTCAATTATTTTTGTGTGCACTCCACCTTATTACCTGCTAAGGCTATTCACATATTTATACTATTGGACTAGAAAGAGAATGGTAGACTTGAGAGGAAATGCATTTGCATTGAGGGATATTGAGAAATTATTTAGGAAAAAAATACTCTTAGCAAACCTGAACAAAATTCAAAGGCCAATCTTATCGTCACCAGCAATCTAATCTAATTCATAAGTGGCATGTAATGTTAGATCATGTAACCACTCAAGCATGTAAAATAATTATTGTTAAATCTGCCAAATTTCCTATCTCACAGTGGATTAGAAGTTAAAAGATCATGCAAATATCTATAATACAAATCATATTTTAAATAAATAGGTAAATTCTTTTTGATATCGGACACCTTAGCTCAGTCAGTAGCATGTTTGTCTACTGAAATAAGGGTACTGGGTTCGATTCCTGGCATGGCCAAAATATTTATCATTGGTGAAATGTGGATTTACCCTTCCACAGTTATGAATTAATGGCTGGGGAAGGGATGTTGTGCCTGTCCTAGTCTTAAGTTATATTTTAAGGCATATAAACAGAGCCCTGCGTTTGTAGAGTTCGCGATAATTCGCGAATGTTAGATGTGGCATTTTTTCTTTCAGATGTTCACATTTTAGGTTACCCTGATTGCAAATATATGCTCAGAATTGTCGCAATAATTCGTGAAATCGGCGTTTTAGCGCGATATTCGCGATTTTAAATTATGTCCGCAATTTTCGGCATTCGCGCTAATATTTTGAGATATTGAAAAATAAAAATTGAAAGTTTTGATGGAAGATAGTGATGGCATCGAAAGTTTAAAAATTGAGAATGTGCTGCTAGGGCTGAAGACAGACAGTATGTTCAGTGACTTCGCAACAAAGTGTTTGCAAGCGTTGTGGCTGCCGATTTCAAATGCAGATTCAGAACAATATTTTTCTAGGTATAGTTTAGTAGTAACAGACCGCAGAACCACAATGAAAGTGGATAACATTGTTACCAGCTGCATGTTGCAGTTTGGTGATGTTGAGTAGTTATTTTGTATTTTTCTAGCCTAAATTGAGATTTAAAAATATAGTCACAATTTTTGTGAAGTAACAAGATGATTTTTGTGTAATATTTTGTCTTTGTGACTTGTACATACTTTTCCCGGACCAGCTGCCGCTAAATCTTACTTTTTTAATAAGTTGACAGCACATTTTTTTGCGGACTAGTGTTTTTTACCGTTTTGTCCAAACAAAATGTAATTTTTGGTTTTCACTTCAATATGTTTAGTTTACCTGTTTCAAACATTGTCCTGGAAGTCTAGTTTTAACCCAACAAAGTCACCTTAATCACGAAATTTGGTAAAAACCACTTTTTTAACGCTTTTGTTTTAATTCGATAATTTCGTCGCAAAAATAGGATTTTTGTAATTCACCGCTTATTCACCGCTTTTGGGAAACTTAAAAATGAAATTGGGCTTTTTTATTCACCATAAAAGCAGGGCTCTGCATATAAAGCTATGACAGGCCTATCAAGGTACATAGTGGAAAATATATGGCTTGAATAAAAAACTGACTTGGCCTACCGGCTGAAAACAATAATTGATGTAGGTATGGATGTATATTTATTTTAGGTTCTATTCCATTTCAAGAACTATTCGCATATTTCCTATTGCTTCTATATTAGTTTATTTGACCACCATTGCTGTAGTATTTGTTTTTAAATTACAAAGCTCACAATGCAACTGGATAAAAAGGATTTATGGGTGTATTTAGTAAAATAAGAAAAATCCAAGCATTGTCATTAAATTAAATTTAAATAAAACAGCATAGCTGCCAACTTAATGGATTTTTTTTAAATCGGTAAAAAAAACAACTGTAACTAACTGATCTCACATACACAGACACACACACACACTTTATGAACAAATAAATATGATTAAGCTAAACCTCTTTGGAATGAAAAAAAAAGTTGCATCACATACAGTGAACAAAACCTGCAAAATTTCATAGACTTATCCAATACTTATCCTTATGTTCATATTTTCAATCTCACTATTGTTTAACTATTCTTTAGTGTTCCCATAGTTTTTATGAAATTTCTTTTCAGGTCTTATCTTATCGAAATA
The DNA here is from genome assembly GCA_901482245.1 of Timema douglasi. Taxonomy (NCBI): domain Eukaryota; kingdom Metazoa; phylum Arthropoda; class Insecta; order Phasmatodea; family Timematidae; genus Timema; species Timema douglasi. Next base: position 146,214 of record CABEEJ010000524.1, read on the forward strand.
TAACGCCCCTTACCTACAAACTTTCTTACACTAAATCTGTAAAATAATACATTTTTCAGGAAATTCAGCAAAGCTGGCAATTATGAAATTGAGTAAAAATTTGTATCAAAAGTAATTGCATATTACAAACAACCAAAATTTGCATCGTATTCTTTCAGATTTTTTATCTTCCTGTCAAAGTTTTCTACAATCAATGTGTTTTACCAACAATGATTTGCTCTCTTCCACTGATACGTTATATCTTTATCCGGGAAAGAATTACGATAGTTCATGGACACTCTGCTTTCTCAGCATTGGCACATGAGGCAATGGTAATTGGACGTCTTCTAGACTTAAAGGTAGATTTAATAATAATTTGGCTCACTACTTTAATGCTTCTTAGAATATACTATAATAGTTAAAATAATTTAACTCCACAGAACCTTATTGGGTACATGCATACAATAAGTAAAAATTGAAGCAAGTTAAACATAATGTTACTTTCATACAACCATATATAGGTCCACAAAGAGAGTGGAATGAAGCTAGTTGCTCCACGGAACCAGATCCATACCAAAACAAAGGGAGTGCTGAAGTTAGCTATAAATAATGTCACCTCTACAGAACCATACAGCCCCACAAAGAGTGAATAGTGAAATTTGTTACAAATGTCACCTCACAGAACTTGTAGGATTACATCACACATTTCAGACATAGCCTCCAGCCTCAAGTCAATGATATAGTGAGAAAGGTTCTTTTTAGGAGAGGATAGTGAGGTAACATCTTCAATACATCAGTCCAATTCTTCAGTCTTTGCTGCATCACTGCATGGAATGTTGTACAGCTCTTTTATGTTCTCCCCTTCTAAAAGTTAATTTCCTTGGGCTATTCTCAAAAAGCAACTGTTGACATTCATATGGTCTGTGATTGGTTTTTAATCTGTTGGCTGTGCATTATTTGGTATGTGCTTGGGCTTTAGACGGTTTTTCTAGCCACAATTTGCTTTGTAATTGTATTTCAGATGGTTTAAAACATTCAATTTGATATACATATATTATAAGCTAAAATTTCAAATCTAACTTGTTGCAAACGAGAGGGTGGAAGTGTAGAAGGCTAAAGTCTGAGGCTATTAAGTATTATGTGGCCACACCTTGCTGGGTGAAGGGCGTTTTTTGTTTTTAGACATTTCAAAATAGGTAGAATTCTTGAAATAACATTTTTTTGTGTGACCAGAAATTGTCTGTATGGCCAGCATTGGATTGTTTGATCCTAGCTGTGTCCTGATTGCTCACAGGGCACAGAATGAGGTTTCCAGGATCAACAGGTTGAAAGACAGGAAGCATTTCTCATAACATACTCTGGAAGTTTTCTTCAAGTGAGGGTTTGTGTTTTACTTTTGGATATATTTGATGGTTAATTGTACTGGACCGATAGTTTTCTTGTTGGGAGGGTGTCGGTTCCGCCCCAAATATGTTTGTAGTTCATAATTTAATTGTATAAAAACATTTGGCATTTAGCCATAGTTAAATTTAAATTAATAATGTTGATCAAATTATCAAGGTGAACTTATTATTATACACATGTAGAGCCACTATACAATCAATCTAATTAAAGTGAAAAAAAATATCATAATTTATGTTTTAAATTGTTCATAGAAAAAAATATTGTGTCACAAGTTTTTAATTATCAACCCATGAGTTGGTCTATTACTGTGCTTTATACAATTTTCATTGATAACAATATGGTCTTTAATTGTATTTTGGATAGTAATTAATTAAAGTGAAAATTAATTAAACTAAATAAACTGATTTAAGTTAAAAAAATCATAATTTATGTTTTAAATTGTTCATAAATAAGAATATTGTGTCACAAGTTTTTAATTAACAACCCATGAATTGGTCTATTACTGTGCTTTATACAATTTTCATTGATAACAATATGGTCTTTAATTGTATTTTGGACAGTTTTCAAAGAAACACACAATTTGGTCTACGATTGTGTTTTCGACAGTTTTCAATGACCAATATAGATTTAGTACCATTTTTATATATATGGTCAAACAGTCAGTCAAGTGTGGTGTTACACTAAATACAAGATGACACCTACCTAGACCAGAATAGAATGTGCCAGTTTCATATGTGAAACTGAACTATTCCATTCGAGTTTAGGTAAGTGTCATCTTGTATTTAGCATAGCGCCACACTTGAGGCGTACTCAAGCTGAATATAAAACTGGTCCTAAGTTTTCATTGGATTTCAGACACTTTTCACCGATCACTCATAATTTGGTCTATGATTGTGTTTTAAGTCTAGCATTCACTTGGAAATATTGTTACTCGATGTTAATATAAATGTTTCCTGTCGCTTACAAACATAGGAAAACAGTTGAATAAACATTTTTTGTCCAAACTTCAATGATGAAACATTGTTTCCTGTCCAGAGTTCAGTTGAGTAGACCTACAAGACGTATACACAGGAGGATGCAGATGAGGATGTGGCTTGTGGTTTTATGTAGTTATGGAATGTTCAAGGAGGCAGAGAAGAAGAAAACAGTGATTGATTTGTATTTTACAAATGATTGATCCCAAAATATTGAACAACTGGCCTGGCTCACGTTGTTTGTTGTCGACAATGTTGGCAAACATGTCCAGACACTCAAACTTTGTTTCTTGTAACTCATTTGAAATGAATAGGTACCTAAAAACATTGTTTCCTCTTTGGGAGAGACAAACAAAACATGAAAAAAATGTTTGAAAACTGTTTCCATAACACTAAAAAAACATTTAAGAAACAAGAGCATCATGTTTGCAAACAATGTTTCCAAGTGTGTACTAGGCCTTAACCAGTTTTCAATGACCACTTAAGATTTTGTCTGCAATTAGATTTAAGACACTTTCAACTGATAACTCATAGTTTGGTCTTTGTGTTTCAGACAGTTTTCACTGACCACTCATTGTTTGGTTTTGCTGATACATCTGCAATAATTACCAACAAGTTCCTTCAGATCTCATTAGCAGATTGTAACCATTGCATATGTGTATCACACACTTGGTGAGTAATTAAACAAAAGTAGATTATGTGTTTATAATATTGTCATAATCATCATCATCATCATCACCACCACCTGTTACCAGCCTGTGGCCAGGTCAGTATAGTAAAATGCCTCTGTCTTCTTTGCGGTCTTTTTCCTACATACTTAATTTGCAACATTTTCTTTTGCTTCCTCTCTTTTTCCATTCTACTGTAATATATTGTAATATAAACATCAAGGCTACTAAATACCTAAATTTTAGAATTCAGAGTAAAAATCTCTTATTGGCTATAAAATATCAACATTTTTTTACATAACCAACATATTTAAAATATTTATCTTCCATGAGAGCTACCATTATTAAATTGATTTTTAGAAACCATATATTGAGTGTTTCTTATTGGGTTTTTTCATTACCTGAATGAATGTTTGCTTGCAGCAAAGAGAACACAGTTTTGCGGGCGCGGATGCCACACAGACAAGTGTCAGTTATTCCTAATGCAGTCGATACAGCAGTTTTCACACCTGACCCAACCAGGAGAAGTACTCTAAGAAGTAAGTTAATTTCAGCACGTGTACACCCTAACATTTGCTTTACAAAACCATAATGTGGCCTCTAACCATGCCCATATATATATTATGGTGACGGCTTTGAAAAGTTACCAGACCAAATTATGTATCCCTACGCCAAACCAAATGATCTGCAAAAACATGTGTTTAGCAGCTGTCACTTCTGACAGTCAAAATTTATGTATAGGGCCTACACCTAAATGTTGACTGTCATAAGTCAGCTGTGAGCTGTCAGTCAGCACCAAAGAATCCATAGAGCTACTGTAGTAATTTTAACAAATGGTATTTCTTTGAGAATTGCAAGCAATTATATCAACATTTGTTTTGAATATGTTTTTAACTGTATCCACTTATACAGATGAGGTTCTTAATTGCTTAACATTGATACAGTTATTTAAAAATAGTGGTTAAAATTAGGAGGGATATCCAGCACACTTACCTTAGTGATATTGGATTAGAAATTGTTTAGGTAACACATTAAAACACACACACACATTTTTAAGGACAAGCTTTTATTGTCACACATAACTCCATCAGGCTGAGAGAGTATACCGATACTCTGGGTTGGACTGCAAGGTTGACTGTCAACAGCTGATTGTTTTTAATTATGATCTCACTCTATAGATGGCAGTACTTTTATCAGATAGATAGATAGAAAACTAAAAGTTGTGTTACTTAATTATTATTATTGTGACATTGAAAATAATAATAATTGTACAGATAGGAAGGAGAGGAATTATTTAAGGTTGAGGTTAGGGGCTTGTCTGGATTTGGTGAGATATTGATGGTCCAGTTCCCATATAAAAATTTATTATTGGTGAAATGTGGGTTTACCCTTTCACAATGATGAATTAAAAGCCAGGGACTGGATGTTGTGCATATCCTAGCCTTAAGTTAGATTATAAGACATATGGAGCTAAAACAGGTCTAGCAAGCCGGTAGTGGAAAATATATGGCTTTAATAAAAAAAACTGACCTTGGCCACAGGCTGGACACATTAATGGATATAAGTGAGTTCCCATATCCTAAGTTGTGAAGGATTGCAGATATCTTTATTGAGGGATTTGATCGCCTTGGTGGTGTAACAGTGATTAAAACCCATATTATGTGTTTCAGCATGTGATGCTACATTTTATATTTATTTTTCATTTTTGTTTCATGTCGATGTCCATTCATTCTCTTTCTAGTGTTTCTGTTGTGAAAGCAATGTATTATGATTAACACTGATGGTGGTTGCATTCCTGTTGGGAAGTGAGGTTTTCGGAATCACAACTATGGCGGCCTTTTATAGAATAATTTATTTTAGTTGTGTTGCTGGAGAATGAATTTGGTAGTTTGTGTATGGCACAGGTTTTGCAAGGTGAGGGTGGGGGGTTTCAGGGAAATGAACCTGAGATTTATTTAGGTTGGGTTTAATATTTGGGTTTGGAAGTTTGTATCTTACATGATAACTGTGCAGATTGGCTGGTTGTTTATAGGTTATTCTTGGAGGCTCCATGAATATATTTTGTTTAGTGGTGGAAGATTGAAGTATGAAAATTATTGAGTTTGTAGAGTCCAGGCTGAGATGCTCGTTCCTTTTGATATTGTATTCCACTATTTTTAGCTCTGGTTTTTTGACCACACACCAGTGCTTTGGGGCTGCCTCTGTTGATAAACATATGTTGTAGTTTTTGATTGTGTTTTGAAAGGTCATTGTTGTCAGAGAAAATTCTTTTTGCTCTAATGGCTAGGCTATGTGGAGCTGGCCTTATTTCTCATTGTGTAGCAACTGTCATAATGAGGGTAATTGTTGCTGGTTTGTTTCCCTGATGTGCACAGTCGTTTTTAGGTGTCCCTGGTGAAGTGTGATGCCCACACCCAGGAAAATAATGCTGGATGTGGATATTTTCCGGGTAAATTTTAAAGGTGAAAAATTGTTTATGTCCACCATGAAGGATTTGAGTTGTTGAGGGGTGTTGGTCCAGATCATAAAGATGTCGTCTATGTATCTGAACCAGCAGCTGCCTGCCCAGGAACAAACATTCCAGTCTACCCATATACAGTTTTGCATATGTGTCCTTATAGCAGTACAGTACATTTAATTTGTAGGTCGATTTGGTCCAGAAATCTGAAGTAATTTTCCGACAGTATTAAAGTTGATAGTTTTACTAGGAATGCAGTAATGGGTTAGCTGCCATCATAATGTGTGTTGAGGTATTCTTCTATTGCTAAAAGTCTGTGGGTACAGGGGATATTGGCTTAGAGTGATGTTATGTTGATTGAGACCAAGCTGGCAGGTTGTGGTAGAGGCGTGGCCAATGTATGAAGTCATTATATAACTTAAACTCTCAAAGTAGTGACATTTTTTGGAAGACAAAATGGCTGAGAAAAGCTAATTGAGCTGTAATAAATGTAACTACTGTGCCATATAGAACAATTTTATTTTACTTGACCTTAAGATTTACTGGACTGGACAGGCTGAAATATTTTTGTTGTTACATTGTAAATTCAGAAGCTACTTTACCATGATAATATAAGAATTGTATAAATGAATGGGTTAGCTCTATTGAGTATTTATACAGTTTTATTATATTATTGCCTCTAAATGTTAGTAAAATTTGGGGTACCTACTTAAATATGATAGAAGATTTGCTTACACTTGTAGATGCTGCAAAATGGGTACGCATCTGTTTTAATTTTCATGTAATTTTGTTAATAATAATATAAAATATACCCTACTAAATTTCGAGAACACTTAATATTAAAATAAAGTAATATTGATAAGCCTTTCATATAAAATTTGATCTTGTAATTTTTTGTACATAAGTTTTTAAGTTCGGCTCCTATGGGTTGGAACCATATTTATTTTAAATATTAATTCAATATAGTAATTTTCTATTACCAGTAGCTTAAATTAAGTGTTACAACTTATTTTATTTAATTTGTCAGCCACTTAAACCAGGCATTTTTTCATTGATTTTACAAACCTAATATTTTACTTAAAAATAATAGTCTATATGAGATGGGAAAGTAATCATTTTATTTAACTCGATTATTAACAGGCAACCAACATGCTCATTCACTTGCTACCAGTTGCCAGAGGGCCGCATTGAAAACGATTAGTAGCTGGCTTCACCTGTGTGCTGAGCCCTATCAAAAACAATGTGTCAAAGCCTTATCAGACAACCAACTCTCAGACAAAATAAAAATAAAGTAACATCATGGTTTTGTTGCCTTTGTGTTTGGAGGTCCTAATATGTAGTATGTAGCATGTAGCAATGAATCAAATTTTAAGACTACAATAATAAAATATTCAAAGTTAATAATTTTTTTAATGCTGCCAAGGTTCAATTAGATAAAGTTTAATGAGCAAGTATAACTAGGGACGTGCGAGACTCAAAAATTTAAGAAAAAGAAAATTGATCTTGTCTCAAAAGTTAAAAAAATTAATCTGAAAAATTTGAGAAATAAAAAAAAGCAAATAATGGCCCTGAGAAATTATTAAAAAAATCCGGAATTTATTATTTCCTATAATACTATAATAAGATAACCCGAAAATAGGCTGCACTCCCCCTCAAAAAACGGCCTTCATTAAGAAATTAATGTTTTGGTTATAAATATTGTTTTTCAATATCAAACTTCGACAATATAAGCTGTTACACAACAAAATTAAATTATAAATGGTATTCATTGTAACTACCTATCACTATTTTATTAATTGCATTTAAAATGTTTATTAGTTATCTCAAGTGTTTGAATGAACTATATATAAGACAATTTAAATCAAACACCAGCCCAAATATCAAAAAGGAACTCTATAAACTATTATATTTAATTTAATAAACATAATCTAATTTTTTTTACTTTCAAAGGATGTTTTCTTGTCTTGTTCTCGTGTCTTGATATTTTTTTATATTCTCGTCTCGAGATCGTCTCGAATTGAAAAAAAATGTTCGCGCACATCCCTAAGCATAATACAATGTTGCTACATTAACATCTCTATTTTCCTTTATTTTTCCCTTGCTTGATTTTTTATACTAATGGTTTTTTTATGTTCTTTTCCACATGTAGTTAAGAAATTTATGACATCAATAGATGCAGAAATATAAAAAAAATATAAGATATAGTTAGTGGATTGCAGCACCATTTGAGAAGAAACTGAAACCTCATAATTTTGCTATTCCAGCAATTCTTCAAACACTTTTCTTCACCTTCTTAAAAATTTACTATTTTAGTTTTATTAACTTTTGGGCGTAAGTAAGCTTACATTGTACTAACAAACCCAAGTGAAACATTGCATTGTTTTTATTCCAGTAACTGTTGTGATTGTAAGCCGTTTGGTGTACAGAAAGGGTGTGGACTTGATGGCACATATAATTGCAGACATCTGTCCCAGGTATCCAGAGGTAATAACATTAGTGAAAACTAGGGCTCTGTGAGTACTCGGATTTCGAGCTTCTAGCCAAGCTCGGGATTGAGATTAAAATAATGTGTGAGTTTGTCATTTTTGAGCTTCCTCTTGATGTATGCACAAATCAATTTTTAAAATGCAATTGTAAGTATATACTATTTAAGTTAGATGGTATCAGCAGTTCCACTTATAAATCATTCGGTAGCTTAACTTGTTAAAATAAATAACAAATTTCACATTTACAGTGTAATAGAGCTCTAAAACTACTTTCAATGGGTAAACTTATCAAAATTGTCTTCTGTTTTGAATTATCCTCAAATGAAGTTGCATTGGCATGACAAAGCAATGAAAATAAATATAACTAAATAGTTGAATAAATAATTAAATAATCATTATTTTTACTATCTTTACCTGCTACCTTTATAAACTAATAATTTCAGTTAAATTTAAAATTTAACATTGAAAATATATTATATGGAATGTTTTTCAACTCAAGATATCCAAAACTTGTATTAATTAATACATTTAACTACAAAAGAAGCACTAGTTTAGTCATTATTTACTTATAGAATTATATTGGTTAATCTATCTAGAATCATTGTTGATCAACATTGCAATAAATATTTTACCAAACACACATTTAAATAAAAAAGCATTTACTCTATTATACTGTTTACTAGAATTATTATTGTAACCATCCTATTTTTATTTTTAAATTATGAACATCAACTTTTATAAGCATTAAATTTGAATTGAAATAAATTTGGCAATAAGATAATTTCTAGTAAGAGCCCATACTACACACATGTGCAGCTGCGCATAGAGGAACGGAATATGAAACAGAAGACATGATTATATGCGGTTATTACACGAAGGACATTTTTTTAACATCCATTACTGTTTACAGCATATGGCTTTATAATGATACTATTTTAGACTCCTCTCATATATTTAAAAAAGTCATGGATGAAGTGTATTTTTCTTTGAAGAACTGTATGTAAAATATCCTTTTACTACTTCATCCATGGAGAGTTATGTGCTTTTAGAAATACAGAAACTGTGTCATTTTATATCACATCTTCAGTACCAAAGGTGTAATCATTTAAATAAATTGTGTGCAACATCAAAAGTCTTGCTCATTTCATAATTAGAAGTATCATATATAATCAGGTAACATCACCGTGTGCTAAGTTTTCAGTAGGGCATGCACCTGATGTCATCATCATAAAACCCAGATAACAAAATAAATAATGCTCAATCACAACATACAGTCCCCAGCCATTAATTTATCAATGTGCAAGGGTAAACCCATATTTTCATCAATGATAAATTTTTGGCCATGCCAAGAATCAAACCTCGGACCTTTAGCTCATTAGGTAGACACGCTACCTGCTGAGTTAAGGTGTCGGACTACACTAAGGACTAATAAACGAAATATGAAATATTTTAAATTGTAAAAGGTTTGTGATTCTTATGTTTTCTTGTAGGTTAAGTAAAGTTACAGAAGCATATTTTGGGAAAATATTAGTTCATTTTTCTTTACTAGTCTTCTGTGAATTTCTAAAAGTGGAGTATCTCTTTATGAGAGTCCTCTGTTGTAGTTCCTGTGAAATTAAAAAAAAAATCATTATACATTTTATGAATTAAACTTAATAAAGATTCACAACAATTATGTACTTTTTTACTCTAGGCTACAGGTTGTCAGTGTTTGTCAATATTGCAGAAATCTAAAAAAAATAGCTTTAATAAAGGAATAAAAAAGCTTCACTAGATACTGCTCAAATAAACTGAAATAAACACACAACTGATTAAGACCACAAGTGAGCTGGCTGAAAGGGAATATAAGCTGTGGAGGGAAGAACATATGGACAAATAAGTACAAACATGTCAGGGCTGGCATGTATTAAAAAGTCCCTTTGACAAGATAACCCACACCACACTATCTCCTATGCCCCATCCCCGCCACACACACATCTCTGTAATAAATACTCTATTATTGGATTCATTTAAGTTCACAACATAATTTTATCAATAAAAATTTTTAGAATACATTCACCACCTGAGTTTACTTGGATGACAGTTCAAAAAGTTACAAGAAACAGTCCCTAATGCTTATTTATCAATTATTACACTTAAAAAAATTATTATTCACAACACTCCCACAAAAGCTCTAACAAATATAGCTTCAAAATGGCGACCGACAAACTTAAACCACGTGATTGATCATGACGCAAACAAGTTCTTTACAATGGTGCACCCACTTAGTTGATAAAAATATTTTATTCAGTTAAATATTTCAAAAGGCAATAAAATAATCATGAAACAATGTATTATGTATAAAAAAAACTACAAGCATGTTCTCTTTTCAAAGTAAATATGATGTATTTATTAAAATGTATTAATATATGCACTATATTGCACATTATCAATAACATTTAAAAAAAATGAATAAGTATTGTTAATTACGTTTAAAATATTGTTTCAGATAGGATAAAAAGAAATTGTTAAAAGTAGTGAAATAATGTGAGAAAACATAAGTTTACATTATTTTTAATGTAAAATAGAACATATAATTAAAAAAACTTTACAATTATAACAAAACAGTGATATTTTACAAGTTCTGGTGACCCAAAACCTAAACATATGATTTTTCAACTGTGATTCAGCTAAAAAGCTAACAGACTCTAGACAAATGGACCTATATATTTTAATTTCTGGTCATTATTAACGAAATTTTTTTTAAAGTTTTGTATGATACCTTTAATATAGCACCTTTAAATTTGTATCAATTGGTTACAACACATGTATCTTTAAGGGTGAACTTTTTGAAGAATAAAAAAAAAAAATTCAACTTAAATAATTTTAAAGTGAAGTGATTTTTTTTTAAATAAACAAATATGTGATGCTGTATATCAAATAAAAGCCCTATTCATAAGCTATAAAATGACACCTGTCTCAGATCTGTGACTATTATAGGTATCTTGTAAATGGCATTTAAGTTCATGACAACTAGCAAATCTTGGGGGTTTTAAGCCATTTTGAAAATTCAATAACTTAAAAATAGATGGACAAAAAAAATTGGTAAGAATAACTTTTAAACTCCTCATGGTAAGGTACAAATATACCAAAAATCAACCAAATCCATGACATTGAGGTTTTATGCATTGGTTGACTTCTTTTTCTTCTTCATTTTTTAGCCTCCACACCCTTATTCTTCTTTCTTGTTTTCCTACTGTTCTCCTACATTTCCATCCCATTATATCTGCCACCAGCAATTTATGGTCACTATCTAGAGACACACTTGGTATCTTAATGTTTTCAGTCTGCCTTATCATTTCCTTGTCCATAAGGAAGTAATCTATTACAGATCTTTGCTCCCCATTACAACTATCTAGTGCATGTTTTGTATTTAACCTTTAACTTAGAATCAAGCACATTGACCAAGCCAATATTCCCTATAACACCGTTCTTTGCATGTTGAATCTCAGACTATCTTCTGGATCAGATCTAACTTTATATTTATTCCAGCTCCAGTTTTTGGTTGGTGGTGATGGTCCGAAGCGTTGGCTTCTAGAGGAAGTACGAGAACGAAAGTTTCTCCAGGACAGAGTGACTCTCCTGGGCAGCTTGGAGCACTCAGAAGTTCATGATGTACTCACGATGGGACACATCTTCCTAAACACCTCACTCACAGAGGCATACTGTATGGCGATCGTCGAGGCTGCATCTTGTGGGTTTGTAGCCCTTGTCTTATCACCAGAAAAAACTTCATATTGTATTTTTGTGTAAAACCTCAGTCTTCAAAAAAAATTACATTGACCACTTTTTTACCAGTCATATTTTTTTAACTTAATAAAAATATACTTATTTATATAAATAGAAATATATACATTTATTTCTATAAATAAAAAACCACAAACACACCAAACTATTTCACAAAAATGTTGTAAACCATTTGAGAGAGATTGGCACATTTCTGTTTTTCAGCCATGTTGAATACTTCAAATGAAAGTGTTCCCCCCTCAATTGTTCTGTTAAAAAACTAAATCTCTATTTATAAATTTATCAAGGGAAAATTTTCCCCTCCATTCTTGTTTGAATAATTCGGGGAAAACATGTGTTCCTAACACCATAGTTTTAGTGATAGATTCACATTTATAGTTTTAGTGTTTCCAAAGATAGTTTTTAGTTGGTCTTAAGTGGAGTTCGGGAACTGCTCTCTTAACCCTAATGTTATGTCAATCATAGTTTGTAAGATGAGCTTTTTAACACATTGAACCCTCAATAATATTCAGGCTCTTGTATTTTTCCATAGCCTAGGCTACACTTTTGTTTACTCTTGAATTATTAAGAATACTTTTGTCTTAGCTTTGTTTTGTTCTTGTCTTCTGTAAATTGTTTTCTTGGCCCTATTAGTTAAAAAAAAAGTTCAAACACTTTGAAGAAATATGGCAAATATAGATTATTTGTTGACATGGCCCCTCTACACTTCATAATTATCATGATCATCATTCCACTCCAGCAGACTGGGTGGAGGGGGAGTGATATAAACAAGTCTCCTTCGATTTATTAATTGTGTGCTGTACAAGCACTCGGTTCACAAAGTGTATGTTAAATGTTACCTCTAATAAAAAAAAATCAAATCTTATGTAGGAGTTAATCTATTAATAAATTATTGTATTGGCCCGCATATAATGCAATGTTTTTCTCCTAAAATATCCTTCCAAAACCGTGTTTGTATTGTATGTGCAGTCTAACATTTTCCACTGAAAAAAAAGGCAGATTCATACATAAGTCTATTTTGTAGCATGCTGAGACTGTACTGGCTACCAGTGCGCTTCCATTAATAGACTTTACAGCAAAACAAAGTAAGAGAGAGAGAGAGAGAGAGAGAGATATTGTGTTACTGTATTGGGCAATGTTAAGCTCAAGGTCAAAACAGAGAGGATTTTACCTCCTTCAGAGTCGCTGGGTTGGCTCGGACCTTGCTTCTAATACCAATATTTCTACCCTTCAGTAGGGATGTGTTGATGCCAATACTTCATGTACCTGTTCCCAAGGGTGTTGCATGAAATATATTTGGGAGGGGGAGGGGGGGTGAACCAGCGTCGAGTAGTTTATATTTTCAAAATAAAAATAGTATTTGTACATTTTGTGCATTTAAAAAAAAATCCCAATCAAAGGTTATTTTAAAGAAAAAACATCTAAGGGGTGGCATTTCGAAGACTTGCATCAACAATTAACTACAGAAGGAATCTCCTTTCAATTTTTGATGATTTTTGAAGTTGGGATTTTTTGTAGAGTAGGGTCAACAGTTGGAAAATTTTAAAATTTGTATGTACAAGTCTGTGGTAATGAACTTCCTTAATATAAAGTAATGGAGTACAGAATAAGCCTAGAATTTCATCCCCCCCTTCACCCCCACTTTCTTCCTAATATACTGTAGTTGACTTAACGACTGTGCACCATTTACCAGGTAACAAATCCCCACATACTTTAAAAGTACTATGCTCTAGTAATTACTGTGCACCATCTGTCCAAATTATTTGAAGCACTAGGAAACTTCACATTGGTAACACAGGTAACCACGTCGGGCATTTCCCTCGGTTATAAAACACGAGTGTGATATTGGATTACATATATTTATACCCTAATATTAGTAAAGATTCTTTAAATATGTGCATAATAAAAGATTTACTAATATGTTCATAAAAAATGGTTAAGTAACATGTATACAATAAAGGATTTACCTATGTGTTCCGTCTATTACGTTTATGTTAAACACGGCTGTACCGTGTGGCGCTGTCAATACTCGATACTAATGGAATGGTTACTTGGAGGCTGGAACATAACTCACTGTGGAACAAGTTTGGGGCTTTTCAGTTGGCATTCGATCCCAATACTGGTGTATTGGTAAGGAACGTTCCTTTTCTGTCCTCAATGGTACGGTTCAGTACCAGACACGAACACATCACTTGGTAAACTTTGGCCCCTGATCGTCACGAACTGGAACAGTGAGTTGAGAAATAGAGTTCCACCAGTATCAGTAAGGTATGACATGCTGTACCTGTTACAAAAGTTTCACAGTGAGATTAGGTTCCAAGTTACTGATTCATCAGTATTGATACATCTCTACTCTTCAATGTCAGTGAACTGTTAATTCACTTGGTCACTGTTAGTTAGTGTTGTGTTACTGGTATAAATTCATCCATGTCAGACCCGCAAGTGAGTGAGGACTGGTAGCTTTAAATAATAATTAGGGTAGTTTTATTCTCACTTAAATTTTACTTTTAAAAAAAGTGTGTCAAAGTTGTTAAGTTTTTACCTCGGTTAATATCATAATGTCAGGTCGTATTATATTTAAGACCATTTATTTTTCATGTAGAGCACCTCAAAACTTTAGGCTCGTGTTAGATTTGAAGCCATACTATATTCGTGCCAATACAGTAATATTTCTGGTACATTTGTATTAGACTATTAAAATATATTTTTACTCGTTTTATCACCACCACCACCACCACCACCACCAAACACCAACCTATGATTAAAACTGGTAGTGATACTTATCTCTGTTCTTGTTGCTATGGGACCTTATAGCTAATATTTAAAAGAAATAGTCTTCATGCATTGTAGTTTCCAATTGAACACAAGGGTTTGCCTTGTTTCAGACTCCTAGTGGTGAGCACTAAAGTTGGTGGGATACCTGAAGTTCTTCCTCCAGAGCTAATTTACCTCACTGAGCCAAATGTTCCATGTAAGTCATAGTTTTAGTCAAAATAATAAAGGACAATATTGTATGATATTTGACTAAAACAGCTCCTTTTGACTGGTCAACCTGTTTTACTCTTGGATTACATTAAATACAAATAGCCTATACTAAATCACACTAACCTTTTTATATTCACAAGTAAATAAACTTATTTTTTAACTTAATTAAAATGATTAGCACTACAATACCAAATCTGCACCAAATGATTATTTAAATCCATTAAATAAATGTATATGTTGAAATATTAAGCCAAGAAAATAGTTTTTTATCTAAATGTATCCTTAAGGTCACTTGCACACTAGTGGCCAGAAAAATACACGAACAACCAAGTTTAGGCAATCGTTGACAGCTGATTGTGTTTACTCAGTCCTACAATGAAGCCATAGCAAGTTTCATCGAGTGACTGAACTGATTGTACTGGCCACTGTGTAGTTGACTATGGTGCACAGCCACCCATTGAATTCTGTGTAAACAACTGGCCTCACAGCTGGCTTGCCATGTGTGCACCACCCATATTTTCACTGGCCACCGCCAAGTGTGCTACGTGCCATAAAACTTAATTCACTCTATTGGCCGCAATGGCAGAACCGTTGTGACCTGGACGCTAGTTCTTGGGTGGCCTAAGCTAACCATGATCAGGGCCTCTAATTTTGAAACATGCGATTAGCGATTTGTTAGCATATTTTTCTCATCTCGCAAACCACTAATTTTGAAACGAAAACTGACGTCACACGACCGAATAGCGAGCGGATTCTACTCGCCAGCCTCACACCATGCGAGACAGTCCTTGCCTGTCGATTAGGCAATACAATAACAAAATGGATGCCATCCCCCTCTTCGGTTGCAGCTTTCTGAGAGTGATTTTATTGAAATAAACATACCACTGTACAAAATAGGTTTACAGAAGAAAAGAATATGATTGCTTTGTACACTTTATGCAATCCTTCAATAAAAATATTTGTTTGGGTGAAAACATAATTATATATTCTAATTTTTTCAAATTTCCTTAACTGTCAATTTGGTTGAGTCGGTAACGTGACCGTCTCATGATCTAAAGTTCGCGTGTTCAAATCCTTGCATCTCCAATATATATATATTTTTTAATCTACCAGACCTTAAACTTTAATTTTAAATGATCGTATTAGTAAGCATATAATATGTTTTAAATATATTTTATAGAAGTATACAAGGTATTTGAGCTTATGTATACTAACATAATAGTCCATAAAAATAATTTAAAAAGGTAGTTTATCTAAAAATTAAATTAATGGGTTTTATGACATAAAATTTTACACATTTAAAAATAAGCCTAAGTAAGCTAATTATTATTCACATACTAAAAATATATAGGGCATATTTATGTTTTAAAAATAGTTACGGAAATAAAATAATATATTACTGAATTTTAATTACTAAAACGTGATTTAAATTCAGACAAAAAATTAAAATATTGTAACCATGATGAGATTGAACTCGTGAAAACCTGAGTTTGGGTCAAGCACGCTACCAAGTGTGCCAAAGTGGATATTGATTGAGACGATGGTTTTACTTCTAGTGATATAACTTTGAGAAAATTTTGAGACAACATGCTTAGATATATACAACTGGAAGATGATTTCCTAATAAAACTAAAATCGCTGTATATGATGCACTCAATACAATACTAGTGTTTACTTTCAGTTACGTATCTTGTATAATGGCGTGTTGTGGCATCTCATCGCCTCAATCCTTTGGTACGAAATGGTTTTACAGTGCTGTCGGATTGAAAATTCAGTTGCAAGCGAAACAACACCGACTTGCATGACAGTAGAAACCTTTCAAAATTAGCTCTGTTTCACTACAGCTTGCTATTTGAGAATTAGCTCTTTCACAAGTTTCAAAATTAGGGGTCCAGCTTGTGCTTGAGGAAATAATATATCAATGAATATTTAAGGTTGAGTCAGTCTATATCCAAACATGGGAGCTCATCAGTTATTTGAGGCCATAATGAACATAGCCAAGCCGGCTTCATTTATACTGTTAGTTGTAGATACTATTTTTGTATGGAAATTCAATTTAGTTTAGATTTGTTCATATCATAATTAATGTTTTTTTGCTATATTTGGAACACCTTTTAATTAATTTTTCACAATTTTGGGTATTATTAGTGTTGGGCACAGTAGTGATCGAAATACGCAATATGTATAAACTATTGCTAACACAATTTATAGCACGACCGGTACAGCGCTTGGCTGGCGCATCACTAACGGTTTATTATTTGAAAAAGCCTTTTAAGACTAAATTCATGAGACATCTGTCGGCATTATAGTGAACTACAAATGTAAACAAACATTAACGTTTTGACGGTAATAATTGAACTCCAACAATTAGTTTATAATTTTTATTTATTTTTCTCTGTGTCTACCTGTCTAGGATATATATCCTAGAGGGGTTGAAACTTGTGAAAATATATATATAAGGAAAACTTCTTTTCGCTTTTAGAGGTAGTTATAGTATATATTTGGAAGAAAATACAGGAAAGGTGGGTGGAAAACATATAAAAGGGAACAACACAATATGGCTTTTACAATGAAAATACAAACAACGTTCACACTTAACATTGCTGCCACTGGACAAAGAGAAAATGGCTGCCTTTTGAAAAAAATTGATCATTACCATCCGATCCTCCAACTCGGATTTCTTTTTTCATTCTATCGGAACACATCCAGGAGGAGTGTAAAACGCACAACACAACTTATTAAGAGAAGAAACAAACAAAAAAAAACACAAAAGGAAGATAAAGCACATTGCTAAAGAATAATAGAACACTTAGATAGGAACGAATACTGTAACAAAAGGGGCAAACACAGGAAATGGACATTGTTTACTGTGGTTATGTGAAGGAGTGTAAATTGTGAAAAGTCTAAGAATAAATGAAGAAAGAAGTGTGTTTGTTTCTATTTAGGCCCAATCTAAACTACTCAGGTTGGCTTCCTTGACTATCACGTTACGTCATTGTACAGTGTTTTTTACACTGTCTTGTAATACATCTTCAAACCATTATGAAATAATTCATTTTATTATCTATGTGTTAGTTTTGAAATATTTATTATAAAGGATTTATAATTTATGCATACAGTTAAGCATTTAGGATTTAAGTCAAAGAGTCACGTATCTACCTTGTACTTCCTCCTCCCCCCTTTTCAAATTGCTGGCACAACATATTTAAGTTTAATACTATAATTATGTTCTTAAGTTTACTAAAAATTTTACTAAGAATTTAATGAAATAATAATAATAATTATTATTATTATTATTTGGAGTAGAGCACTAGGCTAAATCATGGTTTAAATTAGAAGGGATAGCCAGCACACTTACCTTGGTGATACTGGAGTAGAAATTGTTTAAATAGAACACTAAAAACACATTTTTAAGGACAAGCTTTCACTGTCACAGACAGCTTCATCAGGTCAAAAGAGTAGACTGATGCTCTTGGTTGAACTGCAAATTTAACAATAAGTGTGCTGGTAGGAAGGAGAGGAATTACCCAAGTTTGAGATTAGGCGCTTGTCTGGATTTGATGATATATTGATGGGCCAGTTCCCATATCCTTAGTTGTGAAGGGTGACCTATTTCTTTGGTCAGAGATTTGACCACATTGGTTGTGTAACATTGATTAAGGTCCAGATTATGGGTTTTGGCATGCGAAGCTACAGGCTTATATTTATTTTTCATTTTTGTGTCAAGTCGATGACCATTCATTTTCTTTCTTAGTGTTTCTGTTGTGAGACCACTATTTGTTATTATTATTTACTATTATAATTATTATTATTATTGTGTTATATTTGGAAGAAGGTACAGGAAAGGTGGATAGAAACATATAAAAGGGGGACAAACACAATATGGCCTTTACAATGAAAAGAACACAGTTCACACTTTACACTGCTGCCAATGGACAAAGAGGTAATGGATGTCTCTTAAAGAAAATTGATCGTCACCGCCCAATCCCCCGACCTAGGTTTCATTCTATCGGAACTCATCAGGGAGGAGTGTGAAACGCGCAACGCAACTTCCTAAAAGAGAAAGCCAAAAAACACAAAAGAGGAGAAAAAAAGGAAAATGGTAAATAATAATAATAATAAATAATAGAACACGTAGATAGGAACAAATATTATTATTATGTGTATTGTTTTGTATACTACCATTATCGTTATTTAGCTTCAGTTTCCCGGGTGTAGTTTTCAAGCCTCTTCTATCTTGTTCGGTTTTTATATAATTCCCCATCTTGAACATGGTTCCATTTCATACCTCTGCTCTTCTATTTTTATCTCAATTCGTCAATCCATCTCTTCCTTAGTCTTCTTCCTCTGGCTCTTGTGATCTTCAATTCTTCCTCTAGCCATACACTTGCTGCTCTTGCAGGATCCATCCATTTACATGCCCAAACCATTTCAGGCAAGACTTGACAAGCTTTTCATTAAGTTGCAAAAAAACTATAAAAAAAAACTCAACCAAATGATGGACATCGGGTGATTGGCAAACAAATGACCGGCAAAGGGGCTGATTGGGCCAGCCCTCATTATAAGTTTTACTGAACTGGTACACCTCTAGTATTTATTGTAATTTGAGTTAAAAATAAAGTATCTCTCTAAAAATTCATTTTTATTAAAAACCGTAATAACTAAAAGCCATAATGTTATAGTAAAGAAAACTGACAAAACTAAAGAAAAAGGAAAAATAAACTACTAAGAGTAAATTTGATGAAGAAAGCCCACCTAGGGAAAGAGGAAAAATGTGGGAAGAATTGGTCCACCTCATTTTTAAACATAAAAGCCATAACTGTCATGAAAAGAGTTGTAAATATAAACAGTGTAATGTGGAGGTATTCCATCTTTTACATATTTGCCCCTGTTGTCATCTCAAACTGGAGGAACAATTCTTTAGAAAACCTAACAAACAGTATTATAAAGCTAAATTTTTTTTGTCTGAAAGTTTTTTAAAGTGTGTCAAAATAATTTATTTTTTATTTTAAATGTTTATTTTTACTTTTTAAATTTTGTTTGAATTTTTTTGCTCAAAAAGTCTTGGAATGTCTTGAACATGTCTTCACACCCATTAAGGGTAAAATAGTAATTAAGCATATAATGGTATGTCTTGTCCAATATTGTCCCAAAGTAGAATTATCTTTATTAACATTAGTTTTCATTATTGAAGCTCTTCTGTTGGGGCTGGAAACTGCAATAGCCAACCTGAAAGCAGGAAAGGTTGTATCCCCTACAGAGTGCCACAAACGAGTCAAGTCTCTCTACAACTGGATGAATGTGACACAGAGAACAGAGATTGTTTACAACACAATAGCCAAAGAAAAAAGGAAAACTCTTGGTGCTCAGCTCAGAAAGTAAGTAGTATGCAACTATGCTGAGTCTATATGGGCCTTTTTTTTTATACTAGATAACACATTTTTTTTATTGAGGAATTTAAAGTCTTTCGTGACATAAAAATCCAATAAAATGCACAATTAAAACTATTAACTTTTGAGGATGTATAATTAATATTAAATATATAATTTAAATAAGCTCAAAGTATATCTGAAAAAGTATGGGAAACAAACAAGAGATTTTACAACAAAACTAAAATTACACTAGAATATTTGTGAATTTGGGACATCAAACTGAAAGCTTTAAATAGCGGTCTTTGCATAAAAGAAAAATTAAACTAAAGAAGTAGAAAAGGGTTAGAAACACTCATTTACAAATCCAATAATTTTAATTCATAACTCTGTGTTAAAAAGTTTTATAATCAAACAAAAACTTACACTCCGTATCTTTAGCAAACATTTATGATAAAACCACAAATAAAATTTAAAATAACTCAATTCAACAAGCATGTGACAAAGATGTCATTTTCATCTATGCTGATGATAGGAGGTTGAGGTTTGAATTTCCCTTGAATGGTTTTCTACTCAAATTGTTTCGCACTCTTCCTTCACTCAAATGCGGATATATTACTTCTAAATTCTTCCTAGCCTCTAGTGTAAATAGCCTGGAGTGATAGAATTCCAATAACAACAATCATAATACCGGCATTATTATATCTCTTTATAAGTAAAACCTATTTTCACATTTTGAGGTAATTGTATTATACACCTTTTTGGAAGAAGGCACATGAAAGGTGGCTAGAAACACATAAAATAAACAAATAAATTATGTATTTTACAATGAAAAGAACAACACACTCCACATTTTACATTTATTCCACTGGTCAAAGGGGTAATGGCTGCCTCTTGAAGTAAATAGGTTGTTACCAATCCAATGACCTAGGTTTCATTTTATCAGAACTCATCATGAGGGAGTGTGAAACACGCAACTTCCTTTATCCTTTTACATGTTCCTATCCAAGTGTCCCATTATTCTTTACAAATTTACTTTTTCTCCCTTTTGTTTTTACGCTTTCCTCTTTTACGAAGTTGTGTCGAGTGTTTTACACTTCCTCCCGATGAGTTTCGGTAGAATGAAATCTTGGCTGGAGTATTGGGTGGCAATGATCGATTTTCTTTAGGAGACTCACTACCTCTTTGTCCAATGGCAGCAATGTAAGGTATGAACTGTGTTCTTTTCATTGTAAAAGCCATTTTGTGTTTGTCCATTTTTGTATGTTTCTATACACTTCTGTGTCTTCTTCCGATTAAAATATTACTATTAATTATTTTAATATGTATGAAATAAAGTTCATTTTTCATATTTACTCACACTTCTTTTTTGTGTTTGTATGTAAAAGAACACATTTCGCACTTTACATTGCTGCAACTTAACAAAGATGTAATGGTTGCCACTTGAAGAAAAACTATATATATCTTTTTAAGAGAAACCACTTTCGCTTTTTTTGAGGTATTTTTTATGTGTATTTGGAAGAAGGTACAGGAAAGGTGAATAGAAAACATATATAGGGCTATATCTTTTTATTTTAAAATATATATATATCTATATATATATGAATGGTATGAATCAAATAGTAGATTTTTCTTACATTTTCGTTAGAAATTATTTTAATTAATTAATTTCTATTCAAAATGTGGTTTTGTATTTAAACTCGCTTTGCTCATTGGGGGCTACACTCCCAAACCTTCAGTGCGTTTTCTTTGCAAGTGGATATAACTAATATAATTCCAGAGCCGTTTTTTGATAGGTCTTACCGTTTAGCCACAAGAGACCTCCAAAGAAAGGTCTGCACCGACTTTAAAGTTCTGCCATTTTGAATTTTTTTCGGGAGTTAGAAATTAAATTTTTTAACTCTTAGAATTTCCCCATCGATTACAGACTAAAAGCTATAAGTTTGTCAAATTTCAAGTTTCTAGCTCATCTGGAAGTGGGTAAACAATGTCAGTGAGTGAGTCAGCCAAGTGGCTTTGTAGCAGCATAATTTAAGTATTGGTAGAATGCAAAAAATTACTTCAAAACATAGTTATTTGAGCTGGTATTAATAAAATATAAGACATGACAGCACCTAAATGTTCTCTAGGTTTGAAACACCCTAAATGTTATTTAAAATTGACACCCCTTGTAATCGCTATTATGTTTTGGTCACCTCCCCGTTTATCTAACAACAGACTGACAGGCACACTCAACCTTAACCTTGCAAAACTGCCCTCCCCCCTTCATTTTTACACACCTTGAAATATGGTAGAGTAACTATTTCTATCCTTCTCTAAATGTTTCATTGCAAGCACTTTCACTTGTAAAACAAGCACGAGTCACATGGCTTCCAACTGTTTGTTTCTCTACCAGCGTTATAATACCCCCTACCCCTTCTTCTAACCCACAGGCAGCCCACAAACCTCTTGCAAACAACCCAAATTAAGAGGCTGTATGACACAGGTGCAGTTAAGGGGGTAAAAACCACCTTAACATTCCTTAAAAAGGATGTGTCTGGAGAATGAGAGGCATAATTGTCTACCAATAGAAGGATTTACCATCTCTGTGCACTGAATCAAGAACATGCAGAAATTTTATGAAAATCTCTCACTTCACCCTCACTTTCAAGTTGGCATAGTAGGTTACAGGTAGCTTCTTTATATTTTTAAAAAACTGTGGTTTCGCTAACTTTCCAATAACTGTGAGTCATCGCTGTTTGTGTACAGTAGTTCTGTCATTCACTACTTCACACCCTCCATGGCAGTTATTTCCTTTCAATGCCAACGTTCGGTCTGGCAAGAACTTGAAAAATAGACACGTTTCATCTGCATTTTAAATGTCTCGAGCTTCGTACCCCTACAGCAACTTCGGAAGCCTCTCGAACCAGAGGTCCATAGCGTTGGTGTCCACAACAGCACCCTCCAATCCCTCAACTAAAACTTGCTACACCACAATTCAAAAACATTAACCACTGTTACTACTACAGATCGTATCAACATTTGTGTGTGTCTCTACACCACTACATGACTTTGCACTTACACAGTTAAAAAGTGAATAATATTATAAAATAATTGGCTTCCAAATGCTGATCAACTTAACCAATTGTCCCATAACCATAATTGGGTCACAATCAGCATCGGCCCAACCCTAGTTTTTATAATCATAGATAACAGAAAGTGTGCAAGTGATTAAAGGAAGAAGAATGGTGGAAACTTAGAGGGAGGCATTTAACTAAACTGACCTGACAGCCACTGGCTGAAAACATTTAATTATCATGGGCCATTCTCAAAATGAGGGACAAATAGGAAATCCAAAAAATAAAAATTTCAGGAAAAGGATAATTCAATTTATTGCTTTATTACACAAAATGTATTAAAGGAGTAAGTAATAATACCAGCAGAGCTTGATTTTACAATTTTCTCATGTTTTTTTTTAGTTTTACCAAAGTGGCTACCCATAATCCATCACTTTGCTAACACTGTTTCAGATGCACATAAATATGTTATAATCTCTAAAATCTAAATAAAATATGAATTTTTACTAAGTGCATCATGTTTTTCAACAATAATATTAAAAAAATTATATTTCTATAAAATTGATTGGAACTGAGATTTTGTGTGAAGAATCATATAAAATTCATAAGTTAGTAACGTTAAATTTTTCATAATCCAAAGAAAATTAAGTTTTACATTTCTCATTTTTTATTTATGTTTTGAATAGCTCACATGTTAATAGGTAATAATATTAATTTTTTTTACTAAAATTTAATGAAAATTGAGTGATTTTATTGTCGTTAGCGAAGTGATGTGGTCGTTAGTAAAATGATGTGAGCGTTAGCGAAGTGATGTTTGGGAAACAAGCATAAGTTAATTTGGATTTTTCGGGGCGAAATTTAGCTAAATAAACATTACACCTTGATTTTAAATACACATTTTTTTTTTATCAAAAATTAACAATTAAATAAGTTTTGTAGTATTTACTCTTCAAATACAAAAACTGTCATTCTGAAAAACATTGGTGATTCAACAAAACTAAATATTATTAACACAAACAGATGTAGCCATAAGCCTAGTAACTGAAAAAACATAAGTGTTATTGGCGCTATAAATTATTAGTTATAAATTAAACATTGGCAAACATCTAAAATTTAACAAACTTTTGGAATATTATAAAAAAATATGATTTCCCTTAAGAACAATTTTTGGAGTTGGAAGAACTCCAACTATTTGATTACTTAAATTAATTGGCAATTTTTCATGAAAATTCTGTAGAAAGAAAAATAAGAGTAGAGTTTGGTATTTCTAAAAATAACTAAAATTATTTTCTTATCTGTTTTTGTCAAAGTAGTAAGCTTATTACATTAAACTGTACCTAAAGTAGAATTTTTGTTTTTAAGTATAATGAATTATGAATCAACCAAATACTTGCATTGACAACGTTTTAAAAGGTTAATTTGAATATAAATATTTATAGAAACAGTAAATGTCACTGTATTAAATAAATTGCTAATTACATTTAACAATTCACTTTAACTACCATACGTGAGCTGTGACTATCATTAGTTTTGTCAGCTAATTGGCGTTAGCGAGGCGATGATGTCATTTTGTTACCAAGCAACATTAGCAAAGTGAGCGTTAGTGAAGTGATGTTTTTGGTGAACTTTAAGTTTCATAACCATAATATAAGTATAAAGCCGCAGACAAACATTTAGACTAGCTCTTGCCTCCATTTACATTCAATTGAACTGGTATTGGCTTAGTTATTTCAAAAACTCCAAATGATATTAACATTAGCAAAGTGATTTGCAATTAATGTACTTTTATAATTTACCTAAACTTATGAATGTTGACCAAATAATATTAAATAAACTTTTTAACTAATGAAATAACAATAACTAGTAGGTACAGGACAACAGATGGGGAACAGCGAAGCATTCTGGAAGGTTTTAGCGCCAAATTCAAAATATTGTGTTTGTCCAGTGCGTTACTTGGGGAAAAACAAACATTGATTAAAATTTCAAAATTCATGCAAAATTTATTAAAATGGTTTCTTAAAACAAAAATAACAGTATTACGGGTATATTTTACCTTGGCAATATATTTTTTACTCTTTTTCTTTATTTTTGTATAGAACTTCAAACTTCAAAATTCAGAGATGGGGACAGTTAATGAGGTGATGAAAGGGACTTTTAATAGTCATTTGTTCTAATTTGTTTTTAATATTGCCATATTTAAATGTTTATATCAAGTTTTATACACTTTTTACTACACTAAAAAAAGTTTTGTTACTTGATTTAAAAATAACAAAATATTTATATAGGCAGGAGACATGAATTGTCCCTCAATTTGAGAATAACTTCGGCACAATCTAATATTCTATTTGTTACCTTGTATTGTTTCAGTTATCTAGCAAGTGGTGCAGCACCATT
Source organism: Timema douglasi (assembly GCA_901482245.1). NCBI lineage: Eukaryota > Metazoa > Arthropoda > Insecta > Phasmatodea > Timematidae > Timema > Timema douglasi. The sequence goes on from CABEEJ010000524.1 coordinate 171,773, forward strand.
CCTTCTGGTTGTTTCTTTGTGCTACCTTGTATTGCAAGTGTTGGAGTGGCTTGTGCCCAGACGGGTAAGGTTTATTTAAAACTATGTAATCTAACATTTTTTATTTGGGGATGAAGAACTTTGTATTAAAACAAATATATTAATTTATTAATGTTAGGTTTAATATTATTCTTGTATATTATATTAAGCTATTCCAACACTATTTGTCATTGTGACCAATTATAACGCACTAAAAATCAGTGTTCAACCCCAAACCATTGACTTATCCATTCTTCCTTTAGCTGAATACTGGTACATTTCCTCTTATTTAACTTCCTTTCTTAATTTGTATTCAAAAACATTTCAACACATTCATGATCATTCTGTTGATATAAATAGTCGGGTTAACATATTTTTATTGTAAATATATTTATTTACCATCTCTTTCTAATAGTATACCTTTTGAATAACAATTTGTAATCCTGGTCTTAAGCTTATTTTATGGGCCTACATCTGACATATCTTCAGTGAATTCTATTAAAGTTGTATTTAATAGATTTCGATTGTTTTTAAAACATATTTGCAATTTAATATGAAGGAGGAGGTCAAATGCCCTACTGTGCTTCCAAGGATTTAGTATGTCACCAGATCTAAGTGATGTCTTGGGGCCAAGGGTTGATCTATGTCCATCATTTCTTGGGTCATTTACGTTTTAAAATGGGTTGTGTTGCCATAACCAAAGATTTGCATATACAATATTAGGTTGGGCATACACCTGGTGGCGGCCGCGGCCACTGGGGTTTTAACCATTGAAAGTGCGCTCATTTAGCAACCAGCGGACACTGAGAGTATGAACGACGCACCCGCAGCTGTTGTCTGATTCACTGCAAATCTATGAAACCGGGTCAATATGCGCACATTTGACATGGCAGCCAGACGTTTGTTTTGTAGGGAGTGTGTTAATTGTGGCTTCAATGTCTTGTGGGGATCATTTTGATACAGACAGATTTATTATATAAATCAAAAACAGAAGGAGCATATGGCATATACCCTCAGATGCTTATTATAATGAGATATAAATAAACAATATTTGTTATACTTGACAAATATATATTTGGCGGCGAACATTTGGAAGAAAAGGAAAAGGCAGAACTTGGTAAGTATTTATTTATTTATTTATTTATTTACAAGAATTGCTGCTTATCTAATAATTGTGCAGCAAAAGAAGCCATTTACAAGGAACAAGGGAATCCAATCAAGCTAAGAAATAACCATTTAACCCTTTAATTACATTTTGTATCCATACAATCTTCAAATTATAACATACATAATCATGCCATTCTTTTATGGGGTATGCAAAAAACTGTGCACACACCTAATCACATCATTCCCTTACGGGTTAGGCAAGAAACTGTGCATATAGCCACAGTCGTCTTTAGTTACAGGCCGGGATACTGAAGTTTGGCAATGCTGCGCTGAGGCCGGTCAACAACATAGCCACGTGCAGTATTGATGATTAATTCAATTTGTTTTACTGTTCAGTATGTCTATTTCTTGTGTAATTTACTTGATTTGAACATTTTACATGGTTCAAGATTCTATTGCATTATGTTTTGGGTAATATAGCAAAACATAAAATAGATGAAAATTTTGTGGATATGATTAGTGATAATCAACATGTGACATTATTCCAGAATCCTTGTTTTGTACATTTGTAGTGGTGGTTACTACAAATTGTATTATTGTATATTGTCTGTTTGTTTGAAATGCAGTTAATCCATTGATTATTTTTAGTTAGGCATTATACAGATAACTATTTCAATGATCTTACTAGATGAGGACTAACCATTTCATCAACAGCTGTTTTGAGGATTGGAGTTATTGGACATACAATAATGAAGATTTTAATAAAAGAAAATTTCGAAAATAAGTTTCTTCAGCACAAAAATCAGAAGCAACTTTCCTGTGTATCCATTTAGATGGCTGCTGGGTCTAAGCCGCTACTCTCGTAGTAGACAAGATTGCATATGATGGATAGATCGAGGTTTGAATCTCAGTCGGATGTACTGAGTGGAGTTTTTCCAAAATTGTTTTCCACTCCTCCTTCACACAAATGTGTGTACATTTCCTATAAATATACCTCATTCCTAAAATCACTAGTGTAATTACATAAGCGTATAGCCCAAACAGGTAGTAGGACGCAGTGATAAAAAAAACTTTTCCTTTATTTGGCCTATAAATACATTTGTAAGGCTCCAGAATAAGAGAATGTTATCAACAACTGTTACTGCAGTAATTCCTTGTGTGAAATATTTTCTTTGGCTTCGTCAATGCTTGGAAATATACTTCATATCAACTATATCAAGTCGGGAAGGATAAACTTTATAGTGAAAATTCTTGTTAAGAAAAAAAGAAAAGTTAAACAATTTAAAAAAGTATCTAATGCTTCAAAATTCTATATTCCAAGACTGGTAAGTGTTTAAAGTAATTACATGAATAATACTCTTAATTTTATTAAAATATTTGCTAAAGAGTTACACTTGGACATGGGAATCGAACCTGGTACCTTTGGATTAGTATAACAATGAATGCTCTTTCTAGACCTTGAGCCAGTGACACTCTGTAAGTTTCATCATAATATTCTAATCATGTTTGTGAACGGTAATAATCCTTGTCTAGCAAATTTATTTTAAAATTATTATTTACATGTTTATTTGTTGTATTTTTCAACCTTTGAAGTATTTTTATTCAGTGTTTAGATTAACTGTCACTATCATCCAAAGCAACTCCACAATTATTAAATGAAGAAAACGTTAAATATTCACACAATTCTCCATAAGAACCAGCATATTGTCAGCATGATATCACTACAAACAGAGTTGCCACATTTCACACTCTGACCTGTTACTAAAGACAGCCATGACATAGCTCAATAAACAACTCCATACTTAATCCATCCTCACTAAACTTTCTTCACACTTCCCAGTATCTCTCTAAATTCTATATTAATTTGTCATGAAAATAGTTTTACAACAATATATAATTTCAGCTCTTATTGATTATTTAAAAAGTGTTGACTTTAACATCTAATTTTAATATGTTTACATTTTAGATGTTATAATCATTTTGACTTGTTGTCTTATCATATTTGTTATAAAAATAAGTGAATATTATATTTATATTTATTTATTTTTGAAATATGGATTTACTTTTATTTCCACAAATATTGAAGACAGACCTATCTGCCTGATTTGTAATGAATGCTTGGCGAGTGAGTCTCAAACCTGCGAAATTAAAAAGACAATATACACACAAAGCATACTTCCTATTCCAATAAGCCTGTGCAGTTTTTCGAAAGGCTATTAGAATTATCGAAAAATCAAGAACAATCCTGTTAAACCCATGTACTTTTCGATAAAAAAAAAGTACTTGAGAGCATCTATGAAGCCTCTTACTTAATTGTGAATGCTAAGAAACCATACACCATTGCTGAAGATCTTGTGTTGCCAGTGGCAGTTAGAATGAATGAAATTATTCACGGGAAAAAATATGCAGACAACTTTAAAAAAATTCACTGTCAAATGATACTATGAGTATACGAATTTTAGAAATTAGCAACAATTAGTGTGAGCAACTTATTTAAAGAATTAAAGAAAGTTCAAAATTTGCAATTCAGCTGGATGAATTGACTGACATCACAAACTTTGCACAGCTATTGGCATATGTCAGGTATTGTTACAGTAACAATGTCCACGAAGATTTACTATTTTGTCGGTCGTTAGATGGGCGTACAACTGGTGAGGCCATTTTTCAAAAAGTGAATGAGTTTTTCAAGGAAGTAGGGCTGGAATGGAATATGTATCAACAGTGCAGCAGCAATAACAGGAAGAATAACTGGATTTCAGGTAAAAGTTAAATCTCCAAGCGACAGGCCTACTACCTTGACTCACTGCATAATTCATCGAGAGGCATTAGTAGCCAAGAAAATTTGTACAGATCTGAATGTTGTACTACAAGATGAGGCTAGGGTTATCAATTTTAGTAAAAGTTGTGCCCTTAATAGTCTCCTATTTACAAATTTATCTGATGAACTGGAATCAAATTTCAGAACACTTTTACTGCATACAGAAGTGCGATGGTTGTCAAAGGGACAAGAAATGGGATGGCTATTAGTGTTAAAAAATGAAATAATACTATTTCTGTCTAAAAATAACTCTGAATATTTCTTTCATAATGAAAATTGGCTGTGCAAATTATGTTATTTGTCAGATTTATTTGAGAAACTCAACAAACTTAACATGTTTCTCCAAGGGAAGAGCAGGAATATTTTTACACTGAAATATAAAATTCAGGCTTTCATGAAAAAATTAAACATTTGGAAGAAAAAGTAGAAAATGACTCATTTGAAATGTTTTCATACAGAGGGGATTTTATAGTTTATAATATGCTTTTAGCTTTGACTTGATTAAGTAGATAATAATTGATCATTTGGTATGCTTGGAAAACAATTTTCAGAAATATTTTCTACTAGAATTAGATCAATTATATTGGCGTCAAACCCTTCCTTCACCTCTGACAAGACGTGTATTAATCACAACTTGTGAATGTGGGGAATGCCAGGCCTCCACTGTGGTTCAGATCCCATGTTAAACTGTAGGTCCTTCATTTCATCTCACAATCACCCTACCATTACACATTAGCTTAAGTGTGTATAACGCTGACGGGTAGTAGACGCAGTGCTAATAATAATTAGATTGGATTCAAAATTCTTTTATCGTGAAGATAGAAAATGTGAAGGATCTCTCATTGAAAGCCCAAGAAGAATTTTCATGTGATTCAAACCTGAAACAGATATTATTGTATTAATATCTATGTTATATATAATTTTCAATTTTATGTTAATATATTTTCTAAACTTCATATTGCATGTGTATCAAGAAAAGAAGTGGGCCCGAACCTATTTAGACCCTAAGATTGTTGTATTATCCTCTTGACTAGGCCTAGGTTTGGAAAAATTGGTGTTAATATAATATTAATACAAAACATAATAAGATAAATTGGTTTTTAATAGGAGAGATTTATTAGTTTAGATATTTTGAAATTAACAACTTATTTTAGTGGTTATCCTTGTATTAAAACAGAATAGATTTAGTTAAGAATCTTTGTTACAGAGGTTCTTGTGTTGAATTAAGGTTTAATTTTATTAATCTCAATTCAATAACACATATTGGTTTTACAATCACAATAGTAAACGGTTAGACATCCAGAGGTCGATAAATTCGCCACTTACTAGTCAATAGCCCAAAACTGCATTCAATAAATCGGTGAGCATAAGAAAGCCGATAATTGAATTTTCTCTTTGTATCTGTCAATTTTCTCCCTGCTTAAGGCCGCATTATATATTCTGACAAAGAAAGGGCATCACCTGCCAAACTGAATGGCATTGGTTGACCGTTCTCTATTATTGGCCTATTTTCCAGTACATCCATATTATTATTAATAAGTCAATCATAAAAAACCCATTCCTTATAAATAGACAAGTCACTACATTTTCCATAGACCCCAATGTCTTTAGAAATAAACCCATGTTCTTCATCACATGTTATGAGTAACATAATTGAAAAGAAGTGTTTGTAATTAAAATGTAGGGAACCTGAATTTGTTAGTTGAGTAACCTTAATGTGCTTTCCAACAACAGCCCCAATGTAATTAGGGAACTGTGCCAATCTTTTAAAACCTTAGGTTACTTCATACCACTTATTGCAAAATCGCATTTGGTTTGATGTGTTTCCATATTGTGACACACATGTTGTATACTATTTCCCTTGTAGTAGTCCTATTCTGAAGTCATGACTTATATGTACAAAGGAACAACTGGTCGCCAAGTATCTGAAAAGAAAGACAAGTAGAATGTTGAAAATACAAATTGGTATAATGAAGGAAAATTTGTAATAACGGTCTAAGCCAATAAATATACAGGGTGGTGTTCTAAAGATGTATATCCTTTCAGATGATAACACTACTCATCAAAACAAACAACTTATGCTCTAAAACTTTTGGAAATTCGAAAGAACAAATTTCAACTTCCAATACAAAGTGCTGCAGTCAATTCGGCATTTTATATAGGAAAGTAAAAAGTTTTTATACACATTTCTAAAGTCATAGAACAAGGGTTGTTTATTTTGCTAAGTTGATTTATGACCTCCAAGGATGTAAATCTTCAGAACACCAACCTGTATAGGCACAAATAGTGAACTTAAAATAGTAGTTGCAGAGTTACTTTACTATTTTTCTTTAATTTGCTTTATAACAGATTATAATTATATTACAAGTTTATCACTTCAAAGAAAATGAATAAACATTAGAGACTCTTTCCAACAAGAGCTGCTGCGATTTAAAATTTTTTAAAATGGCTCTGCTACTCAATGTAAGACAGCTTATATTTCTTTCAACCAACTCCAGTTTTTGACACCCATAGCGGCAAACAACCTAACAGAGGCTAGAGCCTACAAAACACACTACAGACTGAAAATGACATGATCTACTTACCCCTCCACCACCACCACTGCAAAAGATAAGTCAGTCAGGTCAAATAAACAAAGGGTGAATTTTAATTATGGTGCAGTAGCACAAGCCCTCGTTAACATATTAAAAGAAAGAATAAATGCTATAAAGAGCAGAGATGCATGTAACAAGTTGAATTGTGACAGAATGTTTCTTCAATCTTTACTATAAAGCAAAATCCCCAAAGGTGCAAAGATGAGAACAAAGGTTTAAATAATATAAACTATAAAGACACTACACAAACCATTCATCAGCTGGGCGCAACACAAGTTTTCAACAATATCATCCAGGTTGTTCTACAGTTCCATGTGTTTCAACATAATCTGGGTATTCTATACATGTATTGGATAACGTTGGAGATCAATGTCGTTGTGCGTCTTTAAGTTCTTCGCAATATAGACCAGAGACTATACAATCACATTAATCAATATACACTGACATTTCAGAACAATCCGAAATGATTGAATTTTTCCCTATGTATCATAACTAATATTAACAGTTTTTGTTTCATTATCATGTGTTTTAAGATTTTTCACTGAGTATAAATTAAATATAATTTTCATTTTATTTAGGATAGCTATTAGTATTAATCACCTGTTCTTGACCATATTCATTAACAATAAATCACCCACCTCAGCGTAGTTAGCTAACACACTAGTTGTTGAGCTATACCTTCGAGGATGGGGAGATCGAGGTTCAAATCTTGGTCGGGTGAACTGAGGGTGGTTTGTCCTAAATGATGTTCCATTATCCCTCCACGCAAATACGGGTTCACTTCTAAATTGAACCTTTACAATTCATAACCCGTTAGTGTAATTAGTACATAAGCTTATAACCCAAACGAGTAGTAAGCTGTGGTGCAAAAAAATATCAACTATTTCCAGCCTGTAGCCAGGTCACTTTAGTAAAATGCCTCCATCTTCCTCTCATGGGAACACTTTCTTTTATCTGCCTCTCCCATTTCTTTCTTGGCATCCCTTTAATAAATGCATAGCAAAAATACCGCACAATATACAGTAAGATATGAGTAGCACAATACCGATCAAAGCAAAAATATAGAATTTAATGTGTGTTTGAGTAACTCCTGTTGAGACCAGTACATTAACTATTACAATTTAACAACAGGTTAGCCCTTTCATTTCTAAAATATTAGATATTTTAAAGGCTTCTCAGAACATGGCTTATATGGTGTATTCAAATAGTTGTTAATGTCTATCATTGAAAGTGAAATGAGTAGTCATCTAAAATTAAGACAAGTGTAATTTTTTTCCAATAACTTAATTTGTCAAACTGCTATTATCATTCATGCTCACAATAGACTGGCTTTCCAGCAATGGGGAAATCAAGATTCAAATCTCAGCTAGGGGTTGGTTTCAACATGTGATTTATAACTATGGTTTTCCCATCCTCTTGATATGTTAATGTAGCTCCACTTCCTTTTCTTTATATGTGAACGGTAAATCGTCAAATACCCTTTGTGTTAAAAAGCATCTGCAGCCAAGTTTTTTTATGTATGTAACGATCTATAAGTGTAAGTCGTGAAGTCGATTAATCATATTTTATTAAATATTATAACACTCCTTATTTAATCAACCTTGGTATGTTTTCAAAAATTCTAATAAATTATTCATATTATTAGTAATTATTGTAATTGTAAAGTGGATGTAGTATAGTACAAGAGGGGGGAGGTGGGGTCAATTCTGCCCAACCTAAGGGAATTGATAAATTCTTGATTTTCCCCCCAGAGTTCCTGGATCCCATTAACCCTTATTATTAAGATTTATAATTAGCTCTTGCATACTTATATAACTCATGATTTCCTCTTATCTTGATAACATAAGCTAATTTAATATTGACATATGCAAATATTTTATCTTTGGTTTCAGAGTATAGATTTAGCCAAAGATTACATCACACCATCTAGTCAAGCGGTGCCAATCAAAGTCAAACAACAAAATCAACCATATAAGCGCAAGTTTTATTGATCTCTTCCTAACTCTAGCTGCATTGAATCATTTATAGTTTTTACAATTTTTTCTATCATAAGCTCAACTGTAATCAACAGGAAAAATGAAACTTATATTTACTATATTTATTTACCTTAATGTTTTTTTAAATAATTGACTAAAATGTATGTTTAGTTTCATTTTTTGTAAGACTGAACCAAGAGTAAAGCAACTGCATCATCTTCCCTTTAAATGTTTGTTTTACCCATATTATTTCCAAGTTTAGTGTTATAGATACAGAAACAATAAAGATTTTTTTAAATATTCTATTACTAGTTTTAAAATTGAATTTCAAGGGAGCCTAATGACTTAAATAAACACTTATATTAACAACACACAAACCGATACAAATTAGTATATATTTTGATAATCTTTTGAACGCTTTCACTTCACAGAGAAAACATGTTCACATTTTCTACATTTTCAAGTCAATTACATCAAATTATTGCTAAACCAACAGTTTTTTTCTCTAGTCACCAAGGTCAGAAGCTCATTGAAATCTCTTTATTAGGGGGGGTGCAAAGTCTACTATTTTAATTCAAAGCAAATTTGAATATAATAGTAAACATTATCAAACCAAACCAAAGTTTGAATGTTTTTACTAGTAGTTTTATGCTTTAAAAAATACTGTATTGTATACCTTAGAATTAAATGTAAAATTATTTATTGCACAATTTTTTAAATATTTAGTTTTATCTTGATAAATACACTTATCATTACAAATTAGAATTCTATTATTTCAGATTTGTTTGGTATACATATTAAATTTTCTCAGCTCAAAATGACAATTGTTTACCAAATATTGAGTATTTTATCTGTCAATATATTTGTTGGTGAAGCTTCATTACTGTCAAAGCTAATATTAGTTCCGAAGCTTCACACTCCTAATCTTTACAATGGGTTGTTTTAAATAAAACTGTCATGTTTATAGTAAGTGTTTAGACTCTGCTTCCCTAACCTTTTAACGTTTAATAATGATTGTATGAACACATCAGAGTTTAGTGGCTCTACCAGTTTGATAATGCACACAATAGGATGTTAATGCTTCACTATAGTCTAAACTTTGCACAAGTGAGCTTTCTGTATTCCTTCTTGCACTTCCTGCCTCTGTTTTTGCAGCTCCATAAAAGTTTGTAGTGCAAGTTCCAACATACTCTTCTTGACTGCATCATTCTCCACATACGCCTGGAACAAATAAGTACAAGGTCCTCAAGCTTTTTATTATTTGTTACATCTCATCACCTGGTTGGTCACTCATCAAAACTAATCAATTTTGACGTGGCAGCTAGTTTCAAAGAAAACCCCAAATTTCTTAAGAATTGAAATATTATATTTTGTTACATGAAAGAGATGGGAGGAACAGATAGCAGCAAACGTGCAAGTGAAAGGAGGAGAGTGGAAGGATAGAGGGAGATGGAGGCATTTTACTAAATAAACCTGGTCACAGACTGGAAAAAGTTCATGATGATTATGAAATATATTTTGAACACTAGAAAAAGTTACTAGATATACCTTAGCATAACAATACATCAAGTCATGTGGTCTGCAGCTGTCACTTTTTATAGATATTGTCAATATCTATAAAATAACACTAATACTATTGTAAAATGTTAACAGTGCTGACCTCAAAAGATATGTTTGAATTTTCTAAAAGCCTAAAGTACATTCATAAGAAAATTATGATATAGATAATTGTACCAATTATATTTGATTTTGATTAACTTGTGCAAATCTGAATCTTAACTTACCATGGTGTCTACTCAACTTGACCAATAAAATCCCTGACCTTTTCCTTGATTTCCCTTGATCATTTCCTAAAATTCCCCACTAAAAAGTATGTAACATCCTTCTAACTTCCCCCCCCCTCCCTTAAGTTTTAAAATTTGAATATTTTTTTAAAATTTGTATTACAATTGTTTACTAGGAATTAAAAATATATTACACAGCTACAAACAAAAAATGACATAATTTACTGATTTATTATTGTATTTCATATTTTGAGGAAAATATCATTTTCCCGGATTTTTATTGTGATTTACCAAATTCCCGGCTTATTCCCGTTCACTTCAAATTCCCGTTTTCCCTGATTTTCCCGCATGGTAGACACCCTGCTTACTAATTCTGAAAATTGAAAAATGACACCTGGATGCGGGAATCGAACCCGGGACCTTTGGCTTAGTACGCCAATGCTCTATAACCACTGAGCTATCCAGGGTCATTCTTATTTTAAAGCAGAGTCTATGATGGACGTCCATAAATAATAGCTTCGGCTATTTGATTCTTAAATATGCAATCCCTTACAATTATAATAATTGTACAAGTGGCTGCAATAAGCCAACTACCGAGTCGAAGGTGGCTGCGTTATCTGATAGCTCGTGATCTTAATAAAATCACACATTTGTAGCCGACGATTTCTGCATGTCCATCATAGACTCTGCCTTAAAATATGAGCGAAGAATGATCCTGGGCACGAGATGATTCCTGGATAGCTCAGTGGTTAGAGCATTGACTTACTAAGCCAAAGGTCCCGAGTTAGATTCCCGTGTCCAGGTGTCATTTTTCAATTTTCAGAATATATCATCTAGATGGAGAATTATCCAAATTTAATATTAGGTTACCTTATATATGTTTATATACTGAATGGTTTTGAATGAGTGTGACAAAATAAAATGAAGGTAGGATGGTACTATAATGGTATGGGGTACTCACTGTTGGCGATGTCCCCGTAATGTGCTATGAAACTTCATATAACTTAAGTGTTGCCTGAAGTTCAGGCAACTTTTCTGGCATGGCGCTAGATGGTGCTATTAGCACTATCAACACATTGTGCTTTATCCAACAAAAGGTCACAATAATCTACAGTAATCATGTGTTGGATAATCTTATATTTTTCAAGTACAACAGCACTTTTTTTTTGTGAGAGGTTTAGCAACTAAAATGTTAGATAGAGGTAGCCAAGCACACTGGCCCAATTGAGAAATGTTTTTGGTGTACTTATGGACAAGATGACCCATTTATAGTTATTCAGATTAGTTTGATTATCTTTACTTTATATTTTATATTTTACTTTATAAGTAGTTATTAAAATTAATGCCATGAATTTTCTATCTAAGGACTGTGTCTTAAAATATATTTTTAGAATTTATTTATATTTATGGTAAAAATGTTCGATGAAAAATACACAATTTTAATATTTACATTAGGCCTTAGTTTTTTTAAATTTTATCTTACAATAAAACCTTACTCAACACTTGTTGGACAATATATTAAGTATTGATCAGTAAAATTTAAAAATTTTATATTTATTTTTAAATTGTGAGTATACATATTTTTTCCCTTAGAAAAATTCTAAAAGAATAAGAATTTAAATGTATTGTTCAAATCTATTTTTAAAAAAACTTTTTTTCCCTCTTTTCCTAACACTATCCAAAAATATTTTTGATATCTACCACTACATTTAACTTAAATGAAACTATAAAATTTAATCCCTTTCTGATAAAATAAACATTTGCTTCTAATTTTATTAACAAATTATTTTTATTGGAATGAATGGGAATGCTAAGTTAAGAATAAATAAATTTGAAAAATTATTTTAAAATTGTTTCCCATCCCATTCTTGAGGGAAATTGTTACTTGCCGCCCAAAAATGTATCTAAGTCAAAATGTAATTTCTGCACAAGCCTAATTTTAATATACTTTTAATTCAATGTTACGTTTACATCCATTATTGTTTCCCGCCTATAGCCTTGGTCTTTTTTATTCAAGCCATATTATTTTCCAATACCACCTTGCTAAGCCTGTCTTATAATATAACTTAAGACTAGGACAGGCACAACATCCAGTCCCCAGCCGTTAATTCATCACTGTGAAAGGGTTAACCCACATTTCATCCATGATTAATTTTTCAGCCATGCCAGGAAATGAACCTGGAACCCTTAGCTCAGTAGAAAGACATATTATTAAGCTAATGTGTCTGACTTTGTAAATCAATGTCAAATACATATATATATTAATAAAATGTTAATTTGAACCTTGGCTGCCAGCACTTTCTGGTTAAAGATAAACCTTAAGTGATATTGACATTGTAGGTGACCTGGTGGTCTAGGGGTAAGGTGTCAGACTTCTACGCTGGCGGCCGGGGTTCGATCCTCGGTCCCGGCAAAGATTTATCTGATTACCAAACCCTTCCTTCACCTCTGACAAGACATCTTGTGAATGTGAGGAATGCCAGGCCTCCACCGTGGTTCGGATTCCACGTTAAACTGTAGGTCCTTCATTTCATCTCACAATCACCCTACCATTACACATTAGCGTAAGTGCGTATAACCCGAACGGGTAGTAAGACGCGGTGCTAATAATAATGATAATGATATTGACATTACAAAGTAATAACAAAGGGGTTAAAAATAATTAATTTATTGATCTCTCTCGTTCACACACACGCACACACACACACCCTCTCTCAAATACAGCCAACACGGCTTTGTAAATTTTTTAAGACGCAACAGTCATATTTGTTGTTTACAAATTTTATTTTATTCACTATCAGCGATTATTTAAATTTTTAAAATGGTAAATGTGATTAAAATAATGCAACAGACCTGTACAAATTGAACTTGTTGGCTCGAATATGCGACACTTGCCGACTTAGATTCAGGGTTGAGTATATGGAAGAGCTGTATCAATGCTACTGCCTCATCTAGTCTAACAAGACAAAACACAAGCAACATAACATCAGAGAGATTTGTCTTTATTGTTCCCAATGAAATAAATAACAATAAATTCATCTTTAATAAAACAGATACTTGTATTTATAAACATTATTAGATGTAATGATGGTGATCAGATGGTTTTAAAATAGATTTTTGTAATTGAGTGAAAATCGAATCATTTTATTTTTATAATAAGAAAGTTTTAATCCAAAGTTACTAAAAGAATATATTTAAACGCACATTTCAATTTACCCTTCTAATCAGCACTATCGTGATTTTGGTGTGTAGCATGTCAGTGATATATACAATAATCTCAGATTTATTTATTTTTGTGTGGAGTGCAAACACATGGATACAGATGTGGAAATTATTTACAAATTATAATTTTATGCACAGTGCAAAATCCCTACTGATAGCTAACAATTTGAGTTTTGCATAGTTACCAAATGTTTTTGTCAATAGACTTTTATTATGTGATTACTAAACAAGACACATTTTTATCCAAAAAACAGAAAAAGCATTGGAATTAAAGTAATAAAATATTAATCTCAACTTCCGTCACCAGATAACCACACTAGATGAGCCTGACATTTTTTGTTCCCAATAATACGAGTTTGTAGAAACTCAAGTGTCAGAGACAATAAATGAGGGGGGGAGGGGGGATCACATTACAGTCCCATTTTCAAAGGAAAAGCCTTTTGGAAAATACAAACTATTTTAGATGCCAATATTGATTATATTTTAACCACTGCTAGTTTATAAGTAATGGTAATATTTAACAGCTGTGGACAACATGTCCTGAAGCATGGATACATGAAAGTAAATATAGTAATTTTTATAACTTTCAGATAAGGTTCTTCCTATAAAAAAAAAATTAGCATCGTGTCTTAGTTCCCGTTCAGGTTATATGCTGTTCTTCCTATTAAAATTGGACCTTACACTACTAGTAGCTGAATGGGAAATGCCTAACACAGCAGTCATTTTTCTCATATTGCGTCAAAATAGGATACATGTGTAAAGATTTAAGAGGTCTTGACTATTGAGATATTATTAAAAAAAGATCATTTTTGCAAAACTTATCATTTTACAAACGCCACCCCAAATAATTACCTATCTGTATGAATGCTCTCCAATATGAGGTTATCGATTTGTTTATGCCAAGCAAGATAGAAAGCAAATGGTCCAAAGTGCCTTGTAGAACGGAGAGTCTCATATTTACGACAGTTGTCAATGTGATCGTAGGTAGCTTGTGTAACACGATGATATTCTGGATCATCAGGTTCGAACTGGACACAAGCACGGTCTAAGATGAACTCGTACTCTCCTTGTTCCAGGAGGAGCTACACAAGACAAAATCAGATATACCATCAAACCCACCACCAAATAAAATAACATACAGGCAGTTCTTGACTTTCATACATGAGTTAGTTAGCATACATTTTGAATTATTAGAGGGTGGTTCAGTCTTTTAGCTTTATATGTAGTACGGTATCTGTGCAGTAATTTGAATAATTTATTATGTTTTGATCATTTAATTGTAAAAGTCAAAAATGAAAGTGCTGATACTAGTGATAAACATGGGTCTCATTAACTTATTACAATTGAGGAAAAGATGGAAATTATTGGATGTTCAATGGACTTTAGTTGGTCAAATATATGTTCATATTGTGAAGGAAACAGGCACAAAACTAAAGAGATATGAAATGTTAAGACTTAATCAGGGGTAAACAAAAACAACATAAAAACACCCATATGATAATCATGAATTCCATTCAGCTCTTTGGGAATGAGAGTTTCACAACTTTTGGAAGACTTAATGATTTCTATTTTCATATCAATTGCACTTAATTTAGGAAAAGTATGATATATATATTTTTTTAATAAATTTATATATATATTATTTTTTTAAATAAAAATGAGTACCGTCAACCGGGGTAAAAATGACCATCTTTTTGTAGCTTTCATCAAATATCATTCTCATTTTATAAAAAAAAACTGCTAGGAAGTATTTTTATAAGTAAATATTAATAATACCTTTCATTCCAGTTTATTAAATTGTATTTTAATTATTTAAGACTACCCCGGGGAAGAATAAAAGATGGGGGGGAGGGTCAATGTTACCTGGTGTTTGGGGTAACTTTAACCCCCTGTGGTTTTAAGAACACAAATCAATTCAGAATTCCATTATGGTCAATGATGTTTAGTAAGTTAACTATGACTCCTTCAGAGTGGGGTCGAGATCTTACCGTGTGAGAATATCATCCATTTTTATAAAAGGTGGCTTACAAATTAAATTCTGTTCCTTTCAACATGGACAAATAAAACTTTATTTGAAAAAATTAAGCAAATAATTCAAATCTTAAAGAAGGTTTCTAAATCTAAAATTTTGATATAGTTATTGAAAATTAACTGTAACAATGTATATTAAATGTTATAAGTAAAAAAACATCCAAAAGAGTCCTACATTTCCTTCACTTGAACTCTTCCTGGAAACTTGTATTTAAAACTTTTACCATGCTCTTCCACTATGGAGGTGGGAAGCTTTGCCATGACAGCTTAAAAATTTGCAAGGAAGGTATCAATTACTTTAGGAACAAAGGTAGTTTTCAGGGTTTCTATTGAATGAAATCCCATTACTTCTAACAAAGACTCAGTAATAATGACATGGGGGAAGCCAGATTTTAAAGTTTAATTTTACAAATAAGTACCTACATAGATATAATCCACAAATGAACAAAACATGTTTATACATGCATTTTTTCAGGTGGTCAAAGTTCAGCCTTTACAAAAAAAAAATTGTTTGAAAGATTTGTTTAGGTAGAGTAATGCTAAATATTCATTAAAATAAGTAAATTAGACCATATTTAACTTTGTTGTACTGACCTTGCCACTTTTGCCCGCAGAAAGTTTTTTTTTTTTTTGCAGATTTTTCTTGCTTGAGTTATAAGAAAGAACCTTACACAAATATAATTGTTTTTTTTAAATTTCATAATATATGCTTCATAAAGTAGAAATATCAAGCTACAATTTACATAATGAGAGTTTTTAGTTGAAACCACTTGTGAAGAAAATCAAAATTTTAAGCAGAATTGACCCCAGGGATCAATGTTACCCCAGTTGATGGTAACATGATAATATTATTATTTGAATAAGTGAAAACAACACTCCAAGGGACACAAAAAAGTGTCAGTATTTTCGCAGTTTTTATAGTAAAACTTTTTTTTTTTTCAAAATAAATAAAATATCGCTTCAGTAGAAACAAAAAGTTTAATTTCCTTTGAATAGTGATATCAATAGTTCTTGAATAGTTGTCATGAGCATGAACATTAAATGAATGAAAATAGTTATGATCAAATTTCAGTACACATTGGACAGATATTCAAGAAATGTTGATACCACCATGCGGAGAGAATTAAACTCTAGGCTTAAACTGGAAAAATATTTTATTTCTTTTCACACACAAAGAAAAAAAGGTTTGATATAAAACTGGGGAAAAAACTAAACCTTTTCCTCGCGTCATTAACATTCCCACCTTAAGTAATGTGGATTAGCTAAGTCAAGCTTAGAATAGTAATATTTACCTGAAAGTAGTCAAATAATGCTTTTTTTAATCACTTTGTGTAACCTTACTAGCTGATCATTCCACTAGTATTACTACAATACTTATCTTCCGACCCTTAAACCCTCTTCTAACCCTTTTACTTGGTCGTCCTTGAATATCTAACAATTAAATTAGTTGTTTGTGGGATGCCGACTGATTCTTCATCTAAATTAATAATGTTCCAAAGATCTTGGACCTCGGGATCTCTAGGTGAAATAGGACCGAATTCTTAGGCTTTGAGATTTGATGCTGGATTACTTGGGGTACACTGGGCAATAAATACTACTGGGAAACTAGGGTGACTTAAACACGATCTAACTCTTAAGTGTGTGAATGATGGTATTATAAGGCTATTGAATTAATTGGTCTGCATTGGGTGCCGATTATAATGATATGCGTCGGCGATGGGCGCTGATTGAAGTGATACCATTTAATTAGCTAACTGCCCCGTGATAGTGCACTAATTAAAGTGGTATGGTATTTCGGTTATATAATTTCGAACTGGATTTGTATTGTGAGATAGTTGGTATTTATAGCCCCGTGATCGAGCGCCAATTATTATGATACGGTTTTACAATCTGATATTTTAATTTAATAAATAAGACCTTTAATGTTGCACATGATTTATTAAAGTGATTTTATCTTCGGCACTGAAGATATAATTTTATATGATACAGTTTAGTTGAACCACAGATGATTTTTCTGTTATATTACAAAGTTCTTGTGTGATGGTGTTCACTGTAATGGATTAATACGCACACGCAGCTTATATATGGCCGACCCCCTTGTCACCAGTGTCTAAACCAACTAATAGAAAAAGTACTGGCGACAGATGTGAAGGCTAGCTTGCTATTGGGTAGAGGGAGCTAGCGTCACTTGCTTTTTTAGTAAATACTACGGAGCTGCTTTTTGGGGGGAAAAAATGAAAAAAAAAGTTATAATGTTGCAATCCTTTGACATTAGTTCTGAAAAGCACGTGATTCTCCATGGATGAAGTAATGAAAGGATATTTTAGATACAACGCTTTAAAGAAAAATGCACTTCATCCATGATTTTTTAAATATATGAGAGGGGTCCAAATCAGTATTATTACAGTATGTTTGTATTTCATAAATATTTAAACATGTAATTGATAAATTCTGTATTTAGTGACAAATTCATGGATATACCCAATAAAATAACTCTGGACAGTGTAATGGTACAAATAGTTCAAATTAAATTAAATATACTAGTACACTTTTACAACTAAAATTGATGTGGTCTAGTTGACGAAAATAAAACAGTTCGGTGTGTTAAATAATTATAATTAAAATTTGATTTATAAATTATATTTTTACTGTGAGTTAAAAAATAAACATCTTTTACTTGATGAATGTACAGTATTAGTGGAATCTAAAAAAAAAAAAAAGTGTGAAGACAAAATTAAACTGTTTAGCAAGTTTCCGGCATAATCTACCTACAATATGGAAACATATAAGTCAATGAGCAATTATTTTTTTAATTCAGCAATAATTCAAAATTATTATATTTTTATTTGAAATACCGGTAGTTAGTATTGTGTTCCAAAAAGGATGTTTCCGCCGTAAGACTAGATGTGGCTTAAACCCACCACTGCAGAATTATTAAATTGAGTTAGGAACAAGTCTGGTAGATAAAACAGTAGAAATATGCTTAACCTTAAACTGTTTTTATATATATATAAATATATATAAAACATTGCTCTAAAGTGTTTCCTTTATATCCGTCCCGATTTAAATTCTGGGTCTTTTTTCCCAAAAATGCTCATCCAATCACAAAAATTACATAACATAATTATTAGACGATAAATATAATTTGTATGTATTTGTATGTATATATATATATATATATATATATATACACACATACAAAGTGATTAAATACATAATGAAGCCATTCAAGATCTAAGAATAAGGATTAAATGTAGGAAAGCTCATCCTGGAATTTTTCAGCTGTCTGTAAAGTCTTTTATGGAAGTAATTTGTGTGTGTGTGTATATATATATATATATATATATATACACATATATACATACATACATACAAACAAATTACTTCCATAAAAGACTTTACAGACAGCTGAATATATATACATACATACAAACAAATTACTTCCATAAAAGACTTTACAGACAGCTGAAAAATTCCAGGATGAGCTTTCCTACATTTAATCCTTATTCTTAGATATTGAATGGCTTCATTATGTATTTAATCACTTTGTATGTCTTCATATTACAAAAATAAAACATTGCTCTAAAATGTTTTCTTTATATCCGTCCCGATT
The DNA here is from genome assembly GCA_901482245.1 of Timema douglasi. Classification (NCBI taxonomy): domain Eukaryota; kingdom Metazoa; phylum Arthropoda; class Insecta; order Phasmatodea; family Timematidae; genus Timema; species Timema douglasi. Next base: position 190,936 of record CABEEJ010000524.1, read on the forward strand.
TAAATTCTGGGTCTTTTTTCTCAAAAATGCTCATCCAATCACAAAAATTACATAACATAATTATTAGACGATAAATATAAATTTGGACTTATAGGTTAAGAGCATAATAAATAGCTCTTAAAATTTAAATATAATAAATTTTAATCATAACCAACAAGAGATAATTAAAATATACAAACAAATAAATGTCAACTACACTGAACAAATAAATGTCGACAACACTGACCAAAGACAAAGTTGGCAATCATCTACTAGGAGGTTTTAACTTCCCTCGTCTTGGCCAAAACAAAATCGTATCGAAAGTTGATGGCTAGACCGGTCCAAACTTACACAAAACTTCCTGGGCTATGTTCCTACTTGAGATTATCTTAATCTGTAGTTAAACTACTAGGACACTTAGTCATTGTTATAACAATAACAATTCAATTTAGATCGTGATTTTTCTTGGTATAAAAAAGAGTGCAAAATGTGTGATAGTAAAAACAGTATTTGCTAAATTTACTGTTAACTAATAGTATATTTAGCGCTAAGGTTATAAATGACAAAAACTAAGAGGTAGAAATTTGGGTGTTAAGGCAGCCGCCTAGGTCAGTGAGAACATATCAATTGTTGTGAGGCCATACAGCTTAAAATATAATGAATGATCTGTGTCATTTTCTAGAACTAGTTCTATATTCTGTCTAAGCTTACACTTCCTTTCACCCTTCACCTGCAACCACCCTTTGCCATCTCAATAAGAACGAGAGAAAATAAAACTGTGAAACTTTTTATCTCAAGGTATAGAGGAAAGCTCACTGTTGTCAAATATCTTAACATTTTCTGATGTGATTCTATAAAAAAAAAAACTATTTGTTAGAGGAAGGTTAACTCTAAAACCCTTTTTCATCAAGCCTAGTCTCATAGCTTTGCAAATATGATTGAAAATTTGTTTAAAATTAGCTTATGTTACATTTTCACACATTTTTGTCTATAAATTAAAAAACTCAAAATTTAGGGTTGTTAACCCATTCCCTGTTGCATGTGTAGCACAGCTATCTGCATAGGTCTGGCAGCCATTTTTATCATTTATTACTTTATTTTTGGTCACAAAAAGCATTTATATGGTAGCATCTATCAGCTTCAATATGGCTAAAAGTAGAGATGTTCATTGAAATATGGCATTATAATAACTTACTGCAATAAAATGTCAAATCATGCTAGGGAGCGTTTGGGCAAATAAAGACGTTCAGCACCCACACCATGGCAAGGGTTGAGAAATAAAGGCCTTGTTAAAATAATTTTATTTTAGTGTGAAACATATTTTGAATTAACAAATCATAGAATTAAATATTGCAAAAGGGTTAAACATATGCGCGACAATTCCTCACCAAGGCGGCCCTCTTAAAGAAAAAATCCACCCACATTAGCAAAGAGAGTAAATTATAAAACCATGGTGATAAATCAATGGTGGGAAACTACCCCTTATCAAAAAACTAACCTGATGATAATCCTGGCACCATAGATTGTAAGACCACCAAAGAAGATAGTAAGTCAAAAACGTAGTAAATTTGATGTTAAAAATAAAATTGTGATTATTACAACTTTAAGTTATGTATTTTCAATCAGTTACTAATCCATTAAAATTATACTTAAAAATCTGTTTGAGCAGGCTATAAAAAAGGACCCACCTCAGTGGCATAGTTGGCTAACTCGCTAGATTCGTGTTGAGCTAGACTGCCAAGGACGAGGAGATCAAGGTTCAAGTCTCACTCGGGTGAACTAGGGGTAATTTTTCCTAAATGGTTTTCCAAGCAAATGCGGATTCACTTCCTCTAAATCCAACATTCCTAATCCATCAGTGTAATTAGTACTTAAATGTATAACCTGAACAGGTGGTAGAACACGGTGAAAAATAATAAAGGATATATATACTTTTAAAAAAAATCACCAAGAAGTTGGCCTAATTTTATCACAGAGCTACTATCCTATCTACCGTACCTATAAAAAATTCACATGGTGTTCGTATGTCCTTTCAGGGCTCTTTCTCCCAATTCCCGAAACAACCTAGAGAGTTGAAATTTAGTATGGAAGCTATGGAGCATGCTATCGTTATTAGAAAAATTGAAAACGTTAAAAATTCCAGATGGCGGACAAAGCAATAACATACTAATTGAATCCGATCTGTATGAAGTAAAGAGCTCAAAATTTCTATAAAAAATAAAATAAAATAAAAGTTCTTTGAATGCTCATAAATCAAAAATGTTCAGTATTTTCTGTTAAGATTCCTAAACCATATTTTCTGATTTCTAAATCCCCCAGCTACTGACACAACAGACTAAAACACCCTTAAAATAAATGTACAAAAAAATAATCTTAAAGGGGGCTATTTAGGATTATGATAAATCAAGGGCTGAACTAGCGCCAGCCTATCAGTGACAAAACAGTTAAAATAAGCTAATCCTAGTGATGTGAACCCAGTGAACCGTTATATTTTGAAAAATCGTGATGCTCTTTTTTAATTATGTTTCTGTAACAGTGTATTTTACTTATTTTATGTTTCCTGGTGAACTGTGATATTTTTAACATTATGTTTCTGTTAAAATGTACATTACTCCATTTTACTTATCTTATGATCATGTTTAGATCGCAGTCATATATATAAATCTACTGAGACTATTGATTATTCGTTTGTTTTGCTTTGCGGTTGTGGTAATCATTGTTACATGGATTTTATATCATTTATATAGGCCTATGTCTGTTGGAGTTGCCTTTAGAGTAAAGGTGTAGGTTATGTTCAAACTCATATGGTACAAATTGACGTAGGTTATATTGGTTTTCATCAGCATTTTTCTGACGCTATTTAATAATTGACTACTAAGGGAAATGCATTTTTTAGATTATCAAATTATTCACCATACTATTTTTCATTTTTATTTATCTTTATTAGTTTAGTTGTTCCTTTTTTTCTTAGATACATAAGGATTTATTATAGCGCCTAGCCTTTTAAGGGATGGATGGATGGATGGATATATTATTCTCAATTCAGGTTACCTGTCCTTAGTTGAAAGGTCAATGCCTAGGATTAAGATGACTTCAGTAGATGCAGCTTCAATTTTAATCAAAGGAGAAAAACTAATAATTTAGGATGAAATGATGATAATGCTAATTCATGATTAAGTGTGGTTAATAACCTAATAAAAGGTATAGTGAAAAATATATTTTCATTTGAAGGTTAGGTAATTTTGTTGGGTGGAGATTTCCATCAATTTTTATCAGCGTTTCCCATTCACAAAGAGTATAAGAAGGTAAGAGTTTGTAACACTGCGGCCGATCCAAACTATAGTTCAGTTCATGGCTTCTCAAGCTGAGAGACGAACAGCTTCTCAATATTGATAAGCTGGAAAATGACATCAAAGTGGCAGACCGGCTTATAGTTAAGGAAACCTCTGGCAGTCATTTTAAAGCCAGGGATATATTAACATTAGCAGATATGCCAATAATGTGTCCGAGGAGTGACAATGTGATGTCTGTTAATGAGGAGGTTCTTAAACTATTGGAAGGAGAAACTGTTTGCTGCTCTGGCAAGGACTATATTGATTGCAAATACAAAAATAAAAGTGGTAATTTATCCCTCAGGTATGTGTCCTTATAAACTGAATTTGAAAACATTTGCAATAGTAAAGTTGTTACAAACTCTATAAATACCAAAAGACAGGTGTGTAGTAGAACTTGCTTAGCAATCAATAAGTTGAGCAAAGATTGTATTCAAGAAACTATCCTCACAAGTTCTTCCCAAAGTAGCCCCGCTTTTATATCTCAAATAGATCTCACAACTAGCAATACAGACATGCCTTTTGTACTCAGCTGGCGACAATTCACAGTGTAACTGGCATATTCAATGACAATAGGTCTCAGGCCAGTCCCTCGAGAAAGTTGGTGTCTACCTTTCTACTAGAGTGTTCAGAAATGGTCAGCTATATTTAGCCTTCTCAAGAGTGTGCTGCGCTGCAGACATTAAAGTGTAGGCGATACAAAGTAATTGTCTTTACAAAATATAATAGTATACCGAGAATTTTAAGGCTAATACTCTATTTAAAATGAATTTAAAAAAATCTATACATTGAACTCTCCTTCTATATTGCCACAAAGCAACATTAAAAAATATATTATAATTTGGTTTGAATAAAACCAAATGCATGAGCATAGTTAGGCTGAGAGAATAATCCTGTAGCAAAATGTTGGCATCAATCTAAATTTCCCTAATAATTGTATGTCCTTCAGGGTAATTTTTTCATACATCCTGAAAACCCAACAGAGTCATGGACACAAATTGCACTAACCTAATGTTATGAAGAATTTAAAAATAGATCAAAACAACCAGAAACAGTCTTCACACCAAATCTGAAATTGTGTCTATTGTAGGGGACAGGCCTAGCCTAGTAAGGAGGTAGGTGTGTGTCCAGAAAAGGAGAAGCTTCTAGATGAGCTGGAAAACTGAAACTTGACAATAAACCACAGATAACCAGGAAAACCCTTTAGATAAGGTAGGAAATTAAAATGTGGTAAAAAGGAAGAGACATCAGAAACCAAACATATCTTAAAATTTTAATTTCTTTCAGAGTGCGTTAAAGAGAATGAGGTGGGGCTGGAATCAAAATTTTCAAAACTAACAAAAACAACTAATGCTTATGGTAGTAGAGGTAAAAAGACCACTCCAAATAACTATAAAAGTCTGAAAATTAAAAAAAAAATTGAAATGGGACTGCGAGGAAATAGGGGTGTCAGAGGAAAAATATATATATTTGGCAGGCATTTTAAATTTGAAAATTTACCATGTATTTTACTTTGTTTCACTTATCTTGTGATTGTGTTTAGGTAAAGGCTGAGTTGCCTATGGATTGCATTCGTTGATGCACTCAGTTTGTGTAATATTTTGTTTCAAAGATTATATTTATTTTAATTTATCAATTTCCATAGTTAGTTTGTGATTATCATAGTTATCTCAGGATAATACAAGGAAGAACTATCAAAAAGTTGACAGCAGGATTTTGAACATTCTAATTTGATATAGTTTTGTTGTGACTTACCCAAGTGAAGAACAGGAAAAACTGCTAGTTATCTATGAAAGTAAAATATTAACCTTTAAATATTCTTCTTGGAACATGGGGGGCGGAGTCAATTGGCGACCTAGCATCGGGACATATAACTGACTTGTGCGGCAATGTTCCTGCATCGATGCTTCTCGAAGAGTTCCATCAGGATCTCGAACAACCACAAGTCGCTCCTACACAAAAGAGAAAAGAACAATAAAATATATATTAAACAAGAACCAAACTTAGGTTAGTAATATTGCTCATGTCGTATGACACTATTAAGGTGGTGCTACACATGCAGCATACGCCAAATGTCAATGCTTCTTGGCAAAATAATTGCCAAAGTGTTTGTTGAATGGCAATTATAAATATACACAGATGCACCTATTTGTTGAATCTCAGAGTCAAGACGTTATCTGTCGGGAATGGTGAATATTCGTGCTAACATGAAGTATCAAATTAACAAAAATTATGAAGTCACAAATTTCTGCAGCTGTATATAGGGTGTAAATGGTACTGAAAAAAAAAAGAAGTTCAGAATGATGATATTAAATAACTTTTTTTTCATTTTAAGATCATTAATAGAACTATTTGTGATAAATTGTTGTTAAATAAATGTCCAGCCATCATATATTGCATTGCTATTGTTATGTAAATTACGGGCTGGATTCCAGTAGCAGGTTCGTTTTTCATAGAGGTTTTAAAAATTGCATGACCAAGTCGTTAGGCCACCCCATTCTCACAGTAAACAAACAATATTACCGGTAAACCTAGACACAAATGTTTGAATGGGGGATACTATGTGTGTTGAGCCGAATGTCCATGCCCTTTAATGTGTGAGAGATTACCAAAGATAAATGTTTGCAGTTCGGCGAATACTGAAAATTTGTCATAATGCACTCATCCACACTAAAAGGTGTTTACTGAATGACAAACATTTGCTACTCGAGATTCACCGAATGCCATACTACTTTAAGATTTACTTACATGTAACTTTATAATATGGAAAGCCATGTTTTGCAATTGTCACATTTAATGGTGTCATACTTGGCAATTATTACTTATAGTGATATTTTTTTTAGACAAATTTAGTTTTTATAGATTATTTTTTATAGCTGCCAATCCTTGAAGAAATAAATTGGCAAATATACTAACAATAAATAGTAAAAATTAGTAAAATTGACAAATTTTACAGAATTTAAAAAAATAATGCCTTAACTTATTTCTATTTAATTTTAATATTTAAGACACAAAACTATGAGTTGGTCTACCAAAAAAACTAACTTTCAAATATTAATTTTTATATCTAGTTATTTTATAAAGATCAAAAAACAATCAAAGATATCATAAAATGATAAAACTTAATATATTTTCATACATTTAAAAAATTGGGAGCTTTGGCATCTAAGTATTTCTATGATAATATTAAACTTGTGAACCAACTAATCAAAACTAAAGAGGTTGTTTACCTTGTTGGATAAACCATAGGTAATGTCTGTGAATACAAACTTGGCATCACTGTAGCCCTGAAGCGCTGGCTCAATATCCAACACTTTTTGTTCGTCCTTTCGCATTTTTACCACTGGAGGCATTTGTAATTTTTCATTTGCTTTGTCTTCAAATTCTTTTAAAAGCTAGATTAACAAAAAGAGAGTATAGTTTACAAAGATAACCCTTTTCAGTAATCTTTTTAAATATTATAACAATATTTTATTCTTTTTTTATTATTTAGGACCAAATTTTGTAATTTGAATTGAGAAATTTATTTAAATATACAATTCACAATGTCAAAAAAGCTTCCCATGATACCATCTGTATTGGAGCATTTTATAAATTACCGCAGTAAATTTGTTATTACTAATTATTATACTTTAGCCATTCATGAACAAGTTGAACAGTGGAAAAATAGAGGAGTCAGAGTCAAAGGATTGGCATACCGACTCCCGCAGCCCTGGTGGTAACACTGACTGTAGAGATAGCTACCCATCAATTGTGCAGTAAGTTGCATTTAAAGTTCCTTGTTCAATAAAGTGTGATATTGTTGTATCAGTGTGGAGTATTACTCTAGTAATTACAGTTATTTAGATTAACTAACTAACTTCAAATGGTATGTTAATTTAATGGCTAGCAATTTGGCTGTTTGTCTAAAAACTTATTTTTTACCCACACAATAAAGTCAAATTAGCTAATAATTAAGACATTTGTGAAGCAGGTATTTTAAGTTTGAATCATATTTTGAATAAGAACAAATATTACTCACCAATTTTTAATAACTATTGAACTGAATCATATCCCAGTTAAACATGCTAACATTATGATGTTGAATAAAAAGAATTACATATTAGAAAAAAAACATTAGCTTAGTTTTGGACCCTGGTGCTTTAAGTTATCATATATAAATATAAATTCAACATGTTATTGCAACAATAGTGAACCTTGTCAAAGTTAAGTGGTTAATATACTGGGGGGAATTTAAAAACTATTTCAATATATCTTCAGTTCTCAATGTTAATACATTTGTTACATATTATCCAAGGGTGCTATGTGAAGGTTTAATAAAGGCTATTTTGGTAAGAAAAAAAAAAGTATGCTAGTTTATTCTTCAGTAAATACTATAATAATTAATAAGCATTTACTTTACCTAGCAATAATTGTTATTAGAAATATATCAACATATTTTAGGCACATTGTGGTATTTGAAAGGTAATACCTTCTTTTTTTTTCTAGTTTGGTTTGATTTGAGTTATCAAAGATATAAAATTTGAATCGATATTGATATTATTTATGTTTCGCTGACCTTTTATTAATCAAGTATAATAGATTTGGTTTAGGAAAACGTTTGTCATGGCAAAGATCACAATTTCAAAAATATTGAATATTTAAGTTTACCAGCTCAAGTGGTAGGGAGAAAAGAAAAAAAAAAACCTTTCCTGATCTGTGGGATTCCCCTCAAACACAAACATCACTTTTCACCTATTCATAGCATTCACTAGCAAATAGGCCTATGTAGTTGTTAAAACTTATTAAAAAATGGTAATTAATTTGATTGAAATCTGACACATAAAAACTTAGAAATTTACAAGTTTATAAAAATATTACTGCAAAACAATTATTTTACTATTGTACTGAAGTTCGATAAATAAAAAGTCTGATGAATATATGATACTGAAAGAAAGAAAAAGCACGCCACAGAGCAAACATAGTTCATGAAAGAGGTGGAAGTATGAGAAGTCGAGAGCTAAACATATGCAGTAGAAGTATTAGAATTAAACAAATGCATTCCATGAGTCGATTTGCAGGTGCTGTGATCTCTCATAAACGCAAAAGAATAGTTCTAAATTCTATTCTAACGAATGAAGAAAGATGGCTAAGAGTTAACTCGTTTTTTATACCAAGCTAATTGCTACAAATTTGTTTTATAGTTACATTCAAGTTTGCTATAGCGTTCTCATTTCAATATTATTTTGCTGTCCCCCAAACTTTGTCGCCCTGTGAAGCTGCACATATTGCACTTACCTAAATGGTCAATGACAAATTTGTTCATCAAAAAATATTAGATGATATTCAAGAACATCTGAATTCCTTAGCTTTGAGTATGAAGGAAAACTTTCAAGTCAGGAGAATCTCTTTTTTTGAAGAGTTAACTCAAGATACAGTGTTAGCTTTACTTAAAAATGATACACATTGAATTGTGATTTGATTCTTTGCCGAGATGATAGTTTAATAGTCTTGTATAAACACCCAGAGTTATAAAGTCAAAAACTTCCACATTTTTACCACAAGTAACTATCATACTACTTATTTTCCCTGTAAGTTTAATATTTTTACTATTTCCCCACCAGAGATAATAAGGCCTGAATATTTATAAATTTGAGTGAGCTGCCGTGTTTAGAACTTAATAAAGAGGGAGGGAGGTCTTACTATTTCATTCACAGACTAAGACTTTGGGGACAGAGTAATTAATAGTGAAAATTTGAAGATTGGAATGATGCCCTTTGTACCTTTTAAAAGCTTTAAAAACAGCATTTTTAAACAAAACAAATGTTGAATTGAAATCTAAAATTCAGCCAACCAGGCTGCAATTGTCCAAAATTTATAATGACAAGAAATGTAGTCCACTTTAAAGCAGTAAAATGGTTTCCATCCTAAGTTGTTAGCATGTTTAGTTTCCAAGATATTTAAGTTTTGAACATCAAAAGTCATCAAATTTAGAGTCAACCATATTGTAAAAATGGCCATAGGCCTACCAAAAAACCAAGACAAGGAATTTTTAGGAATTGGTTTTTAACTACTGGAATTTGTAGGAACATGTGTGCAAAAAATTAAAATATTCAAAATTGGTCATAAAATGCAACCAACCACATATTTTTTTCTGGTTGATTTCATATGGAATTAATTAAAAAAAAACTAAAAGGAGGGGGTTGAGGGTGTTTAATCCTACCCAAAGAATTTTCCACATGCCTAACATCAATATTAAAATTTAATTATAATAGAAAATATGAACTTTCACTTGAAAATTAATTTATCACATTTTCAAAATTTAAAATGAATTCATGAATAAGCGAATGGGTATTTTCACAATAAAAATAGAGTTGAATTTAACCAAACATGCCATGGAGAAGTCAGAAAATGGATCAAGCAACAACAATGGTGTCAATGCTTATGCATGGCTATTAATTGATAAAGAGGTATCTGCTCTTTCTGTTGGAGAGAAATTGATACTTCCTACAGTGAAGTATAGGCCTAAGCTTACCATGCTGAGAGACCAGGTGTATTTAAAAAATATATGGTTTCCTATTTCAATAACACTATGAAAAATATAGCCAATAAGATTTTGTTATATGTTTATCTGTATGCTTAACTAATGAAACAAATATCAAAATACAAGCTTAGTTTATTCACTAACTGGACCAAATGCCATGTGCATTGTAAGGGTGGCACTCTAGATTTGTTTGAGCTGTAGCCTCTTCAGCAGAATAAACCCATTGCAATATTCATAGGGAAGCTCTAACAGCAAAATGAGTGTAACCAACTTAATAAAATTCTATCCTTTCAATGGCCACATAATCTAAGGTGCTACTCCCACAGTAGACTAGACTGGCGATGACGGGAAGAACAAGGTTTTAATCTCAATAGGTGTACTTAGGGTGGTTTTTCAAAAATGGGTTTTTACTCTCCCTCCATGCAAATGCAGGTGCACCTCCTTTAAACTATATAACCTCCCCATCCCAAAAAACAATAGCATTATTAGTATATAAGAGCATAACCCGGACAAGTAGTAAGATGCAGTGCTAAAAAAACTCACTGTAGCTTTCATTTATATATCTTCACAATCATACAATGCCATTCCAAATATTCACTACTTTTTATTATGTTGTATGATGGCAAGATTGTATGCACACTTGCTGCATTCAGAAAATGTGTATCTTTGACGATGGAAAGTTTTAAACAGACCTTATGAGCTATGTAATCAAGTGAAACTATTTCTTAAGGAAAATCCTCAGTAGCGGATTTAAATATTGTTTCGAGTTGGACAAAAAGATATTATTTAAAAATATGAAATAATATGAGAAAACTTAAGTTTAAGTTATTTTAAATGTAAAATATAACAGGCAATTAAAGAGCTTTAAATTTATAACAAAACTGTGATCATTTACAAGTGTTGGCAACCCAAAACCTAAACATATGATTTTCGAACTGTCATCCAGGTAAAATCCTATCGTGAATGGAATATAGTGCAAATCACAACTAGACCTATACAATAATATTGATCACCCTATTTTATAATTAATTTAATATAATTTAATCTTCTTTTTTTTTGATTGTGTTAAATATAACTTCTCCCTAGTGTGTTTCCTCTGTCTGCCATTGATATTTGACTTTCTACTAATGTTTATCAAGATTATGAAGTATTTCTCAATACTGTGCAAAATGGCCCATGCATTTGCCAGTCATATTTCAGCCAAATGCATACTAGAAAAACACTAGCTTAATTTGTTTTATTACTATTTAACAACCTTATTTAATTGTTCATCTGTTAAAAATTTATATTCAGGCGATTCCAAAGATTGTTCTTCTTTTTTCTTTCTATAGACTTTCTTTAGGTCAATCCTAGTAAGTTTCTTCAACAGTTGTTGGACATCTTGGTTGAAGAATGATGGAGCTGGATCTCGGCCATCATCAGCTGGAATTAATTAACTGAGTGAATAATAACCCAAACTAGGATTGTATGTATGTATGTATGTATGTATGTATGTATGTATGTATGTATAAGTGATAATAATAGCTAAGTGTGTGGAACTTTTTTGTTTTTAGAGGTTGATGGGATTATTTTACATATTTTAACCTTTTTCAGAAGATTAAGAAACCTAATTGTATAACATACAATTTCATACAAAATTGTAACATAGTGTTTTTTGTTGTTTTTTTGTGACAGAGCAATAAGTTAGTTTTCTGTCAGTTTCAGTTTTTAAATTTAATGAATTTTAGTTTTTCAATTTTTATTAAAGTTGTTTCACATCTTTATAATAAGAAATGAATAAGTTTTCCTCAGCTGTTGAAAAAAAAAAGTAAAAATGGTGATTCTGGCAAATCAATTGCTAAGAAATGTTGACAGTTGGTAAACCTTGTATTTTTGAGTAATCATTTCCAAAAATATTCAACCACAATAACAAATCAGAAAAAGTACCCAAGAATGTAAAGACTCACCATAATATTGATTTTGATGATTAAGGATTCAAACTTTCAGTTTGTTTGCAAAGTGAAAGAAACCTTCAAACAAAAAAATAAAAAATAAAATGTTATGCGAGCCCCCTCCTTTTGTATTTCTCAGTTTCATTTTTTCACTAAGTGCTTCACGATTTTTTAAATTAATATAGAATACCATACAGATGTTTAGTTATATTGAGGGCCAGTCTACAACCAATCACACCCACTTGTTGCAAGGAGATGAACAGTGTCCATCTCTTACATTTATGAAGTTAAGTTGACTCGCGTTCAGCCAATCAGAAACAAATATAGGCCCAGGTGCATGTTAGGTATTTTATTGGCAATAGAACGTTTTATCCATGCCATTGTTACAGTACAATATTTAGATATTTTATTTACTTTATCATGCACACAAGAATATGTAGAATTGAATGACACCAAGATTGATACATTTTTAACACTTTTAATAATGTTATTTTTTTATATTTAATACTAAAGTGAACTGCGAACAACTCATCATTTGACAGGATTGAGAGTTTAAATGTTTAGGAACAATTTTAACTAGCAATAACGATGTTAGATTAGAAGTTAAGAAAAGAATAAATTTGGGAAATGCATGCTATTACTCGGACAGTAAGTTGTTGTCATCTCGCCTGCTGACCAGGAATGAAAAGCTCAGAATATACAAAACAATAACTTTATCGGTAATTCTATATGGGTGTGAAACGTGTTCTCTTAACTTAGATGAGCAAAACCAATTTTTTGTGTTTGAAAACCAAGTGTTAGTAAGATATTTGGTCCAAAAAGGAATGTGGCCACTGGTGAGTGGAGGAGGTTACATATTGATGAGTTATATAACCTGTACTCATTACAAGACATTATTAGGATAATCATGTTTGAAGATTATAGCGGACAGGTCATGCACTGCCAATAGGAGATTCTAGAACCTTACTCGGGGTACTGTGTGTAGTGACTAATAATTATACTTAATAATTATACTTAGCACCGTGTCTAACTAGCTGTTTGGGTTATATGCTTAAGTACTAATTTCAATAATGGGTTAGGATTTGGGAATGCTGAATACAGAAGAAGTGAACCCACATTTGCATGGAGGGAGAGTGGAGAACCATTTATGATAACTACGCCACTGAGGCGGGTGGTCTTAGACTAGTTGTCTTGTTATTTCCGGGACAACATCAATATTATGTATAGAATTGATTAATACTTATGATTATCTACATTTGAGTCAAATCGCTTTAAGATATTCAATATGTGATTCACCAAGATTAGAGGACAATAATTTTAGCAGCAGTTAAATTTAGTACTTTGAAATTAAGTTAATTGTGATCATTGGAGGTGGTTTTTACACCTTCATAGAAATGGTAAATTAAATTTGGGGTTAAGTTTAAGGTGTCCTACTAGAATGGTTAAACAATACCCTGTCGCTTAGGTGAGTGGATCTCTTTCTTGTTTAGTTAAAAGTTTTTTGTTTTATTTTTTGTTCAAATAGATTTTTTTTGTTTGGAAAAATGAACAGCTAATATCAATATTTTGACTGTTTTAATTAATAAATGGCTGAGAATGAGTCGGAATTAGCGTCTCCTTTGTATTCAACTCAAGCAATTAAGTTATTTGCTCAAGGAAAAAAGTTTGTAGAAATATTATATATAGTAAAAGGTATTGTATTTTAGATTATTTAGTAAGAGTAATACTTTAAAAACTTTTTTATAATATGCTAAATTGATTTTATTAAACCTGTTTTGATAAACTTTAATGACTTTGATAATAGAATAGGTTGGTTGAAATTACGTCTTTCATGCCGAGATCACAATCAACTTCACTTTAACTTAACGTAACGTTTACTTATAGGTTCACTTATCGTAAATAAACCAGTGGACTATCATGATTCATGTTAACTTAACATAATAGCTTGAGCCACACATCAATATTTTAGGGCATAGATGTTTATCTGTGATCTGTACTAATTTATATGTTAAGTGTTAACTGTTACTATTGTTTACTTTTGATATATTTAATTACATTGCAATAAAATATTTATCATTCAAACTAATTGTATCAGAGTTAAGTTTTTTTTGCACTTTCTACGTTTCCTATTTTAGTGTTATGTTATAATCGTCTTCAATTGATTTAAAAGTAAAATCTAGCTTGTATACACTATAAACAAATGAAGTAACAATACTTGCGAAGCAGATGAAGTACTAAATAGCAGAACATGAAAGATCTCCCAAGACAACTCTTACTATTAGTGAACGTTAAGTTAACCACATTGTGATGGCTTCCATATAAAAACATGAGGAGAACCTTTACGTTAAGTTGTGTTAAGTAAAAGTTAAGTTAATGTTAAGTTGATCTTGATCCCAGCATCAACACTTTATTGTAGACAGTCCTTATTTAATCAGAAAACACACACAGCACGTCCGACAGTCGGGTGGGAGAAGAGCCATTATGGCCCGTCCACAACCAACTTAACCGCTTGTCGGACTAGCAATTACGCAACCCCAAATGCACTTGTAATTATGCTTATCTTAAATACAAAATAGACTGTCTACAATGAAAATTTATGAAGTAATTTCAGCCAATATGAACAAATAGCAAACATGACTATAAAAGTCAAATTCATATTAATGTTTGCAAGTAAGAAATAAATATTTTTTAAATATTTAAATGGTTAAATAAATATATATATATATGATTTTAATTTAAAATCCTGTATTCTGTAATAAACATTTACAAGAGCTGTTGTCATAGACCAATTAACTTCATATTATTTGATTTTAGTGGTCCATCCATATTTGTTTTTTATTGGCTGAACGTAAGCCAACGCAACTACATGAACGCAATAGATGGACAATGTTCATCTCCTCCCGGCACGCGACAATCGGGTCCGACAGTTCCGACATACGATTGTGTTTGCGTAAGCTATTGTAGACAGACAAAATTACGTTATCACGTAGTTGCAAATCCGACAAGCGGGTGCGTTTGGTTGTAGACGGGCCATAAGCTATGATTTAGGTTATAATACAAAAACTTCCTTTATATGAAGATTTTTGCTGTATTTATAAAATAAGTATTATTGATATGTGCTTACGTTCAGTTGATGTGCTCACATATCTAAGGTTTTTAAAAGATTTCAAATTAGTTGAAAATAATATATTACAATTTCTACATAAAATAGACGTTAGATATTTACTTAATTTAAAACGCACAGACGCCATCCTTAAAGTTTAATTTAACATAAACAAGCACAGATCAAGTTATCGCACAAGTTTTCGTGTTAACTTGATCTGTGCATGGGACAGCAAACCTATCTAAAAACATGGATAATTTTTTATAAACTTCAGTATCTAGATCATAAATAACTTGGTAAGACATATAATATAAGGGAAGCGTTCCTTATATCTAGATGCCCTACTATTTCTAAAAGGAGAAAGATTTAAGCTCTAGGTAGTGGGGATAAAAACTAAAAACCTATATTGTGCCTGACCGTACTAAAATATTTTATTTGTGAGTTCCCTAGACTAATTTAGATAACAATACTATTTAGAAAACAATTCATTATTTTATTTATATTCATGTGTAATAGTCTGGATGATGCCTACTACATCAAAATATATTTTATCCTACAAATATTTAAACATGTTATAAGACATTAAGCTGTTATATTGATATAAATATATCATAAAACTAAGTGCGGAGAAAGTTAGTGAGAATAGATTAAATACGAAGTTGTCTTTTGAGCTACATTCATAGTTTCTTGCCTACCTCGTAGGTCGTAAGGGAATGGCGTGATTAGGTATGTATGTATTTAGTGTTTAAATACATGTAGGATTACAAATATTTTATTGTAGTAGATACTCCAACCCACTAAGACTTCACTTTACACCCAGGACAAGACTATTGAAGATGAAGAGGAAATAAGTAAATTAAGAAATAACTGTTGCAGTATGTTCTTTCCATGTATTTGTGGCAGAAGGAACTCGGAAATTAATGGCCGTACTTACAAAAGTACGCCACCTATCCCTATCTTGAGCTATTTTTCCAATCCATCTCAATAAACCAAATCTTTTTCGAAGATGAAAAGGAAATAAGTAAATTAAGAAACAACTGTTGCAGTATGTTCTTTCTATGTAGCTATGGCACTAGGAACTCGGAAATGGATGGCCGTACTTACAAAAGTACGCCACCTATCCCTATCTTGAGCTATTTCTCCAATCCATCTCAATAAATAACATCTCTTTCAGGTCTGTTCTAATGTTATATTACTATCTGCGTCTGGGTCTTCCCAATGGGTTTGCCAGACAGTACCCCGAGTAAGGTTCTAGAATCTACCATTCCAGTCCTGTCCACTGTAATATACAAACTTGATTATCCTAACAATGTCTTGTAGTGAGTACAGAGCATAAAGCTCATCAATATGTAACCTTCTTCACTCACCAGTGGCCACATTCCTTTATGGACCAAATATCTTACTAACATCTTGTTTTCAAACACAATAAATTTGTTTTCGTCATCTAAGGTAAGATAACACGTTTCACACCCACATAGAACAACCGATAAAGTTATTATTTTGTACATTCTGAGTTTTTCATTCCTGTTCAGCAGATGAGAGGTCCAAGTAATAGCATGAATTTCCCAAATTTATTATTTTCCTAACTTCTAATCTAATATCGTCATTGCTAGTTAAAATTGTTCCTAAACATTTAAACTCATCATACTTATTAAATGATGTTGTTCACAGTACACTTTAGTATTAACGATCATAAAAAAAATCATCAAATATTATTTTAATTCGCATTTTTTACACCATAAATAAATAAATAAATTTTATATCATCAATAATATTATATTATATAAACATTTAACTCTGGTGCACAACAAGTATAGGTTACTGATGACCAACAAGTTGAGTTGAAACTGAGGAATAAACAGATGAAATGCTACATTTGGAGCATACCATTGTATAAGGAGCAGAAACTAGGACTCTTAGGAAGATGGAAAAGAAATACTTGGAGAGCTTTGAAATATGGTGTTGGGGAAGTCTTGAGAAAATCAGGTGGACAGACAGGGCGAAAAATTGAAAAGTTCTAAGAAGAGTGGTTGAGAAGAAAACCGTTTTGGATGTGATTCTTTGGTACAAATCAAACTGTATCGGACACATCCTTACAAGGAACTATCTTCTGCACAACGTCATAGAAGTAAAGGTTGATTGAAAGAGGAGCTTAGGAAGAATTAGGATTCAAGTATTGGATGATTTGAAGGAAAGAATAAAATTTTGGGAACTGAAGAAGGAGGCAGAGGACAGAGTGTATTAGAACCGTCTAAGCTCACTGACAAAAGGAATAGGCCTAGTAATAACTGAGTAGTAATTTTTAATTTATTTTGTTTAAGTCGTTGGCCATGGATTATTATGTTAAATGAGAAAAATCACAAGATGTAAAAATAGTGATTTTTGGTGACGTTTGTGAATTGTGTACGTGAAATTTATTATTTGAAACTGTATGGTTTAAATGTTGTGTTTTCTTATGTTATAAATGTATGGCTATTGTATCTATTCATATGTTGATATGGCAGTAGTATTAAAAAAGCATTTATGATATTTATTGGTTCATCCAGGATTTTTTAGATTGTGTGGCATTATAGACGAACCACTATATACGGAAAATATATGATCTGGGATATTTATGGTGCGCTTTCTACACTGACAGCGTCTATATATCAGCATAAGTTTAGATAAATAGCTTGCGATTCAAGTGTGGTGTGGTGTAACCCTCAATTTATTTTTACTGTGTTGTGACTTCATAAATATTCATAATTTACCTTCACAGAACCTCTAATTTTAACATAGAGGAATTGTAATAGCCTTATTTTTGAAAATTTCCAAGTACCTATTCTAGGTACTCCTATTTGTTTCAATAGACTACATTCAAAGTTATCACTTATCAGCCATGTTGACCACATTAGTGTGACTTGTGTCTTGAGAGCTTAAGTCAAGTTCAAATGGAGTCGCACTATGTTTATTCCTTATAATTAAGTGTCAATACCGACAATTGCCGCTTGGACTTCTTATCTCTGTATCTAGTTAGATTACGTCATTAATAGCTTTGTGTTGAACGAAATTATATAAATGTTACAAATATGACATATGTAATCAGCTAAGTTACATTTCTCGCAGTGATATCGTAACAAAATCAAAAACAATATTTTAACTGAGTTCTGCTTTAAATTGAATATTCCTAGTATTATATACTATATATTATACGTATAGCTTTGTAAATTAAGCTAATTGTTTTTTGTTTGTTTTCTAAAAAAGAGAGAGATATTTTCCTTATGTACTTTGGTCACATTTGAATAGAAAAATTACCAACTGAACATGTTTGTCAACAATACAGACTTCACAGAAGAAACTGATATGTAACTAAAAGTAAAATTATTTTGGCTGGGATAATCAAAATTCTATGTGAAACTTTTCAAAAATTTTTAATTATTTAAATTGATCAAAGTGTTTATTTTAATAAATATGTCAACCCGATTTTTGATGGGTATGTAATTTAAAAATAGTTAAATATTGGTTTGTCAAAATATTATTGTACGAATGTAGCCATAATTAAGACAATTTATAGTTGTATTCTGGTTATAATAGTGTCACGTTTTTAATATGGTAGGCATATTAATACCTATAAAATATCAATAATAATCTATTAGAATGTTATTAAAGCTATCAGCAAATATATTTGTATTTTATAGACTGTTCTCTTTACCAAAACCCTACTACATGAAGCAGACTAATTAGGAGCATTGATCAGCCTTAGTTGAAGAGTAATTTAAAGTAAAGCACAGTTTGCAGAACCAGGAAGGTTTATATAGTAAGGAATGAGTGTCCTAATAAACCGGGCAAAACAATATATGGTAGTACTGTAGTTCTATATTGATACTGCAGCACATTTTCTATAGTAACAAGAACTTTACTTAGTAAGTCGTTTAGTTTTTAATCTAGGTTCTATCCAACTCTCAACACAATCCTATCATTATGTAACAAATAACAACATTACTTTATTGTAGAAATTACTCAATTAATGCTGAACAAAGACCTTATTAGCAAAGTTAGCATCAGCATCTTAATTTAAACAGCATCTTCTATATTCCTTTTTTCATGCAGTAGATAAAATTATTTTCTCAGTTGCAACACTCAAACCATTTAAATTAGTTCGCTACTACTCGACACAGAAAACATTGCATCTCGGGCCAAGCACTGCAGTCGCTCTAGATTATGAAAGTCGGAGGGGGGAGAGGAGCGCTCTAGTACATTCAGTACCAACTATTAAATAGGACCTAAGTCCTTCATTGTGAATATTTGCATTAGCACGCTTATTTCAAGCCATTTTAAAAACACTTTATGTACCATGTATTTAAAGTTAATTAGGTATCCGTAATGTTTGTCAAAAAAGGTAAAATTAAAGTAAAAATATTCTACACAAAACTACTGAAAGTCCTAAACTATTGAGCTTACCCATCCCCTCGTAGGCTGACAGGAGTGTACACGTGAGAACGTCAAGATAACGACTTATGACGTTATCATTGGTCACCCCCTTCAGTAGTTGACATTATTTCCGCATTCAATGTTTACTGTGTCGAGTTGTAGCTCAACGTTTGATACAGATACGCACATAATTAAATAGCTTCTAACAAATGTTAAGTCGTACCATTCTACAAACCTTATTTAAAATATCACAAGATTTTTGATACACTTAAAAACTATATCTTTATAAATCTATTTTTGATGGTATCTTGATCCTGCACCACCTTCTAGACATCTTGTCTTTCTGTTGTGGTGCAAATTCTGGTGTTGGGATGGGTTCAGTATTAAGCTGACGCCATTCCACTGGATTCGTGGACATCTCTAATGTGTAAAGGCTCTGGAATGGTCTAATTCGCTCTCTAATAGCTATTTTTAGCTTGGCTACCCTAGTGACTTCATCTTATTCAGGATACACCTCCAAGATAAAACCAAGAGGCTGGCAATTACGTATTGTGGACTCTGATCTAATCAATACTACATATACTACCTTGACCTTGAGCTTGCTTCGCTTATGGGGCACAGTAGGTCCGGGTACTCACTCCTGAATCTATGTATGTGATCTTTGCACAGTTTTTATAGGAATTCACATATCTTGATATGGTTGATCTTGTCCTACTGCATACTGATCTGTAGTTTCTCTGCTGGGAGTTACTTATAGAAATGTAACTGGTGTCAAAGGTTTAAGTTCATCCTAACTATTAGCAGCATAGTTCAATGGTCTTGAATTAATTATGGCTTCAGTACTACATGATATTGTGTACAACTTTTCATAGTACACTGATACTCGTCCTGAGCTTTGTCTTGGCAATTCCTTTACGGTTCTGATTAGCCTCTACTACCATCCTCCCCGACAGGCTACGGTTGGGGGTATGGACTTCCATGTGATTATTTTGATGGTTGAGTATGCTAGTATTGCCAGCTAATCCAATTTCTGTAAGGCACTGTTGAGTCCCACAGAATTGGTGCCATTGTCAAAATGGAATACAGAGCTCCTTCTTCTTTGAGCAATAAATCTTCTCAATGAATGGGACTGTATAGTATTCCAAATGTATAGCATGGTACACTGCGCATATTGAAATCACCTTTTCCGCTGATTTCAGATATAAAGGGCCAGCACATTCCATAACTGAAACATCAAACACTGCTGTAAACTCTATTCTGTCCTTGGGCGATGGCGCAGATTCTGTCCCAGCATGACTCAGCTTATATATTTTGCACCTAACACAGATTTGGATAACTTGTTTCGCTGATTGTCTGACT
Source organism: Timema douglasi (assembly GCA_901482245.1). Classification (NCBI taxonomy): domain Eukaryota; kingdom Metazoa; phylum Arthropoda; class Insecta; order Phasmatodea; family Timematidae; genus Timema; species Timema douglasi. The sequence continues at coordinate 211,573 of CABEEJ010000524.1, forward strand.
CATGGTATCCAATACTTCTCCCTGAGTCTTGCCAGTATTGTCTGAAAACTTGTATAGAGTGATTGCCGTTGTTCCAATGATATTAATCTAACCACTACTTCATAATTGGAGCGTAAGATAATGGGGTGGTTGAATTATATAAAATACCAAATATTAGCTTCGTTTTCGTTCTCAAAACTCATGAATCAGCCTTAAAGACCTTAATCCTATTTTTAAAATCTGCTCAACTTGAATTTTTTGTTTGGACTAGTTTCAAAAACCTGAACTGAACCTTTTGTATTTACTCATCTGTGAGCTCCCCTTTTTTTACTTCCTTCTTCAAGACAAGGTTATGATAAAATCTGAGAAACCACCAAATCAGTCATAGCATTTTGATGTATATAGAAAAATATACAAGATGAAGTCCAAACCTCGATGAGAAGCACGATACGCTTGAGACGACATTTTTTTATTTCTCAAAGTTGACCTCTTCTTCAGGAGCAACAAGATCATAGAAAGGCCATTGTTATGAGGGTTTTCTTAGTCTCTTTCACCAAAGAAACCTCAAGAAATCTCTATTTCTTTAACTCAGGACCATATACAGCAATACCCTTTAGATGTCAGCTACCACTCCAATGTCATGCTTTCTGAACTACATCATAAGTTTTGGTATCTGTTCCACAAGATTAGAGCCCTTCTCCAGTCAACTACCCAACGATATACCCATCCTATCTTTGTGAATGCGTCGAACGCAGGTATAATCTGACTTTTATTACAGGTTTATGAGGCAATTAATTTATCCCGTCTTTGGAATTTGAAAAAACTACTTCCACTATACCACCCTAGTCATCCCTCAAACACTTTGTCATATGTTTAGAGCTTTCCCATATTATTTTAGTTTTTTTGCTAACTGTCTCCCATTATCTTCTCAGCTAAATCAAAGTTATCCATAAGCTGGGGATGCCTATCTTTTTATGGCAAGTGCACCTAATAGTTTCCATCTTATTTTTTATTCACAGTTTGTTTGAAGAAGTTTAGAGCCTATGTCTATGTTTCTAGATTTATGACATCTTCTGGGTCCTTGATACCAATGAATTCCAGTCACCACAGATCAGATACATCAAAGCTTATTGTGTTGCAGTTACCAAGGTTTCTTCGTTGACTGATCACTGTCCAGACTCATTTGGTCTCCACCGCTGGAAAATTGTCTTCAATCTTCACTTTTGCACCTGTTAGGATCTTCACTATATCATCTACTCTCAATAATAACATTACTTCGTGAAAATCATTTCCCATATCCGATAAAACAATGTTCTTACCTCAAAGGATTGGGTATAATGGTTGAGTTTCAAGGTGGGGTACAAAGTTACAAATCTTCTCTTGATTTAACACAAGAATGGTATAGTTTTATTCCCCAATTAGGCTCCTTTGCCCCACCTCGAAGGTACCATGCAATTGTTGACCAAATTCTACTCCATCAAGCAACTAATGTATTAAACTCTCTCCCCCAACTCTTTCGAATACAAGTTTTTTTTAACAGCATTCTTTGTGATATATGATTTTTGTGAAGCTGAATCAAGTAACACTCTTGCCAATTTTTGTGTTTCATTTCTTATACCTTTCACCATCAATATTTGCAACAACCTTTTTTGATGAGACAACAAACTTTTAGTTTTATCTTCTTCACTTTCAACTGTACTCTTATCAGCCTTTATACATAAGGGTATAGAGGCCCTTACAACAAATTAATGATTTTATCACAGCCTTATACCTTTTGACAATAAGACCGGACTTTAGTCAGTGATAATGTTCCTTTCGCTTTCAACACTGCTTTCTTCTTATTTGAAGTGAGCGATTTCTTTAAAGCAATCTTGTGGTGGATGTGTCCCCTTCAGAAGCGGATTTACACTATAGACCCACTAACCACGGGCCTAGGGGCGGCGGCTTTTGGGTGTGGCACATTTTGGATGAAATTATTTTGATTTGTATTATAATATTTTATTTTCAATAATTACGTTTAATATTATTGACTAACGTTATAGAAATAGTTAAAGTTAAAGTCAGAACGACAATATTTCTTTTTAGATAAGTGTACGTTTCAGCATTTCAGTCGTTTTTTAACTGACGTCAGTCATCCCGTCTTCATATGTTAACTCAAGCTACTGTAAGGCATGTACTGTACATGCATGGATTTCCTGATTAGCTTTCATAGAAATCTTTTCTTAAATACTAACTTCCCTCCCCCTCCCCCAACATCTCTTTCCTCCAAAACTTCCTAAAGCCCTTGACAAAAAAATAAATGTTGGGAAGGGAGCAGGGGGACGTATATTATAATTGTGATTAGGGGTGCAAAATCCGCCATTGGTTCCCTTGTCACAGCAGATACAAGCTTTTTTCCCCCTTTACTCTTCACCGAAGAAATGTATTGCTGTTGTAGACATCTTTCTATCGCTTGGAGGTGCTACACCATAACCACCAAGAAAACTAGTACGTGCAAGAGAGAGGCGCTCCTCACTCTCTACTTTTTGTCTCAAAAACTCCTAAAACTTCTCCAGTGACTTGATTGATCACCTTGTTTGCTTGACTGTGAAGTGCTAAACCTTTCCCATACTTTTATAACATCATCTGGTAATGCTGACTCAGCAAGTGGGTAGAGCATTGTTGCATCCCCCCTCCCCCCAGTTACGACTTATGTATACATTGCCTCCAATTGCGTTCCTAACCTATTAAAAAGGCTGTGTAAGCTGATTTAGCATGGTGGTTCTTTTAATACTAACTGTAACAGTTCTCGTACATATATTTTACTGAGAAATTCATCTCTTCCAAACCTCGCCTTTAGTTGCTCTATAGCCTTCTGATAATTGGATGCAAGCAATGGAAAACTCTCTCCTAGTTCTCGGGCTTATGATCCAGGAGGGGTGGTTTTGACAGAGGTATTGAAATTTATCCTCTTCCTCCATGTCTTGATCTTCAAGGATTTTTATTTAACTGCCGCAGAAAGCAATCCAATTTCGCACAGCTTTGTAGAATCGTTTCAATGTCAACTTAGGTAACCTCAAATTTCTTCTGGACCTAAGTTGAGTTGAATTAGTACTAGCTAATTTACTGCTCTACTGTTATCCACAACATCACAAATACATTTTCATCCCTACTTTTTAAGGTCAGCCACCTTTTACGATATTCGTATATAGTGCTATAATCTTTGTCTTCCTCGTAATCCCTCCGTTCCGATGAGTACCACACTTCATGTATTTTCTCGTCAACACCAAATAATCGTTCAGTTTGAGTTACAATGTCTTGAAACCCACTGAAATATATTTTCTAGATGGTTGTTCGGCATTCAGGGTGGCACGCAAGTACGATACTGACCACGGCTGAAGTACAAGTAAAGTAGAAGACGTGTGAATTTGACTGCTAAGACAATGGTGTGGCTCTAATCCAAGAAATGACACAATAAAGTTAGTCGTGGAGAAGTCACGCCAAAATCTAGTCCCAAGCAGGCTTCGGTTGTACTTGGCTCATACGTCGATGGTGTTGCTTTGGTTTCACGACAAAATATGGCGGACTTAGATTTCAATAAGCCAACCATCCAAATTAATACGCATCAGTATTTTCTCATTTATTTGTGGTATCTAGCGTGCACTTTCTGAACCTACTGATTTTATCAGCACACGGTTTATACACTAACTTAAATCTAGAACAGACACAACACCCAACCTCCAGACGTTGATTCATCACTATGAAAGGGTAACTCACATTTTATCAATGATAAAATTTTCTGCCATGTCAGGAATCGAGCCCGGGACACTTAGTTCAATAGACAGATACGCTACCTACTGAGCTAAGGTGTTTGACTGTATTGTTAAAATATAATAGATCAGAATAAAAGGCCTATAAAATTATATACTGGTCAAACCACATCGACTCTTTTGAAAATAGCTGGTAGAGTTCGAACTCTTAGTTATTTCTTGCCACTCATTTTTCTTTAACGCCTAGTTCAAACTTCGGTTTTTTATCGTATTATTCTTGATCTGTTCCAATAAATAAATGAGTTCTTCCACACCGAAAACAGTGTTTTTCACCTTTTATGCATGACATCCACGGTGCCCACGCTACGCAAGCCTATGTACAAAATCTCATTTTGGTATAATGTATGGATTTGATTAAATACAAAATCGTGTGTATCATTGATTTGACCCATGAACTAGCATCAAGTACAAATATCGTCTAAGTATGTTCCATGACCATAACCAAGTACTTATCGTGTAAGTATGATGCAAGGCCTTACATGCTAGTAAAATTAAATGGGGATGTATTTCTATACAACTGTTTAAAATGTCTTAATTTTTTATTTATTTAATACCCCTTACCATTGTTTGACCACCTCTATGGTCTAGTGGTCATAGCTTCAAACTACAGATCTCGGGTTCGAGCCCTAGCACTTTCGGAATTCTTCTATGGGGCGGTGGGCCTGGAAAGGGGTGCAAACTCAGTCTTGCGAAGACGAATAAGGAGCTACTTGAATAAATAAATAAATAAATAGCAGCTCCAGTCTAGAAAATTGAGACTAATGGCTGGAGGCAGTGGGGCAGGTACTGGGTTTACGGGGTTAAATTGAACCCCTCCCTTCCTCAAAATTGAGGTGGTAAAAAGTATAATTTTTAACCAAGCCCTCTAAAATAATCTAATAAAATTGTAGGTAATGTAACGATGATGTTGAGCCAAGAAAGAGTCCACATTAAGTAATATGATAAAAATAAAATGTGCTTAGAGCATCAACTGCCAGTCGCCACCATGTCTGCCTGCTAGGTGCCACAGTGCTGCTATAACGGTACTTTGTAGGTCCAATAATGTGTCAAAGTGTTGTAGAGGGAGGGCTTGGCCAGACGAGAGGTAAGGGTGGTATGCACCGGCCGTCCATCACTCATTCCAGGATCTGGCCCCGTGGTGTGGTGCTCAGTGCATTTGGCTACGAACATGGGGGTCCCGGGTTCGATTCCCAGTTACACTGTGGGTATTTTTCTCTTTGGAGGAATTATACCGGCGGTCACCAGAGGTTGGTAAACTAGGCTTAAGTTATGTTTAATACTCCCACTGGCTCACCCCTCCATATTCACTATCATCACTTCATCTCATTGCGGGTACGTGTAGACAACCAATATAGATGTATCCTGGGCAACGCTCTGTGCTACCAGAGGGTCGAATAGTCTACATGCAGATGCCATGTCTCTTCTGGTGAATAATGCCAAACGTAAAAAAAAAAAAAAAGCTCATGTGGGGGGTGACTTTGGTGTGACAACAGACAACAAAGATACGTTGTATTTTACTGTCACCTTGCCTACATGAAGTGACGTGGAAAGTGAAGAGTATTATGACCTCATAAATATATGCCCCGCGATGTGCTTCAATTATTGTGATTTCGTATATGCCTCACGATGGATTCCAATTATGCTAATATGTGAATATACGTGCCCAGTGGTGGGTTCCAATTATTGTGATTACGTACGTATACGTGCCCCACGATTGATTACAACCATCGTAACCCTTTAATTTGTCGTTATTGGCCGGAGATTTTAGTATGATTTATTGAATTTATTAAATCTTATTAACTATTGTGATGTCCATTACGCCATACTGTTCTGATACACGTTTACAGGTAGTTGAATATAAATTATTATTTCATTAAACACCTTTTAATTTAGATATAATTATATTCAATTCGGAAAATATTTAATTATTCTTTAAATAAAATACTACGCTATTTTTATACAAATATTACTAAGATGTTTTTAGATAAAGTCAAATTGCATCCTCACAAGTTAAGTTTCTATAAATAGCCAGAGTGATGTCGTTGTCGTTCTCGTTTGTCAGGACTTTCCTTCCTTTATCGGGACTTCCCCATCCAGAACAAAGAAGAATGACATCATTATAAAAAAAATTAAAAGCTGTTTACAGGAAAATATAGTACTATGGAAGTAACACAGCGCTAGTGTGGTATGGTTACCAAATATAATTATATAAAGAGTAATAAAATAAAATAAAAAATGTCTGAATAGACAGATTAGATAGAAAACTATACCGAAAGTATAAATAAATATTTAAATATGGAAAATATATGAAATATGAAAATTAGGATCATTACAAGAGGTTTCATGATGGGAAAACCTTCTTCAAAGCCAAGCTGAAGCAATCAAAAGACTAAGCCATGGTAAGTTTTAACTTTGAAATAGAAATGATCAATACATTATTATCAGCTCTTAGAAAGAGAATTCTATTTTAATTAGTTATTAAAATTAATTTTTAATGTTTTTTTAGTACATAGAAAGTACAATAGTAAAATTTTGATTTTTCAGTAATATATTATTTTATAGACCACCTATACTCCAATAATGATATACATTTTTTATATCGCAGATGCTAACGATTGCAAATTACTAGAGCATCAATATGGAAACTATTAAACTTTTGTAGCCAGTTCCGAAGATAAAAGATCACTATCATAGTTTGAGTCCAACAATGTAGAAGCACGCCATAAGAGCTGAAAACTGAGATGGTGATAAGTAGCAAAATATTACAGATTTCAAGCATCCCCAGCACGTTCACTGGATTCCAAGGCCTGCATGAAGAAACACGAAGTTTATTCCCACACACCGGAGAGATTTTGAAAATCCTGATAATTATATCGGCTACACCAGCAAGAAGTTTTCCAATTCTTAAATCCATTAAAAAAAACTATATCCGCTCTACGATGAGGAAACGTAGACTAAATCACCTGTGTCTGCTTAATGCATACATTGAAAGGCTCGAAAAACTTGATATTACAAAATCTGTTATAGCTAATAATGAATATAGAGCAAAGGTATTTGGAAACGTACTTTAATTTGGTTGTGTTTCATTATTTTTAGCTGAGCTGCATCAGATACAATTTTGCTTAATTTGTGTTGTGTGTATTTATTATAATGTTTGGCATGCATATAATAAATGAGAAAAATGCACCATGAGACTGTTAAATATTACAATTTCATTTATTATTTTTTATCTCAAAAATGTTATTCCCTATAACAGAACATTATTATATCTTACCTAGCCCCTCCCCAAATAAAAACTTTCCTGCACCACTAGCCGGTGGTTTAGTTGTGCTGACCACATGACACTCTCCACCCGCAAATGCTTGTAATGATATTGATTTGGACCCCTCTCATATATTAAAAAAATCATGGATGAAGTGCATTTTCTTTAAGTATTGTATTGAAAATATCTTTTCAATACTTTATCCATGGAGAGTCACGCGCTTTTCAGAAATAATGTCAAAGGATTGCACCATTAAAACTTATTTTGTCTTTCAAAAAATCAACTCCGTAGTATTTAACAAAAAAGCAAGTGCCGCTAGCTCCCTCTACCCAATAGGAAGCTAGCCTTCACAACACCTGCCGCCAGGACATTTTCGATTAGTTGGTTTTGACACTGGTCGCTAGAGGTCCAAGGGGCAAGGGATAGGTCATATATAAGCTGCTTGTGCGTATGAATATACACAGTGCCAGTGACATAAATCTAGTAATACAAATTATTAACATTGCCGGGAACATAAATCTATACAGTGAACACCATTACAGTGCCGGTAGCATAAATCTATCAAAACCATTTATTAACAGTGCCGGTGACATAAATATAGCAGTAGCAGTAATTCACAGTGCCGGTAGCATTAATATAGCAGTAGCAGTGCCCCTAACTGAAATCCATAAAGTACACAGAAAATGTTACAGAGAAAGAATCTGTAGTTCAACGAATTTTTTTGTATCACTTTACATAATATCTTCATACTGAAGATAAAATCACTTTAATAAATTGTGTGCAACATTAAAGGTGTCATTTGTTCAATTAAAATATCACAATATAAACCGTATTATAATAATTGGTGCTCGATCATGGGGCTATAAATACCAATTATCTCACAATACCATATCGCTTTAATTAGTGATCGATCACGGGGCAATCATCAGCTAACTAAACGTTATCACTTCAATCGGTGCACAGCGAAAAACCCGTAACATTATTTGCTGGCCCTATAATCGCTAACAACAGCAGCAGTTCGGTCAGTATAGCTCGATTGTGGGCTTACTCCATTGTGTTTTTTTTTTAACTATTGTTTTCCAAACCATGTATATTTATCTGTAGGTAAGTCACATTTGCAGATAATTTTCCTTACAAGCGACAAAACTGTTTAATCATGTACAGTACATGGAGATTTAAGATACTCATGTCTTTGTAATTGAGAAAGACCAAAAATAATTTTAGAGAAAATTACCCGGCGTCCTTTTTAAACAGAAGACCAATCTCGCATTGATGTTGACAACAATCTTTATAGAATCTAGCTTGATCACGTTTAGTAATTTAATTTTTTTTTGCAAAAATTCCATCTGATTCGTTGCGTAAAGTGAAGTGCGGTATTTTAGTTCTTCCTCATACGCAATGCTATCTTCACTCGTGACCCTGGACACGAATGTGAACTTTTTTGGATGAGATAAAATCCATCTTAATCTTTGTCAAATAAAGCTTCAATAAATTATATATATCGATTATGCATAATAGTAAGCCATATAGTATGATTCATGAATAATTTCTAGGAGTGAACATTTTTTTCAAAAATATAGTTGAAATAAACGTTTATACATTTTAATTTGGTTTTCGATTATTTTAATTTTGGAAAAGAACAAACTAGTTCTAGACTACGGTATTTAATCATCTGCAGAAGCGACCTGAGGTAAATTTCGTACCTGGGCAGCATTACTTTTTGGCACCCCTTACGTAAAAATGAAAATTTTCTGAAGTGATTGCTTGCGGTGGCGGGGTTAAATTACAAGGGTCGCGCCTAGAGTCTATTATACTTCAAAATATGTGTTAAGAGACGAGTGGCTTGTAAGAAGGGGGATACGATATTTGGGGAGGGGTCGATAGGAAGCACGTAGGATAGGAAGGGAGACACGCTGGGCCAAACTTATAATTATTTTAATTAACTTACTGATGATAAGTTAAAGTCTCGATAAGCAACTAGTAAATAGATGGGGAACCCCAACCTGAATGACATATTCAGCCACCAATCTCTGTAGCCGATACATTTGTGTAATAACTAATAGCTGTTATTGGAACTCGTTTGATAATGTTTCTGGTGTTAACGCCTTAGGAGAAATTAATCTTAAGTATAAACGTTGACTTTGGGGATATCTGTATCTTTATTACATTAGTTACACTTAATCAGTTGAAATTAATTTATAGGCATAATAACTGAACATTTTCTGGAAAAATTATAGGAACAATTTTCTGTAAAAATTATAGGAACAATTTTCTGGAAAAAATTATAGGAACAATTTTCTGGAAAATTTTTCGTCTCACATGTCACATCTCTACCCCTATATAACCGGTGGATAATATAGTTCATTCGCCATAGGAGTGGTGGTAACTGACAGCTAGCAAAAGTTAACAAACTCTCATGAATCGATACGAAAAACCATATGACTTACAACCCGCCTCGGTGGCGTAGTTGGCTAACGCGCTTGTTGTGTTGAGCTCGACTTCTGAGGACGGAGAGATCGAGGTTCGAGTCTCGGTCGGGTGAACTGAGGATGGTTTTTGCTAAATAGTTTTCCACTCTCTCTCCACGCAAATGTGGGCTCTCTTCCTCTAATTCAACCTTCCCAATTCCTAATTCATTAGAGTAATTAGAACTTAAAGCGTATAGCCCGAACGGGTAGTAAGACGCGGTGCTAAATATTATTATTCATATGACTTACAAAACCATACAAAAGTTGATTTGTTGTAACTTTTGGCAGTCAAAACCTACCCAAAAACATTTTATTCTTAATTTTGTTTTTATTTTTACGGTTATTTAAATCTTCTACTAGCCGTCAGCTATCATATTTCCCATGGTGATTGGACTCTAGGAAAATATGAAAATCATCCCCAAACCTAAGGTAGCCTAGGCGTAATATGAAAATAATATGAAGGACAATCTCACAAATGGTTACCATATTCTATAAGTTTCACTTCGAGACTGTACAAAAACGGTTAGGAATACAAATAAAATTATAACAACTTGTTTTGTCTCTGTTATAAGTTTAAGAAACACTTTGACCATATGAACAGTTTACGTTATATTTAAAATATATATATATATTTAGGGTACCATTTTTTCAAGATGGCGAATGTAAAATAACCTTTTGAGAGTGGCACTAAATTCTGTTATACTCACCCCAAAATTATACTATTAAATCAAATTTCATCTTATTATCAAAAAGTCTAAGTAAACTAAAACTATCAAAAAGTGAACGATTGTTATGCTTAGCAACTCCACTATTACGCCCAGACTACGTTAGGTAAGGATTGGTTGGGTTTGGGGATTATTTTCACATCACGCCCAGTAGGTTAGGTTTAGCTCTGTTTAGCGCCCCCTTGAGCTGACGCCCGGTTTTCACGGCCGTTAAGTCTCCCCTGATCATTTTTTTTCACAAATTGTTATAACTTGCTGATGCTAAAATGTTTAATCTTACTAGAACTTAATCTTGATCCGACACCTTAGCTCAGTTGATGCCATGTCTGTCACCTGAGTTAAGGGCCCAAGGTTCGATCCCCAGAATGGCCGAAAATGTATCATTGGTAAGATGTGGGTCTACCCTTTCATAGTGATTAATGACACAGCTGGGGACTGGATGTTGTGCCTGTCCTAGTCTAAGTTAAATTATTTATAGGTCATACGACAGGCCTAGCAAGCTGGTATTGGAAAATGTATGACTTGAATAAAAAACTGATCCAGGCTACAGGCTGGAAACAGTAATGGATGTAAAGTAAAGTAACTTACTCTTAGCGTTATGTTATTATTAGCACCGCGTCTTACTACCCGTTCGGGTTACACGCACTTACACTAATGTGTAATGGTAGGGTGATGAAATGGAGGACCTACTGTTTAACGCGGGATCCGAACTACGGTGGAGGCCTGGCATTCCACACGTTCTCAAGTTGTGATTAATACACGTCTTGTCAGAGGTGAAGGAAGGATTTAGCAATCAGATAAATCTGTGTCGAGACCGAGGATTGACTCCCAGCACATAAGTCTGACACCTTACCCCTAGACCGCCAGGTCACCTACCTTAGTGTTATAGTTAGTCCAATGCACCTCAGGTTAGGAATTGAATTAATCATATCATTATATGTACGTGGTGGAGTGAATGTTTATTTATTGATTGTAGTGTACCTCACCATACTATATTCAGGAAAATAAATACTACTAGCCCTGATTTTTTTATTTATGTTCATTTATTCAAGTATATTTTTATGCTTACATATTTATCTCAGATGTTCTGAAAATAGGTTTGTCCTCACCGAACCACTATTTACCTATGAACACTTTGTTTCGTTACTATTTATTCTGCCTGGTGTGATTCCAGCAGTTGTGTCCTAGTGTATTTTAGTTAGAGCAGAAGGGGTTTTTACAAGACTATGAGAATGACAACTTGAGGAGGTAGAATAAGAGAGGGGGTGGGTTAATTTTATCATGTTTATAATTCTTAGTTCCCCTTATTTTATAAATAACAATATAGTTTGTAAATTTCATATAATTACCTCTTTTTGTTTTGCTAATTTTGATTATTGTGTGTTTATTTAACTTGAAAGTTATTTTGTTTTAGATTATATGATCAAGTTGAATCATAATCCAATTCTGCGTAGAAAAATTACCCCTCAAATATGCGAATCAGCATTTTATGAACACTCAGAAAGGTCCAGATATCGGGACCTTGATGTCAGTCAACACATTCAGTGACGTTTCAAAATAAACCCACAAACCCTTTTGAAAGCAGATTTTTCAATACCATCTAAAATGCATTCTAAGAAATATCAAAGAGATATAGCCGTGAATGAAAAACAAAGCACAGGAGGAAGAAAATACACAAATAGTTTAATAAATAAAAATACATTATCAATAAAGAACTCTTTATTTAAAAGAAATAATCAACATGCAAAATTAGAAAATCCTTTTCTGTTTTTATTTGGTAAAAAACAATTTAACAAAGAATGCATTTCTAAACATCCAACAAAAACAAATATTTCCACTTTGTTATTCCCTAATAATGAATTAGAAGGTTGTGTAAAACCAAGAACAAACGCTGTTCCCATTGACTGCCAAGAATCTAAGTATGAGGGAGTAGCCCCAAAAACTATCCACTATTTATATATACCTTGTAAAAAGAGATCTAAATATAATTTAACAAAGGGGCCCATTTTGAACAGATTCTCTAGCGAGCCTTTGAAATCTCAATCAAAACATATTTTAATGAAAAAGCCTTGTCTCTTGTATGAACAAGTATCAGAAAAAGATAATAAAATTAGTGAGGTTAAAATTAAGGAAAAGACTGATGAAACATGTTTGGATTTCAATGAAATGCCTGAAAATAATTTAAAACCTAGTTATAAAAATAATATACACACATATTTTAAAGAAAATAAAAAAAAAGAAATCAAATCATGTGACCAATATAGTTCTAGTAAAAACGTTCTCAAACATAAATTTTCTAATTTATCTTTACATTTAAAAAGAAGGGGGGAAGTTGAAGAAAATCACCACCGGCTCAAGGTAAATCAAAAAGAAGACGAACTTTTCTTGGGAATACCACAAAAACAGAATATAATCTATAATCAATCAAATAAATCTATATATTGTAGCAAGAACCTATTAAATACTGCAATAAATACATCTGAGAATAAACTCGGAGAGAACCTTAAACATCACAGAGCTATTAAGGATGATCATTTTGTAATAATACTTTATCGAAAGCATGATGCTACAGTTTGTGGTGGAAATCCACACTCTAAACACAGCATCCATCAATATAGAAAAATAAAAGACGAACGTTTGAAAGATCATTTGTCACGTGTTAACAGAAAAGTGACCTACTCTAAATGTAAGCAATCCCCTTTAACATACAAGTTTTCCAACGCAGGTCTTAAACTAAAGCAAACGAGGAAAAATTCCGAGAAGCATGTATTCAAAATTAATCCTCTTGTTGCGGATAGTTTTTTAAACTCTTTTGGGATGAGTTTTAATAAAGAAAAAGAAAAGAAAATAACACCATTTTTAAAAAATAAGCATGTCATCCAAACAGTTCAAGATAATAACTTTTCAATCACAGAAGATGAATTGAATCGTTCAACACCAAAAGAAAGAAAATATTCCGAACACACGTTAAATAAAATTCCCATTTTATCTTCTTATGAACTGAAATTAAATCAGATTCATACTTCCACTTCTTCTGAATTTAAGTCAAATGAAGTTCACACTCCCTCCTATTTCAAAACCAAACCAAACCAAGTCCACACTTTCACTTCTCATGAACTTAAATCAAATGAAGTTTACACACTCATCTATCCTAAACTTAAATCAAACAAAGCCAAGACTTTCAATTCTTCTGAACCTAAATCAAATAAGGTTGACAGAATCACCTACCTTAAACTTAAACCAAACAAAGCCCAAACCTCCATTTCTAGTCAACTTGAGTTAAATCAAATGTGCGCTACCACGTCTCTTAAACTTAATTCAAACAAATCCCAAACTTACACTACTCCTGAACTAAAAGAAAATGAAGTTCATAGTTCCACCTATCTTAAACTTAATCTAAACAAAGAACAAACCTACCATGTGCCTGAATTTAAATCAAATAACGTTCACACTTTAACTCATCTTAAACTGGAACCAATTCAAAACCACAATGATCTTTCTCCTGATCCTAAATCAAATCAAGTCAACATTCCCACTTTTACTGACGCTATAAAAGGCCATGAAGAATGTTCAAATAACATTAAGCAATATAATAATTCACACCAGAAATATGTTGTATACGAACATTCAAACAAAATGTACCCTTTTGAAAATGGAAAAATGGACTATTTTGTCAAGACACTTTTTAAACGGGGTCTGCCTGAAGTTATAAACCATGTTTCAAAGAAAATTCCAGATGAAAAAACTATAAAGGAGCTTATATTACTAAAAAACTCAGATTTAAAGAAAACTATATGTGTCCCAATTTTATATCAAGGAAAGGGAAAGGGGCAGTTTGATTGTCATGGATTTCGCTCAGAGCTAGTTGACGCTTTAAACAATGATCAACCTAATAGGCCTATTAGTTTAACTAATACTATGTACAAAAAATTATCATTTCGCAAAAATGAACAAAAGGACAACGGATCTAGTATTATTTCATGTAACAATATCAATAATAGAGCAAAAGGTGAAAAAGGGTTACCTTGTATAGCTGAAATAGATGAAACTGACATACAACCTTTAAGTAATTGTGTAGCACTAGAAGAAATTTTGAGAAAACAGGATAAGGCTCCAACTTTAAGACCAAATGTTTTTTATGAAATCCATAAAGATCTTAATTGTATTGATGCAAGAGAAACATTTAAGAAGCCATACACTAATATATATCAAAGAGAAAGCACATATGGCCACAACTGTATAGCATGCAGTGATAAGAAGATTAAATCAAAATTACAAAAAACTAAATTTATATTTAATGAATTATGTTATCTTAATGATACATACACTAATCTTGTTTGTCAAGAACATAATGACATTAAAGATTTAAATGATCTTGTTAATCCCATGTCTATTCCTAGTCAAATTGACAAATTAGTAGAAAATAAGCTCAACAAGTCTATTGAGCTATCAACTAGAGACGTCACTGACGGTGAATTCTCAGATATACTCTTCGATTCATCTAACAAACCTACGACTATTCACAACACAGCAACTAAAAATGTAGGGCTCAAATTACGTTTGAAAAGTAAAGACAACACTTCAAAGTTAAAGAAAAAGTGGAAGAAATCAAATTTGTATACGTTCAATAGCTTGCTACCTAAAATTGACGAGGAACCGCCAATAAGTTGTGAAACTGAAATGGAATGTAAAGAAAGAGATTTTGCACAAAATGTAAATACATTTAAAATTGACCCTCTATTTTCCCCCGAAGACAATTATGAAAGTTGTAATGCTAGTGAAAAAGAAAAGGAAATAAAGCATTTACATTTAAAAAAAGAATCGGTGGCTACATTTTACACAAAACGACCAAGTAGCTTATTACAATCAAATCGGATAGAAAAAAATTGCCTCTTAGATCAAACATTTTCACTGAACAATGTTAGTTTCAAAGAAAAAAGCAATAATGTGTCGTTTGCAGATGATCCATCTAATCAACACGCTTTAAATGATAAACCTACCAGTAATATTCATATTAAAAACGAGACTGGTAAAAGTTTGGAAGAGAGTATCTGTAATGAAGGAAGAGGTTTTCTTATAAAACACTGTGCATCTACAAATGAGTTGTGCGTGCAAAACTCGTTTGAATGCAATAGTAAAAGTAACAGTAATGATAATCTTAAAGTGTTCAATCCGGAACCAATTAATAATTTATTAATTACTGAAGAAAGATGGGTGAATTTAAATTTAGTTTATCTAGACAAACATAATTTAAGTATTCAAGAACCATCATTGATTGAACGTAATCAAGATGAATCAATTTATAACAATATTAGCCAATCGGCAAGAAAAGAGTTGAATATTAAAACTAGTGGGGGGAAACAAAACAAGTGTGTGAATGAACTAAAAACAAATTCAAGTAAAACTCCGACTTCACAAGTAAAACAAACCATGAAAATCAACAAATTAATTAATAATGATACGCTGACTAATGAAAAAGACATTACTAAATCAGAAAAACAAACAATGGTAGGCCTAAATACAACATGTCTTAAAAAAATTAATGGGAAAATGTTTAACACTGTTTCTAGTACTAAACATAAACACTTGCGACACTCGAAGTGTGCAACCTATAACAGCTCAAATAATAGGGAGAATTCTTGCAACAAGGGCACAGAAAGGAAATATGTCAAAACTAGCTGTCAAAACAAGTTAACAGCAGCTTACGATTGGACTCCATTTAAGGATGGCATGGGCAAATGTCACACCTTAACTAAAAAACAAAATACGAAAATTGAAACTAACAACTCGAAAAACCACACTCAATCGAATATTAAAAAACATACTTCTGAATTTATGAAAAATTACCAAAGAAAATCAAAGTCTAGTAATCGCAAACTAAACAAAACCTTCTCCAATCTTCCCAAAGATTGTCAAAAAAGTATTCAATTGAAAACCAGTTTTACTGAACAAGAAACTGAAAACAAAGAAATAAACAATATAATTTTGAAACATTCAATAGAAGAGAGTAAAATAATTGGTTCTGGTAAAGGTTTCGCAGCAAAATACAATGCTGGAACCACTTTCAAATGTATGAGCTCTGTCAAAAGAAATATCAAGGAAAACGTGAAAACACAAACACATTCATTAAAAGAAACCCATTTTGCAACAGAAGAGAAAAATAAAACTCTACACAAAATTCCAATTCGTAATGAAACACAAAATAAAATCGACACAAATATAATTGTAAAACGGCTGCAACAATTGAAAAGTAAAATTGAACTTATAAATTACAAAAATAAATGTGCACGTGAAAACAACTGTACGAAAAAGAATAAAAACAAAGCAAACAATATAACTTTTGAACACACACAGAAAATCCTAAATATCTCTTTCGGACCAAATACATTTAAAGAATCTCTAACAAACTGTGAGATCGTTGAAAGTTTACAGGATTGTATAAAACGTGTGAATACAGGCCCTTTTGAGAATATTCACTTAAATAATCAAACTCCAGAAGACACTAACGGAGTTTTAAATACTTTTTCAAAAGAAAATCTCTCAGAGTTGGAAAATTGTAAGGCTGGTTCAACAAATTATTGTGCAGTAGCTATATATGAAAATAACAAAGAATTGGTCAAATATGTTCACAGTTCACAGGAATGGCCTAAGAATGATTTCAAATTAAAGATTTTTGAAGAAAATAAACAAATCTGCAGACCTAATATTGAAAAATGTTTCAATAGCTTTAGTGAAAATGTTGTAATAAATGAACATACTTCTGAGCGTCTTTCAAGTATTTCAAATGAAGTGAAGATTTTTGGAAACAATAACTTTACAATTTCCTCTTCGATTTTAGCAGTAGCAAACCCAAATACTCAACTAAATGAAATTGATACATTTACAACAAAACAGTTTCGCTTGAGTTCGCAAACAAATTGTCAGATCATTTCAAATAAATTTATAAAAGCAATAACATTAGTTGAACGTGATACTATAACGCCACAGAATGAAAATGTATTTTCAAAATTGGCCCAACATGAAATATCTTATGCAAATTTTTCAGATTTTAAAGAATCTTCGCTTACATCTGATATAGATAAAAATGACTTAAAACAATTTGTTGAAACAAATAAAAAGGACTTATATTTAAAATGTATTTCTAGAGAAAACGTCAAATTAAAAGTAGATAAACAATCGGGTATGGAACTTTTTTGTAATGAAGTAAAATCAATCTTTTGTAGGGATGAAATGTATTTGGTTGAGAAATTGAAAAACCAACCCGTGCACGAACAAGATATAGAAACAAATAGGGATATTGAATCAAATGAGAATAAACTAGGCAAGAATGCTAATTTTATTCAAAATAGATCAAAATTTAAAATAAATGGAAATAAATGTGCAACTAATTCTAGGAATGTATATGCAAAGAAAAATGTATTGAAAACTAATAACTTAAAAAGTGGCGAAGAAACACCAACATCTAGTAAACAACCCACAGTTTATTTGACTGAAGATAAAAACGAATTTCCATGTAGGCCTACCGATAGTTTTTCGAAGGGGTTTCAAGGTGTTCTAAATGGAAGTATTGAAACTAGATCTTCGCTCACCAAACATTTATTTATGATTTCATCATGGGGTACGTTCCAAAATTCAAAATTATATAAAGTTTTGAAAGATAAGGAAAATAAACTTAAAAGTATTGGGTGTTTTAATTCAAAAGTGGATTTTACATTAATTAACAAAGGAAAAAAAGATGATAAAACTCGAAATGAAGTTCATAATAATCTTAATACAACATGTAGCGAGCAAGTAATACAACAAGATAAAAAACTTGGAAAGGAAGCCAGTGGTGATATTTGGGTTTATAAACAAACCTCTCAACAAATTGAAATGAATTTTATTGAGGAAGTGAACACCAGCGAAGAACAAAACCCCATTCTTGAATTGAACGAAGAAAATAAAAAGTCAATCAATCATTTGTTCGAAAATAATTGTGTTAACTACAACAAATGGCAATTAGATAGATGTTTAAACTCACTTCTTTTTAATCAACCTTATACAAATGGTAGCGAGTTGATTCCATTCATTGAAACCCAAAGTTTAGAAGAATTACATCACCCAATGAAGAAACACAATGGAACTAGTGACCTCAGTTGTCCCGGAAGTCCTAAATTGTCTGTGAACTCTATTTATACTGCACAAGTAAATCCATCTTATATGTTTCTTAATCTTAATAAAACAGTTAGACTTGCAGCACAAGATCAAATAATGTGTACTCACTCCCAAGATGTAAATAGCATAAAAAATAGTAAGCCATCAAATTTAAATGTTTCGTTTATGTCACTGAACAAAAATAAGAGCCCTCAGATTCCATGTAAATCTACAGAGGATGGTTATATAAAATACAATGATGGTAAAGAGCTACAGCCTAATAATATTGGTTGTAGAGTCAAACATATCGTTGTATATAACAGAGGAACCACTGAAAAGACACTTGATAAATATTCTCTAAATTTTAGACACAAAACAACTAATAATAAAGAATATATAAATAAAACCATAGAGTCATTAAATGAAACATGTCTGTTTTATGCTCCAGAAGGTATGGATGATAGAAAAAAGTCGATTTTAAAGAGAAATTCCATAATACATTCCAATGGAGCTATGTTTGAAAGTGCTTTAGAAATAAATATTAACTTTGATCAAAATTTAATGTCACAAGAATCAGAAACAAGAAACAATGCTCATAGTGTGGTTGACAAAAAAGGTTCTCAAATAAAAATAGATAAAGAAACAGATAATAGCACATTTCTTAAAATACTGGTAATTGGATTGAAAAAAATTAATAAACAAGCTAAAATAAATAATAGTTCTCAAATGGAAGGAGCGTTGAAGCTTTGTGATAGGTGTGTCAAAACTTATAGAAAATCGGAAAAAAATATTAATGTTTTAAAAAAAGCTAATATTCAAAAAGAAATCAATAAAGAGAAAATTAAAAACAAAGAAAGTATTTTAATACACGCACATCAAGAAATAAGCTCAACTATTCTCCAACAACCACATCAATATGTGTGTAAGTATATACAAACTAATAATAATTATCATCCACAAATTTTAAAAGATGGATTATATCATAATGGAAGGGAAACATTAATTTCATCATCACTAAATACCATATTTACATATCCAACCACAAAATATAGCGTTCCATATTTGAATACAAATAAATACAAATATCCAGTTAATAAACACACACAGTCAGTAAGTTCAAAACTTAAAAAGTTCAGAACAAATTTAGATTACAAAAAAAAGAATAATATAAAAATAAATAAACCGAAACTAAACAAAAAGCACCAAAAGGATTCGTCCAACGAAAGTTTATTTAATAATTTAAATATAGGAACTTCATCTTGTGGATTGTTCACTAAGCAATTAGAACTTCAACAAAGTCTTAATGAAACTAGTATTTCAAAATATATGACAACAAATATTGGCAATCACAATACGTTAAACAACAAACTGCTCCTTATAAAACATTCATATAAAAAGAAAATTCCAAACAATGTATCTAAATTAAAATCCATTCGTATTTCTAAAAATATACGTAAATATGCTGGTCAATTTGTTAAGAAAATTGTTAATTTTTTAAAAACTACTAAACATAATATTAAACATAAGTACAATACAAAATTAAATAATAGAACAGACAATAATACTAAGTTAACTAACACTTCTAAACAAATAATTGAAGGACAAAGAATAAGACTTACACCGTACCAAAAACATCTGTTGAAAGAAACGGTTCAAAATTCTAAAAGTATAAAAAATAAAGAAAAGCAAAATGATCGGATGTTAATCAAACCAAATAATCCAAAATTACCTTTTCTAAACAATAGTCTCGAAGGAAATGTTTTAATGAACATTGAACGGGACCAAAAATGTTCGAAAAGCATTCAATTGACTAATCAAAAAGCTTCTCTAAATTCAAAAACCATAATTGAGGAGTCAAGTGTGGGAATAAGTCATGAGAAAAAATCTATAATTGTTAATAAAGTTAATTTAAATACCGGTACTTATAAACCAAATTATTGTATTGGTTCGCCAAGTGATTCATTGACACTTTTAAATCAAAATGAAAGCTTTCATGATTTCTTTATAAACAAAGAAAAGTATTCAATCCAACAAGATTGCGATGACCACCCCATTAAATTACGTGGAAAAGACACAAGTATTACTTTCATGCAACTGTCTGTCAACAATTATGTGACGGGTTATAGAGAAAAAGACCCAAGTGTTTCAACCGCTCCAGAAAGTATCAATCTAACTATGAACGTCCACAAAGTTCACAGTTTTAGTAATGTTAATAAAGTTTCTTGTGGGTCTTCTTTATCAAATATTACAACATTCAGCAAAGTGAACCTGCCAACAATTACAAGGAACGTCTCATTTCTGAATGTCTATAAATGTTTAAAATATACTAACATATTTAAAATAGCCAATGATTCATTAGAAGGATCAAAAAAGGAAAGGAAATCGGAGAATTCTAAAACTATTAGATTTTTGTTCAAATTATCAACATCAATATTACAAAACATGAGCAATAATGTGAATAATAAACGGGCTAATGCAGACACCAGAAAACCTTCAGAATGTGACTCATTTGGAGAATCTGAGGCCAAATTTAATTATGCAAGGATAACATCAAACAGGTGTAGTAACTTTTCAAGTTATTCCAATATCTGTCCTTTTAAAGACCGCTCTCAAACATCATTGAATAAGACCAATAATATCAATAAAAAATTAATACACTTGTCAGATGACCAAACGCTACTCTTACTGTCGGGAAGTCTCGTCAAGATCAATAAACACGATAGAGAGCAAAAACGAGTTGATGAGTGTTCAACAAACAAAGAAGAATTGAAATATTATAACAATTTAAAGAATCAAAACAAATGTAAAATAAACAAAACTTCCTCCCCAGATAATCAAGGTGAAATAAAACTAGTGGCTCTGAGATTTGGACTTCCTCATAGATCTAGTCCAAAGATGGAATCTGACTTTTGTACTAAAACCAAAGATTTTGGAATGTGTGTAGAAAGAAATACATCTAATATTTTGTTGACCAAGTTAAGCTCAAAACAAAAAAACATTTCAAGCGCAACATGTTTACTGAATAAAACTGTATGGCCTCACGACCTGCTAGTAGTGAATATATCAAAACTTTATTTCGAAAGCAAAAATACTACTTTAAAAAGCCAATCTCTTGTTGAGTTGACAAGAGAAAAACCTGCTAAAGGTATGGATAATTTAAAAAATTCAAAATCATATATTTATAAAATAGATACTATTTTTGGCAAAGCAAGTCAACATAGTATGGAAGAGTGTTTGTCAAATTCAAAGCACTACATGACCATTTTACAGTCAGATTCTGCCTCGTTTAATAAAACTAAATATGGGATGTCACCAAATTCAATTAGTAACAAAATTACTGACAAACTTTGTTTTTATATGGAAAGCACTACAGATAGATTGGAAAAGGGCGTGAGCAACAATGTTACTATAAACTCCAAGT
Organism: Timema douglasi; assembly: GCA_901482245.1. Lineage (NCBI taxonomy): Eukaryota > Metazoa > Arthropoda > Insecta > Phasmatodea > Timematidae > Timema > Timema douglasi. The sequence continues at coordinate 233,370 of CABEEJ010000524.1, forward strand.
GTATTCCACGTGAAAGACACAAATCTTCTTTAACCAAAATGAGTTGCAGCCCTCCTAGGCTGTCTGAATACATGATTCGCAACTTAAACTTTAAAAATAAAAATGTTTCTGAAGAAAATAAAAATAATTTGGGAAGCCATACACAGCATCTACTTCAAAGTGTAGCGCATAATTTGCATAACAACAACAATTCCTTTGTTCAAGATATAAACCGTGATATACACATAAATTTAATTAACGATTTGTCAATAAAAACAGAAGAGACTCACTCAAAACCAAAATTTGACTCTAATATGTCGGCCAGAGAAAAAATGGAAAGAGAACGTTTTCTCTTCCAAGAAAGGAAAATACAAACAATTATCAGCACTGTTAAAGAAAAGGAGCTTACATTTAGAACTAGTTCTGTGGTGCTTCAACACATTGAAAACTCACAAGAAAGTAAACAAATCAATAGTACTACAAGAAATAACAAATTATCACAAGACAGTAAACTAGCATTTAAAGTTAGTCCAAACTCCTTTAATGAAAAGACTCACCCATTTGTTTTAGGAAATGAAATGAGAAGAAGATTTGTAGATAGCAAAACAACACTAGATAGAGGTTCGCAAATACATTTAAATAATTATACATCTTTTAAACATCAAATACCTTCTCATACTATAACAGTTGACGAAGAGAATGGCTGGTTGGTAGCTTCACTGAACTTTCCAGAACAAAATTTTAAAATACGTGCTCCAACTAATATGATATTTACAGCTAAGTTTTCACAGCAAGAAGAAGAATTAACACCCCTTGAATTAGTGTTTGCTCCTATATTATCTACATGTAAAAGTAATTCATCAAACCCTTCAACCATTCATAAGATGTCATCATCAACAACAATAGAATCAGAAAATCCTCAAACCACATACTTTAATTTACCACCGTCATTTGAAAATAATCCTTACTCTGAAAAACATCTTACACGGGAGAGAATAAAAAAAGATCAAATAATAGCTACGTTGGTGACAGATTTACTTGATTCGCGTAGTTTAAAAAGAGACAATATAAATGTGAAAGTTCAAGCTGTTGTTAGTAATAATTATTATAAATGTAATTCGACAAAGAGTCCTAGAAAAAATGGGCAGCCTCGAAAAGAACCAGGTGGGATTAAAATTGTAAATCGAATTTCAACTTTAAAATATCAACTAAAAAACAAAGCCAAGGAGAGTTTTTCTGTGGACAGTTCCTCACAACTAGGAATGAGCAGTGTTTTAGAGCAAAGTGTTCCCGGCAAACAAATTGCACCACACAGCATTGTGATAGGGAGTAAAATAGGCAGGGGAACAGAACATAATCAAATTACTTCAATTATTCAACGTCTTTCTACTAATAAAGTTGTTGTAAAACCAGAAGAATCACTTTTAAAGCAAGATGAATCTATTGAATTGATGAAGGATATTACAGAAAGTAATGTCAAATGTACCACTCCTCAAACAACAACAAGAATAGAAAGAAGTTTTTCCACCGGAAATAATCTTTCGCGAGAAGATACTAATAAAGATCAAACATTCCAAGAAACTGGCCAACAAGGTATTGGCATAAGTAAAACCAGTCCTACCAAATTTAGTGTAAATATAGTTGTAAGAAAACTTGCTTCTGAAACAAATGACAGCTTGAAGAATCTACCAACCAAATCTACAAATGACAATGGAACGTCTGACTCTATGATGAAATCAAATTGTAGTGGCAATTCAAACCAACGAATTTCAAGAAACCCTATTAATAGTTTGTCCCAGTGGTGTTTTATTAATGGTGAGTGGGTGTATGGTTATAATAGAGAATAAAGTAAAACAGTGGTAAATGACAGCTGATGGATGATAAGGTAGAATACAAAACCCGGTTTACCTACTTCAACGAAAATAAGGAAGTTAACTTTTTATTGTTCGATTATGAAAACAGCAAACAAAATGATAATATAATATTTGAAACAGATGTTTTCTGAAACCTTTTAATACAAAACCAATAAAACTATTTTAAATTGGAAATAAAATTGATTCTATAACTTTTATATTTTTATTCATTTATTTTTAGTCAACCAAATGCTTTTTTATTCAGATAAAATAGTGTATAGGCCTGGCCTAAGTTTATATCTCTATTGTTATGTTTACTATTTTGTAGTAATACACCTAATGTTTGCTTTTTTATAAATACAAATACAAACATTCAAACATAATCATGCCTAAAAATTATTAGATATTTATTTGTAGGTATGTTTACCAAGGGGTAAAATACGAGACCAAGATGTCTCCTAAAAACCTCTACTGGGCAGTTAAGGAAAAAAATACCAAAGGTTTAAATGCTATTAAATATCTGAATAGATAAGCAGAATGATAATTGTGAATATAAATAGGGTTTTATTGATTAAAAAACTAGCATGTTGACAACAATTATAAAAAGAACTACCTTTGTGAAGTGTGAATAGCCTTGAAGCGGCTGACTAAACAGTAACTTGAAAACGAGCATGTACAATTAAAAATATGGCGTCCTTAGCATATGCGCACTTAGACAGAATCCTCATCCCAAAAACTATCAGTGTATTCAATAAAACCTTATTGGTTTAGTGTAAGAAAAGGCGGTAGACTTAACTTCACCATTAAAATCGATTATTATTATTATTATTATTATTATTATTATTATTATTATTATTATATCCCGAGCAGTTAGAAGAGGTGACAAAAAAAAAGAGCTTATAATATTACATGATCTAACTTCAAACTAACATTTTATATCACATATCCTATGTACCGTACTCTATTTCTGACTTATTGAAACAGAATTTTTCCATAGGCACAGATAAATTTCCAGCTTGGGAGCGTTTAATTCATCTCTTTATGCTGGCAAATAGCCTTGCTACATATTGTAATGGCATCAAGATAGTTCGTATAGTGAATAGGTAACAGCCTCCTTAAGATACTTCTTATTAATAGCTAGAAAATGGCTGGTAGATTATTAAGTAAAAAGACATTCTCAAATATTTTTATACTCCTGTCGGCGTGATGAATGGTGTATTCAACTGGTCCTCTGGATGTATCCCTATATTATGGTAGGCTTCGGTAATATCATTAACAAAGAATAGTTTGCATTTTCCTAGACGATCTAAAGTTTCAGTGATGTTTTGACGAGGGTAAATATCTGGAACAACTACAGCGTTTACCGTTCTGTAGTCAACATAAAACCTGTATCTTTGCTCTCCCATGGATAATTTATTTTTTAACAATAACAATGGGGGAATCAGGAGTACATGGCATTTTTTTTTTATTTTGTAGTTCAAAAAATGTTTATGTTTCTATAGAACGAAATTAAATTAATTTATTTATTTATTAAATTTATGCAAAATGTATGTTTACGTTGTGAGTAAGATAAATTTATATTTTATATTAAAATATTAGATTGTTTGCACAAATGGAGGTAGATATTTTTTCATATTAAAATATCACATAGAACTATCGTGATCTTGTATCAAAATTTGTTTAAATTAGTTTGGCGATGTGCTGCCAGGAACTCTACTATCGCTTACATAGTCTGTGTACCCCCACCACAAAACCCAACCCTCAGATGTTTGCCACCTTTCTCTTTCATCAATGTCGGGTAACCGTCAAGGCCTTAGCTAGCCAATAATTTCGNGGGGGGGAAACATCCCCCAATTGCCGTAATCTATAACAAATTCTGAATGATAAAGAGTTCTAAAAGCTATCTGAAGTGTTTTTTTATTGCAACATAACCCCCTAGCTGCCGAAAGGTAGGAAAATTTCCAAATATTAAACACCTCTAGAAGCTCTCTGAGGTGTTTTTTATGGTAACAAAGGCCTCTAAATTGTACTTGTATCTTCATTTTGATATTGTTTGAGCCATAAATAAAGTAATATATATATTTTGTTCATAAAATTTCAGGGGGGGGGGGCTGAACCCCCAAAACTTCCTCCTGGACTACGGTTTTGGTAGCCAGTACCAGAAGACTAGATTAAATCACCCTTCGACTTCCTACCCTTTCGTGGTCAGCCTTGGACACAGACAAGGAAAGAGCAGATTCACAACCACTAGGTTAAATGTGTTGCGCTCCTTTTCGAGGCTTTACTCCTTCAACGTTGGGATCACTAGGTGCGGTCCCCAGGGACTACAGTGCAATCAAGTGAGCATTTTTTAAACGACTTAAACTCAAGCCTACTAGAAGGAAAATACAAAATATGCGCTCCTCAATTTAGCCAGTTGGCTGGCTATCAATGAGCAAGCTTCAGCCTTCAGGTGGCGCCCTCCCCGTCTCTAACACCAACCCTCTTCCCCAAGTACCCTAATCCTGCCACACAGATAAGTTTACTCTGACTGCACATTAAAAAGAAAACTTGAAACATAATGGTCCTTTACTTTTCTTTATTCAAGGGACTACTGTCAGCTGCAATTATAGTTGTTTAGGAGCACTGCGGAGAATTGCAGAAGTTTAGAAATACCAATTTATTTCAGAAGGAGTTAGATATTCTTTAATATTGTTTTCACCAAAATGAAGGCAAAAGCTATGAGCATTTAAAAAGTTTAGAGTTTAAATAAAAAGTGTGATATCTTATATAGAATTTTATAAAACAATCCCACAATTTGTGACCATATCAAAACATGACTTTATTTAATAGCTATTTGATGCTATTTATTTAAAATCATTAATATATATTTGAAATAATTTTAAAACTGGTATTTTCCAGGTGTAAATTAAAATACCCACACTCAAGTATTTCAAGTTAAAACAAAAATATAGCATGGCTTTAAATAGTTCTAAGAGTTTCTGTTATTCAAAATTACGTAGTAAACACTAATGTTAAGCTATTGTATTTTGTGTGAGTACATGAATGCAGGCCGGATAGTATATAAAGATATTGAAGTCAAACGGACCGGTCAGCTATGTCTCGCGGGCCGTGAGTTTGCGAATCCTGCCTTATCATTCAACCACTGAAGTGGGTTCTGTCTATTAATAAAAGTTAAATCAGTTAGAAATTCTAATTAACCATATAGGCCCATACGTGTGGATAAAATTATTTACAATCTATTTAAGAAATTATTCAACATACACTACACTCCATTTTTTAAAAGGTAGCAAGCTTTCTTTTATGAATTACTATGATGTAGCAGTGTAGCTTATAAAATAAGTCTGTAAGCTAGTCTTGTCCATTAAAATATTGATGTTATATTTAAGTTGAAGCCGATTGTAAGCTACATAAATATTTTTTTGATACGTGAGATGCAAAAAAAAAAAAGGTATCTCAAACTGATTTCCTATTTACTATTTCACAAATGTTGTTATTAAATTAAGGGTATTTTAAATAGGAACTAACGAGTATGAAACAATACACATACAATTTTAACAGTATTTTATCATCATAAATTAAGATTAGATATTTATTTCATTTTACCGTTCGTTATTTTAAATATGTTGCTGGTTATCTTGCATACAAGATAGAACTGAGATCTCACTGTAAGCGCTGCAAGAATATATTAACAAATTGTGATGGCAACATGGAGTCGGGACATGTTTATCTAATTTTTCATAGAGCCTATCTCAATAAAGGGCAAGATGACTTAAGAAATCTCAAATCCCCTACAGATATGTTCACACACGTGTCCTAGAAACCTTTATTGCGTAATTTCCTCATGTGCAACACAAAGTAGGTATTGTACATAGGGAAGACATTGAAGAAAATAAGGATAATATACCCTCTCTGGCTTAAACAATGCCAGAAACACAAGCTATTTTGCACATAGCCCCCTCCTTAAAGTTAGAATCCACAATCACTTGCTGTGGACTGTAAAGGAGAATCTTTAAATGTTTTGGGAAACTGACGCAGAAAATATGGAACGTATTACACCAATAATCTCGTTGAGTACTTGCGACTTTAGGCTAATTTTGAGCCCAATTAAATTTAGTAAATTAACTGTTTTTTGCACATATTACTCTGAATCTAGACTCTTGTCTCAAAAGCAATATTTGTAGCGTGTTCCATTTTGAAACGTTGAGATAATGTAAGGATTTATAATTTTTTTTAAATGTTGAATAACTATTGTCTGTTACAAACAAAACCAGCTATTTGGCTTAAGCTTTAGGTAAACAACTTTGACTTTCAAATTATATGCTTGGATAGGAGGTATATTTTAATAAAACACTTTAGTTGTTATATTCCTTAAAAGTTCAATATGTACCTAACAAACACTCTTCATAAGACTGTATAACTATAGCTGATAAGTTAAAAATAAATACAACATTCAAATAATGGAATATTATAGCTGTATGAACTCAAAAACTTACATAAGTGACCACTGTAATATTTACTACTTTTTACTTCTTAAATTGTGATTATTTTACTCCATAGTGCCATTGAGCCTTTAATTGAAAGTGGTTTTAGGAATGTATAGAAATGTGTTTGCACCACTTAAACGTATAAAACTATGATTTGTACTAATATTTACGTAAATAGATAATTTTTACTTTCTCTCGACGCCTTGAAGAGATAAGTATTGTGATCGTATAGCAATTTGAAGTCCAAATTTTTTATAAATATCGACCCCTCGAAACCAAAAAAGAGTTTTTTGCGATGCCGTCTGCCTGTGTATCCATAATCTAGGTCTAGAGCTGAAATCATTTTATTGATTTGGATAAAACTTAGTATTTATGGTTTTTATAAAGTTCCTCCGAGGAGTTTTTGAAATTATATAACTTACCCTAAATGAAGGGTAGTTTACTAAAAAAGAGAGAAAACACGTTATCTCAAAATCCACCGTAACGAATTAAATTTCGTGTCTGGGCATTGTTTATCATTATAAACTAAATGGCTGTTCTAATCATACCATGAACATCATTTTAAGGGTACTTTACATAAGCAGATATTGCCAATTTTATTCTACCTTCGCAAGTATTTGAGACACTAAATAACTCACTGTTGTAATGTTGTTTTAAAATAAAAATAAAAAACCTTTACTTGAAATATATTTTTATAAGACCAATAGGGGGCTGTCCATAAGGCTTTTTTTCATTATGTCGAGGCCCCCTCCCCCTTCCAAACCCACCCTACGTAAGGGATCGTAAGATTTGTCGTTTCCCCTTTTCGATCTTACGTAATTTTTTTTAACGATTTGCTAAATTATATTATTTTAGACATAAAGATTGATTATGTGAAATCATAAAATAATTAATGCAGTAAAATTAGGTTTAACAAATCATAAGTAAATTACAGTTTATAGTTATGTATAGATGTGTATATAATATATAAGCTACGATTCAACGCCATCTGTCATCGCTAGGTGCAACCTTTTTGACCACGCGTCTGTGGAAGTGTTATTTTTAGTCTAGTTATTGGCCTTAATAATGTGGAAATTAGTTAATATTATACAACTTATAAACGAGTTTGTAGTTTCATCTTTATTACAACACTTAGTGAATACAAAAACTGATATCATAGAAGAATTATTTAATGAAAACATTTATCTACAGTAAATTTTGTCCAAGTAATCCCTTTCAATTGCTATTTAAAAATACTATATTTAAATATTAGAAGTAAAAAGTACAGATATGAGGATTTATTATGTTTTCTCTCTTACATTAAACTAAATATTGATTTAATAATATTAACACGCGTGTGGATATACGAGTATGAGACGTTATTGCTTAAAATTCCAAACTATAGGGCCAATTTTGCCTGTAGGGATAATAAATGAGGTGCTGGAGTTAGTGGTTTAGTAGGAAGAGATTAATGGTTTCAAAAATGGAAACTTGAAATTTTGAGTAAAGGTTAATTTCTGGCCCTAAGCCCGATATAGGACCGAATTTTGTGAAATTCAGTCTGTAAGAGATGAAAAAAGGAGGGTCAAAAGTTTTCAAAATTCACTGACCATGCATCTTTTGAATTAGTGGACATACAACCTTGAAACTTAAAATTAAAATTTCTTTATAGAATTGGGTGAGACATTTTTTTCGGGTTTTTCAAATATCATCGCCTAAAGGGGAATAAAGAGGCAAAAAAGAATAGTAAATATTACCTACAATCAAGATGAAATTTGATACATGCGGGTTGATCGGGTCGCAGAATACTATTATGAAATTAATTTATGTACGGCATGCACACGATGGGTCCTGAGGTGTGTTGTAGAAAAGAGGGTGGGGTGTTCAATACTAACTACTTTCCTGGTTGGTTGAAGATTGAAATTTTGCAGACAGCCAATGGGACCACTCCAAATAATAATAAAGGTATGAACATTTTTCGATAATATTTTGGACCCTGGGAAATAGGAGAGGGGAGGTAAACAGAATGAAAATATTTTATGTGTGCTAGAAAATTTCAATTTGATAGTCAGTTAGGAGAACAACTCCAAATAATCAAATAAGTCTTACAAATGGAAATGTCTAAATGACAGTCAGAAAAATGCGCTTAAATATTTATAAAACTAACAGAAACAATTAATTCCCAATGTGGTAGAATATTGAAATTAATAATTAAAGTAAAGGGGCATGTCAAATTACTATAAGTCTGTACATTTTTAATTTTAAATAGAGACCAGGGAAATGTGGGGGAGGGGGAGATAGTAAAGGGTTTTAAAATTAAAAACAACTTTTAGCTGTGATAGAATATTTAAATTGGGTAAGCAGGTAGAAGGACCTTTCAAAATAACCAAATAAATCTTAATATTTGAAATTTCTTAGTGGGAATTTAAGAAATGGTAGGGGAAGGGTGCGTGCTCAACATTTCCAAAAACGAATACATTCAACTACTTCTCTGTGTGGCAAAGAGCTTAAATTAGTAGGTATAAGGACCACTCTAAATAAACATAAAAATGTGAAAATTTTAAAATTAAAATCTGGGAAATGGGAGAGGGGGAAACTAAAGCGAGAAAAAACATTTGATGTGAGGTTAAAAAAAATTAATGATAGGTAGAAATAAAACTCCAGATAACCAAATGAATATTAACATTTAAAATTTCTCATCGTGGGTTGGAAAAAGTGGGTTGAGTGGTTAAAAACTTACAAAACTATTAGAAATAACTTATTCTCAGTGTGGTATAAAACTAAAATTCTTCATATAGGCAAAGATACCACAACAAATAAATATAAAAGTCCGAAAAATTTTAAGTTAAAAACGGGAGTCTAGGAAATAAAGGATAAAAAAGATTAAGTTTATGGTAGATAATCTAAATTTGGCATGCTGGTAGAAGTACGGATAACCAAATAAATCTTAAATTTGAGATTTTGATGTGGGAGTTAGAGAAATGGGGAGCACGAGGCTAAAATTTTCAAAACCAATGAATAAACTACTTCACTGTGTGGTATCTAACTGGAATTCATCAAGAAGATATAAGGACCACTCAAATTAACTACAAAGTATGAACATTTTAAATTTTAAAATGAGACTACAGGAAATAACGGAAGGGGGGAGTGTGATTATGTGTACAAGTAGTAGGGGGAAAAAATAAATTTGTCAGGAATGTAGAGGGATAACTTCAAGTAACCACAAATACATTTTAAATATTAGTTATTTCTAAGGAGGCTGGTGTTATAAGGGGTCTCAAATTTCTAAAACTAAAAGACTAAACTACTTCTCAAAAGTGTTAGACGATTGATATTAGTCAGGCGGGTACAAGGACTAGCTCAAACAGTATCAAGGTCTGAATTCTTAAATTTGAAAATGAATAAGCGGAAAATGGGAAGGGATGGTAGCTCACAATGTTCCTAAAGCTATATAAATCCAATTTTTGTAGAGGTAGAAACTTGAAATATCACCATGTAATTTAATAGACCTTTCCGGATAGCCAAAGGACGTCTGAACACATGTAATTTCAAAATCGAAGCCCATGAAATGGAAGCGCTTAAAATAATACAACCAATATAGAACACTCCTTTCGATGTGGCTAGGTTGAAATTTGGTAGGCAAGTAAAATATCATATAGCATAACTAAATGCGTCTTAAAAATTCAAATTGGAATTGTTGGAGCTAAGTAGGGGGAGAGAGGGGTTTTGAAATGAAAGTATATTGCCACCTTCCCCAAATAAAAATATATGCTTGTATGCATGAAAGAAATGTTAAATTCGCTAAGTTGATAAAAGGACCATCCCACATGACTATATGTTACCTACCCCCATCATTATCCCACACAAATAACACACAGAGGTAAGCACAAGAGAGTTATAATTTTATTTCGAAAATAACATGATAGAGCTCAATGAGGGAGAGGCACATAAGAGTTAAAGCGTTAAGCAAGGACATACGCCAGATGGGCAACAAGACTCAAGGGTTACCGCCAAGGTCAGATGGGCACCAAAATAATAACAAACAATAGACAGCCCCTTATTCTTAGACGCCCCAGAATGGCGTCATCAGAGAATGGCAATAAAACTATAATAAATTGGTCTCCTATTTTACTATAATAAATGTCTTTCATAATTATATGCAGAGAGCCAACACATGCCCAAAATCCAAAACTTTAGGTTAGTTAAGAGCTTAAATACCTAACCTAAACAACGATAAATGCATTAATATAATACCTGACAAAATATAAAATTCAAAAGTCTAAGAATACCTAATGTTTTAATAATAAACGGAGTGCCCACCGTGCATATATGCACTGGGTGGCCCACGGCCCCACATTTAATAACCATATAAATATAAATATAAGCAAAGAGACAACAATAAGCTATCCTAACTTTATCAACCAACAAAGTGTCCACACAAGAATTATCCTCTCTGCCGGCTCGCGGCCCCACATTTAACCAACCTTGAAAAGAAAACAAGGTGGTAAATATAAACTATCTATATACTTCTAAATAGCTCCTAGTGTTAAAAAATAAAGTTAACATAACGTATATTTCCCAGGTTAGTTACAACAAATCTCTAAGCTTTCCGTGATGCGGAAATTAAAAGTACAAAAAATAAAAATAGAGACAAAAAGGTTCTTCCCAAGTTATCATTACCTTATGGGAAAGGACCAAAATATCTGATAATAGCAATTAAATATTATTCATATATATATAATACCGAAGTCCAAGACATTGAATTTTGAAAGATGAACGTTTTAAAACCAAAGTTAATTTAGAAAAGAGTGACGAGCCTACATAATAATTAGGCTTATTACCTTGTAAGCCCAGAGTGTAATGTGTAACTCTACACTGGACTCCGACCATTATAAACCCTACGGTAATCATGTGTTCTCAGTGTTTGGAGAGATAAGGGGAGGAAGGAGGAGTTACCAGAACAGTCTCGATAGTCCACGAGGATCGGTCACAAGCACAAATATAGTCCATAAAAGTTTTAGAATGCACCCGACCACGCGCACAGCTCACGCTCATCGACGTTCGCTTGTCTGCTTGTTCACTTGTTTGAAGGGAAGGGGGGCTCTCCCAACACGGCCAGCAGCGAGCCTCGAACTCTGGCTCAGTTGAATGTGGATTTTGTAGTGGAGAGCATCTCGGGTTTATTGTAGACGAGTCGAAACGAGTCAACTGGGGCTGGCTAGGTGAGTGATACAACTTCTTCTGTGTCATGTTGTAACAAGGTTACACATAAAAGTTGGAAAGTTTGGAATTCGAAAATTTACTGCTAGGAAATGGAAGGGGCCCCAAAAATTTCCTAAACTACAAAAACTCGATATGGTGGAGCACTAGCTTTGTAAAGGCAGAGGAAAAAAGTTTAAAGTATTAAAGTACTAAAAGTAAATAAATACACAAACTAAAGACTATCTTAAAAATGATACATTAGATTTACAAATTCATATATATTATCATCTAACTAGGAGTGACATAACAATTAAAACAAACCAATTCAGGTGATATAGCTTAGCGACCATGATCATCTTTGGAAAATAACGATGCTTAGTATTTAATATGTTTCTGTAAAAGAGTCTACTATTTAATTTATGCTCATTGGTGAAATGTAATGGTCTTTCTTCAAATATTTTCAATGATAGTGCTTAGATAAAGTTTGCGTTGTCACTGGAGTGTGATGGCTGCCCTGTGATTGCGCTCGTTTGTGCACTCAGTTTGTAGACTAGGTGATATTTTCTTTCTAAGATAGATAAACCCAACTTTTTTTCTTTGTGTTAATAGATAATTTATATACTAAACACTTAATAACTATAGTTGTGACTAAAACAATATTTGGGTATAGTTAAAAGAGTATTTTATTATACACGGTACTTTGTATTGTCAACAATTTTACTCACTTTACTAAACTCTATTTTATTGTTATATAAATATTTTTTTTTTAAGAAAATCTGCAATTATTAATTGTATGAAAAATAGGTGACCTGGTGATCTAGGGGTAAGGTGTCGGATCTCTATGTTGGGGGTCCGGGGCTCAATCCTCGGTCCCCGCACAGATTTATCTGATTGCCAAACACTTACTTCACCTCCGACAAGACGTGTATTAATCACAACTTGTGAATGTGTGGAATGCCAATCCTCCACCATGGTTCAGATTCCACGTTAAGCTTTAGGTCCTCCATTTCATTTCACAATCACCCTACCATTGCACATTAGGGTAAGTGTGTATAGCCCGAACGGGTAGTAAGAAGTGGTGCTAATAATAATGTACGAAAATACTGTTCTATTATAGTAAAATAATCTTATACTGAAAGAGTTTTCAGTTTAAAAAAATATTTTTACTGCCTTTTGTTTAAAACCGATTTTTTTAATTCTCATTGCACATCAGTATAAAATAATGTTGAATATAATCATTCCAGTGTTTAAAATAAGAAGGTATTACCAATATCAAATATAGACTTAGAAAACTCTTCTCATTGTATTTTCATTGCATTAAACTTTTTGTTGTTGTTTATAAAGTAGCATATCACTTGTATATTTTGTTTGTATTAATTTGACAACAAAATGTAAAAAATAAATGCAACCTTTACAACTTAAGTATTTAATTTTAATTGTTGATATATTTTGTGCACCGAGTCTTGCTTCCAGTTACAGCTATCCGCGTATTTACTCCAATGGATTAGGAATGAGGAAGGTAACATTTTTGGGAAATGTGCTCATATTCGCGTTGAAGGAGTATTATAAGAATTTTAGGGAAACAACACTCATTACATCCGATCGGGACTTGAATCCTGATATCCCACTTATTTTCAGTCCAGTATAGTGAAAAAGTGAATCCTAAAGAATTGTGACTGCAGAAGATGGTCACAAAATATTTAATAATTCATTTACAAGTGCATTTTCAAGACGCTTACTTTAAAACACTGTAGAAGCACTGGTATTTTATATTTGGGTCTAACACTCCCCATTTTTTTTAATGAAAGGGGGTGAGGTGGGATAAGAGATTACCACTACCTGAGCTATTGTACTCAGAGAGACAGCAGCTCTTAGCTCTCAGCTTGTCTTTCACACGAGGAACATTTTGAGAGTGAGTTGTTTTAAAAAAATTCTCCCTTGGAAGCGCTGTTATCACCGGATATTTTAAGTTCTACCTGACTTGAGGGACACAGCAAATCTCCCGTAAGGTTGTATATCTGTTATTTCCTTGTCTGTGGCCTTGGGTCATTAACCTGACATACGCTTGCCAACACATCTTGGTAGTTTTGAGCATGTTCCTTTCAAATACAATGAAGAATAAATATATTTTAGTTTGGTTGTGACTCGTAGAGTAGTTAACTTATCTATGTTCTATCAAATAATGATTATTTCAGTGGTTTTATTTAAACTGTCAAATATTTGAACAGTACGGTATTGGATTACACAGTGGCTTGTGAGAAGACTTGCTAACTACGATTGTACGAACAAAGCACCGATTATCCAACTTACACATGCATATTATCAAAGGGAACGATTTATACGCCGCCATTGATGTTACAAAATAATTACTTTTAGAGTTTGTAAATGTATTTAATTCTTTAAAAAATGTTACTGTTCAGCAATTCTATGTCCCATTTAATCTAAAAGTATGTATGGATAAATTTGATGTTTGCGATAACTTGAGTAAAAACGTACAAGTAATGAATATTTTCATCAACCCCTGCAGTGCATGGGTACTTTTACGCTCAACCCCTGCACGAGTAGGCCTGCAGCCTGGGAGTTTGTAGGGCAAAAAAATAGTATCCGCAGATAGGGCATTTTCAGTTATAGCTTTATACAGCTCTACACCAGATAATTTCGATACTAATTTATGGGAACAATTTGTCGGTGGACTACCATCCCCGGTTATCATTTGTGGGGACATGAATGCACACCTTATGTTGTGGGGCTCCTCTTACATAGATCGTTGTGGTGTTAGGGTTGTTACCTCTTGCTATATTAATTACAGGAAAGTTTACGTGACTTAACAGACCTCCGTATCCTAACACGTGCCCAAATGTTACTTTTGCATCCCCTGATTTTAGACCAGACCTATCTTGGGAAACGATTGGTGACTCCATGGGCAGTCATTGTTTGCCAATTATTTTGACTATAGACACACAGGTCCCATATAACTATAAAACTGTTCCTCTCGATAGGTCACGAAACTTTATATTTAAAAAATCTAATTGGGAATTATATTCGACAAAAATGGAGTTAACAGCTCAAAATTTAGTGGTGGACTGTAATTCCTTAGTACAATATGACATCTTTGTTAACGTTCTACAGAGCTCAGCTGTCGTGGCAACACTAACCTCACACAGTGGGGTCATAGGAGAGTTAAATGGTTCCCGTGGTGGACAGAGTCATGTTCTAAGGCGATCGCTCAAAGGAGGTTATCATTATATACTTTAAAACAAAATTTTAATCTGATAAACTACGAAAGATGCTATCGTCATAGGCGTAGCTAGGATTGATGAATGGGGGAAGAGAATTCACCCCTGAGAGGTATGGACTCTACACCAGTAAAAAGGAGGGTTAATTTTTGAGTTCCTAAGTAACAATTTACGATTATAATAAATAATCGGCTTGCAATTCAGTTAAAATTAAAACCCTGAAACAGGATTAGAGTAACAAAATACAAGTTAATTAAAAAACCATTTAGTTTTATTGTAGAATACGAAAGAAACATTATTTGTTTTAACACCAAACTAACTTGAAGAAAGTGTCCAATTACAATATTAATTTAGTCTGAATTCCAATCGACAAGGTGATTTTGCCAGTTCATCTAAAACTTTGTCCGGAAGAATACCTATTTCTCTATGTATATTTAATATATCTAGACCATTCTAACTTTGCTGCCCTGTTGTATTTCTCAAGTAAGTCTTTAATAATAATAATACTAATATTTAGCACCGCGTCTTACTACCCGTTCGGGTTATACGCTAAATAAGTCTTTAATCTTCGAAGAGTTGAGAACGATCTTTTCCTGGTGCTTGTTAATACTACTTGCAAGGTTACTAATATTTTCAACAAAATACTAATCAATGGAAATATTTCTTCATTTCAGGTAACATAATAGTTCATAGCTTTTCTTGAACTTATTTTCAATTCATTCACTCTTTCGTGTCACATGTAAAGTTCCCCAATTTCTGCCATATCACTACACTGCAAATCTTGCCCATAAAAGCAACCAACTTTTTCATCTGTTCCTTCTTTACTTCAGTGATAACCGATTCCTCTGTTGGCATCAGGGCCATAAAACTGCCAAGCACTTCTTGATGGTTCAAGAAACGAGTTTTTAATTGACTCGCAAAATGATCTAGAAACGGCAAAAAATTGCAGCTCTTAAGTAAGCACCATCGGAGTATACTTTTACATTACACCTTTTTATTTGTCTGGTAGATATTCTTGGTGTGACAAGATTTTTTGAACCAAACAATTCAGCAAGTGTTTTAGATGATTCGTAAATAGTTGAAAACTTAATTTCAGTGTTTGTTCTTATTTCTTAAATTTTTTCCTTGAGCCGATTTACCACGTTAATGACAGTTAGAAGATTTACAGTTTCAAGTTGCAATTCTCGGCAAAGTGATAAGCTCAAAGAGAAAATCTTTGATAACACCTGTAGAGTAATTAAAAAATATGAATTTTGTATGGTACACTGATGTTGAATTGCTGATGATGATGCATCAGTGTCTTCCCAATTATTTTTTTTACCCTGCTAAAACACTGAACAATTTACAATGCCGCATTATATTATGAATAATTTGAGTGATTATTAATAATGGGCAGAATTAAAAAAATTGCGTATATTTTTTTTTATCTTTTAAAATCAATGGGGGGGCCTAACCCCCCAAGAAAAAAACCTGGTTACGCCACTGACTGTACTACGGAAGTTGCTACGTGCGAAACGTGTTTCTTGGCGTTCATATTGTGAGTAAAGTCCATTCACGATAGGTTTTTACCTGGATGACAGTTCGAAAATCATTTGTTTAGGTTTTGGGTTGCCAACACTTGTAAAAGATCACAGTTTTGTTATAAATGTAAAGATCTTTACTTATCTGTTAGATATTACATTTAAAATAACGTGAACTTAAGTTTTCTCATACTATTTCATTTTTTTAAATAATTTCTTTTTATCCAACTCGAAACAATATTTCAAACATAATAAAAAGTACTTATTCTTCATTTTGAAACGTTATTGAATTTGTGTAATATAGTGCACACATCAATACCCTTTAATATAGGCATCGTATTTACTTGGAAAAGAGAAAGTTCTTATCATTTTTTTTTTACATACAATAAATTATTTTATGATTATTTTATCTTATTTTGAAATATTTACCTGAATAAAATATTTTCATCAACTGCGTGTCTGCATCATTGTAAAACTCTTGTTTACCGTCATGTTCAACCATATGGTTTAAATTCATCAGTCATCATTTTGAAGCTATGTTCGTTAGAAGTTTTTGTGAAAGTGGTGTGAATTTTTTTTTAAGTGGAATAAAACGGTAAATAAACTTTGTGTCCGTCCTCAAATGAATGTATAAATAATATTGACCTAAATTACTGTGGTTGACTATCACATTAATATATTACCATTTGTTTTCATTACAGTCATCTAAAGTGATAGATGTCAGCTGTTGACGTAGTGATATATTAGGGATTAATTCTAGTAACGTTTCGAGCTGTCATCCGCAGGTAAACTTAGGTCGTAAATGAATTTTACCTTTCTCCGATGTATCTCTGACACAGGTTTGCCGTAGAACCAAATGGTTCAAAGGTATTTTTACAAACTTCGAGATCTCTACGATTGACGTAGAAGCATGGGCATAGTCGTTCGCTTGTAGTGTGATAACGGATTCAGATATGTGGCCCCGTTGGAATTCCCTAATTTTGGTGTTTCTGAGCTCAATAAATGTTTTACCGGTAGTGAACTAAGGGTGGCATTAAATCGAGTGCTACACACTGCTGCTGGCCCAGACAATGTATCTTATGGTATGATGGCAAATTTGTCATCTGTTTCTCAATGAGTGCCGCATGAGATATTTAATATTCTGTAGGAGTAGGGGGTAATACCACCAGCATGGAAAACTTTCTTTCTGATTCTTATTATAAAACCGGGTAAAAGCATGGAGTTAACAAGTTCTTATCTGTTTATTGCACTCTCGTCCTATTTTGGTAAAATCATGGGATACTTAGTTAAAACCCGTTTGGAACTATTTCTAGAAAAGAACGAACTCCTTAATCCTCTGCAATTTGGGTTTAGAAATAAACGTTCTACACTTAATAGCCTTTCTATATTGGTTTCTGATATTCAAATTGATCCATCATCAAACTCATTTGTATCAGCTTTTTCCTCGATAACAAGGGTGCGTATGATAATGTCAATCATTCTTTATTGTTTGATAAACTTTTTCACCTAGGGTGTTCTAAAGAAAATGTGTCATTGGCTAAGCTATTTATTTAAGAATAGATCGTACATTGTAAAGATAAGACACGTTATATCATCTCCTTGAACTCAATAAAGGGGCCTACCGCAGGTATCGGTACTCAGTCCACTGTTATATGCAGTCTATTCGAACGATATTGATAGTTATTTTCCTGTTGGTTTAACGACTTTACAGTATGCGGGTGACATGTTAATATACGTTCGGTCTTGTAACTTGTCAGAGGGGATAGGTAAGCTACAATCAGTGTTTCCTTTTCTTTCAAATTGGTTGGCAGCCCACTCTTTAACTCTAAATGTATATAAATGTTGTGCGGTCATCTTCACCAGACATAGAGTGTGAGATAACTTAATTAGATTAGATTACGTAGGACGTCGAATTCAGGTACAGCCGACGGTGCGATTTTTAGGCATGAAGGGCTCTTGGCTCCATCATTTTTTAGAAATATCTGTAATATGCTACAAGTTTATAAATACTATGCGATCAGTGGTTGGTTCCTCTTGGGTCTCCCACTCATATACAATGTTACAAATGTACCGTGAGCTTATACTTTCTTGGCGGCATTCTATGACAGTAGTATTAATTATGGTCAGACATATAGACTAGAATCCGACGCGTCAATATTTACAGTGGAATTATTTGCCACCATGCAAGAATTGAAATATATCTTATCTTTACGTTCTCAGTCCTTAGTGGTATTGCGACTCCCGTATCATTTTGGATTCTCTAAGCAGCTTGTTAGGGCCTTCATCGCACCCATTGATAATTCAAATACTCGACGAGAGCGCTTCTCTACGAGCTAGGGGCTACGAACTGGGGCACCAATATATTCCTAATCACGTGGGTATACTTGATAATGAGAGATAATATAGTTTGGCATCTAGTGTAAATTTACTTTCCCTTGTACAGGAAATACCGCTACTATATAGCGATTTTAAACCAAGGGTAAAACTCAGAAGTCAGTTTAAATAGGTCGAATGGTGGGAGACCACATGCCAGCAGAAATAAAAATGGTACCACTATGTATGTATTACAAATTTAGCTACACCATAGTTTTCTGGTGTTAAGGGTACCCGTAAGTTTATTTTACTATAATTCGCCTTCGTTTCAGGCATGTCTACACGAAAGAATGTCTTTATTTGATGTGAAAGGTTCCGTCTTCACATTGTGTGGTTTGCTACGTTCCCTAAACGTTATAACATATATTTATAACTAGCCCTATACATCAGTTGGAATGGGTAAATTACATTCTTAATTATAATACAGTATTTTCTTTAGTTAACGTGTTACACTCAGAAAACGCTACTTTGTATAGGCGGCTGTTTAATTTCCTTCGAAATATAAATATAACGATGTAGGTTCGAACAAATGTCTTCCGGTTATCTCGCATACGAGATTCTTGTTGAGTGAGAGCTTGGTAATGTGGGTCAAAGATGGATTGAAGAAAGTAGGCATCGGGAATAAAACAAGTGAATAGAATACAAGTGTTCCTTGCTGATTGAAGAAAATGTCTTCATCAGTACCATTGAAGAAATAAAAAATAATAATTTGTGTCTGTCTACTTAGTACTTACGTATTTATTGTTGTTTCCCATCAACAACGGCACACCTACTATGCACCTGCCTAATATTTTCTTTCGAAGCACCGTTAAGTTCAATCGCTTTATTTTAGAATAGTAAATACCTTTTCTCTTAGATCATGGGTTAATTTCTGTTGGTAAACAACTGACATATGAAACGTACTTTTTTTTAAATAGGTGCTACTACCTGCTTATTTACTAACAGTACCATCTACCGGCAGGTAAAGTTTTATTGTTTGTATAAAGTAATAATTAAGTGAATTATGCTCACAATACGAATGTGTAATCGTAATGATGTGCTGGCATGTGTCGTGTCAGAATCTACACTTGACTGTTCATATTAATCGATATTATCAAGTTGAATGACAAAATTTATAATTTTCAAAGTACAAATCAAAGTATGTAGGAGCTTACAGTAATGTATAAGATTAACCATGAACTCATAAGATTCATTATTGATATTTACATTTTTAAATAATGAATTATTTCTTAAGTTAGGTATTTAGAATTGTTTTTGATGAAATTCATGTGCTGACACAACTTTTTATTTTATTTTCACAGGTAACCATGGAGTGCGTGATCAAAATGTATGGTTTTTGACAACAATATTTAACCTATGTTTTTAAAAACCCAAACTAATATATTGGGCTTTTGAGCCTATACATTATGGAGAAAGATCAACTAGTCCCTCTTATGGTTGCTCACAATATCATTGATTCTGTCTCAAAAACCAGTATTATACCAAAACGTCATTCCGTAAGTGATTTAGGGGATGATGAGGTTGACCAATTATACTTCGATGACAGACCACGAATAATGGACAACGGTGATATACCATATGTCAAAGAAGGGCTCTTCAACGCTAGAGCAATGTTTTTTCTCATTCTGTGGTATTTGTTTAGTGGATGTACATTATTTCTTAATAAATACATTTTATCATACATGAAAGGTGATCCAACAATCTTGGGTGAGTTTGTAAACCTCAACAAAGTTGTTTTAATATTATTCTAAACTAACATCATAAGATGAGATATTTCAAAAGAAACTGCCAAAGATTCTCATGATTTTAAATATTTATATTTAGGCTACCTAGAATATTGGTAACTCACTCAAAATCATGTCGGGATTATGATCAACTTGACGTAATGTTCACTTAAATTTAACATAAAAGTTAACTTAACATATGGGTGATCACGATTCACGTAACAACTCGAGCCAAACATCTTCATTCTCGAATATGGTCTGTGATTTGTAATAGTTGTGCAGTGATGATCTGTGAATGCTTACAGTTTTCAAACGATATAATTAATATATATTACAAAACTTTGTTAATATATATAGCTTTCCTATTTTATTTTAGTTATTTTGTTTCAATGTCTGATCACTAGAACTGACGCTAAAGAGTAAACACTGGTCATAATACCAACAAATGAATTACTAAATAGCCCTGTTGACAGCACTCGCATACTGATTGGCTGGCTAGATCACGTGATACCCTTCAAGTAAAGTTCACTAAAAGTAAAAGACCTCCCAGGACATCTCTTACGTTAAGTTAACTGCATCATGATCACTTCCATTTAAACACATGAGGAGATCATTTACATTAAGTTATGTTAAGTTAACATTAAGTTGATCGTGGTCCCAGCATCAAAGTCTTACCATATTTTTTTCT
This sequence comes from Timema douglasi, assembly GCA_901482245.1. Taxonomy (NCBI): domain Eukaryota; kingdom Metazoa; phylum Arthropoda; class Insecta; order Phasmatodea; family Timematidae; genus Timema; species Timema douglasi. The sequence continues at coordinate 254,411 of CABEEJ010000524.1, forward strand.
ATCCAATCTGGTGTTATAATATATCCATTCTGATAATTTGAGACTTAGATTGTGAACTATCTAGCCACTACCCTTTAAGTGAAATATTTAAAATGTTAGCAGAGTAAATCTTAAATAACTTATTTTATTCATAAAGCCCTCCGGAACAAATGAGTGTTTTTTTTCATACATATTATAATCTAGCCTAGAGTGTGGTAGAGTTTTATGAAAGGGGCAAACTAACCTCACTCACTTGTGGACAAATTTTAAGTTTCTATCAATTTTATCTTCTATTCAATAATCTTTAATTCTACACAACTAACCTGAGACATTGAGTAATTTCATTCTGGTTTAAAATATTAAAATCCATCTTGAATTAACCTAACCCTTTTAGTAGCAAATATAGGCAAAGTCTTAAAAGTCTATACACTTAGGCATACTCAATTTGTAAAATTTTTACAACACACTTCTCAAGATCTCCAGTCACGCTCAAATGTATTGGGCACTTAGGCCAGGATTATGATCAACTTAGTGTTCACTTTTAAGTTAATGTCTACATAACATAAGATAACAGTTCTTTTGTTTTCAAATGGAAGCCATCACAATGCATTTACCCCAGGGAAGAGCTTTCACGTTAGGTGAACTCTTAAGTTTCTATTTACATCCATTACTATTTCCAGCCTATGGGCTGGGTCAATTTTTTATTTGCATCATATATTTTCCATTACCGACTTGCTAGACCTGTTGTAGTTTCATATACATTATAATATAACTTAAGACTAGGACAGGCACAACATTCAGTCCCCGGCCATTAATTTATCAATGTGGAAGGGTTAGCCCATATATTTTCACCAATGATAGATTTTTCAGCCATGCCAAGAATCAAACCCAATACCCTTAATTTAGTAAGCAGACACACTACTGACTGAGCTAAGGTGTTGGATGAGTTGGACGTTAATTGAAAGGTATTTACCACATATTCAAGTTAGCCAAACATGATATGACCAACATTAACATGCCTATTTAGTATTTCATTTGTGGTATGCAGATGATGAGTAAGTCTATTTTTATATAGTTGTTTAGTCCGTTAAAAAAAATATTTATATTAATTCCCCTATATGTTTGAATGTGGGAAAAGTCAGGGAATTTTCGTCTTGAGGTTTTGTGGCTACCTTAGGCCACTGTAGAATGAGACAAGGAAACTTTGGAGATTCTTTCTGGTCGAATTTAAAGGCCAGAGGTGCTTCATAAGTGGCACATCATGATCCAAACTAGTTTCTAAACAGAACTTCCTTCTATCAAATAATAATAGGACTGCCACAGCTACAGGTTAAACTCACTAAGAAGGTTTCAATAATCATTTACAAGTTTCTTTTACAAATAAACAATGAAAGGCCAACCACACAAAGAAGGTGGATATATATTTTTTTAGTACCACGTCTTACTACCCGTTTGAGTTATTCGCCTACGTACTAATTTAACTAATGGGTTAGGAATTAGGAAGGTTTAATTTAGAGTAAATGCACCCACATTCACGTGCAGGGAAAGTGAAAAACCCTTTATGGAAAACCACCCTCATTGCATCCGACTGGGATTGAACCCCGATCTTCCCATCCTCACCAGTCTATTCCAACACGAAAGTAGCGCATTAGACCATGCAGCCACTGAAGCAAATAAGGTGGAAATTGTTATCTCTGGTGGCCTATTATTATTTTCTACAACATGTAAGACTAATATTTATAATATTTTTTTAAATTTAAAAATGATACCTGGACACAGGAATCAAACACTGAATCTTTGGCTCAGTACGCCATTGCTCTTACCACAGAGTTATCTAGGCGTTGTCCATACACAGGGTAATTCTACACTCATTTTAAGGCAGTCTCTGTGAGGGATGTGCACATTCATGCTGTTGTCATTGTATTATTAGCAGCATAAAGCCCTCCCGATTCGAAAGTGGCTACGTTATTTGATAGCTCGTGGTCTTAACTTATTGCTCCTATGTAGCTGGCAATTGCCACACATCCATAAAACTTATGGATAGCTCACTGGTTAGAGCATTGGTGTACTAAACCAAAGGTCCCAAGCTCAATTCCTGTGTCCAGATGTCAATTTTCAATTCAAATAATATTATATTTAGATGTGGCCATGACCGTACTTTCAACATAATAGCTTGCATGGGCTTTTTTTTTTAGTATGTCTTACTACTCATTCAAGTTATATACCTATGCACTAATTAGGCTAATTGGTTAGGGATGAGGAAAGCTGAATTTAGAGAAAGTGTACCTTCATGTGTATGGAGAAAGAGTGGAAAACCAGTTAGGAAAACCTCCCCAACTGGGATTTGAACCCCAATCTCCCCATCATTGGCAGGCTACTCTATTGCTAGAGTGACTCTAAATACCATGTGTCCACCAAAGATGGTTTGAGTCCTACTTGAAAAAGTAGAAAGTTACTATTACTAGATCAAATCCTAGCCCCACAAACTTTACTTAGCATTAAACTTAAAAACACTTAACGGGACACATAACCTAGCTCTGAGGAAATTTAAAGATTCATTATGATAACTAATAAATCCTTAGCTAAAGTTGTTTATTATTATTATTATTAGCACTAGTCTTACTACAGCTAAAATTGTTATTCTATTGACTGGCGCTACTTGGTGGGGGAAAGATGAGCTCATTTAGTTTGACCTTACACCAAGATAAGGATTGAAGTGGAGTGATCCACTCTTAGCAAGGGAACAGCCTGAAATTGATGCGGGTTTTCACCAAAGGGAAATATGCAGGGTGTCACATTAGAAAGTGACCTTGGATTAGAGAAAAGTGGCCCACTATTATCAGTGGCATATTCAGAAATTTACTGCCCTTAGGCCTGAAGGGAATGATCCCCCCCTTCCCCCTCCCTCTCATTCCTCCAGCTACCTTGCTCAGACCCCATGAAACCAATTGAGGTGCCGGACACGTACAACCTATAGACGCGAGGATAAGGAAAAGTTCAACTAATTGACAGGACGTATATTAATCACAACTTGTGAATGTGTGGAATGCCAGGCCTCCACCGTGGTTCGGATCCCACGTTAAACTGTAGGTCCTCCAATTTCGTCTCACAATCACCCTATTATTACACATTAGCGTAAGTGCGTATAACCTGAATGGGTAGTAAGATGTGGTGCTAATAAAAATACTTCAACTAATTGTGCCCTATAGACTATTATGTTATTTATATAATATAGCTAATTTTTTTCTTTAAATTAATAATATACAGGCATAATGTTTTTGGATAACTCAAATTTAATCAACTTTATAATAGCACAAAAGGCATGTTACAATGGATAATACAATTCCTCAAGTATTCACTGCCACATAATATTTTCCTTCTGTCACTCTTGGTTGTAGGAATAACACACAGGAACACATAAAACACTTACATTCATGTCCAAACCTCTATGAAAACCTTCAACTTGACACATGATCATGAACACACAACTTGAATCCAGATGCATTATATAGAGTAGGCTATCTGTTGAAATGTGCAACTTTCCAATCCAAACTCAACTAACTACTAAAGCGTATAAATGGTGTTTAAACATAAATATTTGAAAAAGGAACAAGATACTTCCGAGCCATCGTGCTAGTCAAGTAACAGGGCTGAGGGAACAAAAGATGAGCGGCTCCCACCAGGTACTAAATTACCACGGCTATTGAGTTGGTACGCCAAGCTTTCAACTCCAACTTTATTTTTATACTGTCTGACTTCAACTGCTTTAGAAATGGCTAATGTATATTAATTAGTAATAACAAATTTACTGCAATAAAATGTTCCAATAGAGAATACTTTATGGAAAGCTTCTTTGGAATTCTGAATTTATATTTAAATGAATTTTTCAATCCAAATTACAAATATTGGTACTAAATAATAAAAAAGTACTAAATTAAAATGATATATTTACCATATATTGTTATAGTATTATATGTTTTAATTTTAAGTCAGAGTCTGTATATTTTTACTAACCCCGACTCTACCCAAAACTGCTTACGACTCCCGACTCCACGGACCTGTTGATTACAGTTTGAAATGTTTCACCAACTCATGTTGTTTCTCTCATATTCACTCATTCACTACTGACAAAAGTAATAGCACTGTCTCTTTGACTACTTCTATCATGTGAAATATTTGCCCCTCAAAATTACATAGTTTTCAAATTCCAGAGTAATAAGCATTCACTTCAGTCCCAAGATGAGTCTAAATAAAGTTGTAATGAATATAATCTTTCAGGCACGTTCCAGATGCTGATGACCACGATTTGTGGGTTTATTCAGATGTACTATCCATGTGGGATGTATAAACCCACTTCAAGACTGGTGAGGCCCCCCGGGTTCTATAGGCACATGATGCTTGTTGGATGCACAAGGTGAGCTTCTAGAGCTACAACACCTGTCAACAAACTATCATTATCATATTTAATTGTATTTTCTTTCTTGCACAAAAATAACAAAGAGAATAACATAGTTTTATTGACGAAAAAGCTACACAATAGCCTATTTGTTGATGACAAATTAGCTATGTTTCTTAAAGAAATATAAATTGTCAATTTGGATGGAAAATTTCGCCTGGGCATTATAATTGTGCTTGCAACCTTAGGTCAAATGTGATAACACTGACATATTAAGAGAGTTCATCATTGTAGGCCCAACTCAGCTCCTGGCTCACGCGAGGTATGGACGTTTAAGGGAAAAGAAAAGACCACGATATGCCAGAAATATGTGCAGTGCATCTGTATTTGAATGATTACTCGAAATTTTCAATGGTGACGATGGGGGACAAAGTTTCGTGTTAATAACTGAAGTATGTCCAAAAATGACCTTTTAAACACAGTTTTTATCCAAATATTAGGTGACCTGGTGGTCTAGGTGTAAGGTATCACACTTTTGGGCTGGGGTTACCGGCACAGATTTATCTGATTGCCAAACCCTTCGTTCCCCTCTGACAAGACGTGTATTAATCACAACTTGTGAATGTGGGGAATGCCAGGCCTCCACCGCGGTTCAGATTCCACGTTAAACTGTAGGTCTTCCATTTCATCTCACAATCAACCTACAATTACACATTAGCGTAAGTGCATATAACCCGAACGAGTAGTAAGACGTGGTGCTAATAATATGATGATGATGATGATGATGATGATAATGATAATAATAATAATAATAATAATATCCAAATATCATTTAATATTTCAACAATGTTCTGTATTATGAACATCTATTAACTCTTTATCTCCATTAATGATTAATCAGAAATGATCCAGGTGCAATAGTGTTCATGTAAATTTACGATTTCAAGCTGATTCAATCACAGAGTTGTTGGGCATGTTTTGCATACTCTTCTTCATGCTCAAAATCTGTCATTCATTACTACAGGGCAGGTTGGAGGACTAAAAGTTGTCAACCAGAGGCACTGGAACAACAACACAAATATTTAACAGACCTGAAAATGAAAGAGGTGTCTGAAAGGGGATTTAGGATTCTTCTCCTCCCTCTGGTTGATATATATTTACAATGGATACCTCCAGAAGTTGTGTTTCAATAGCAAACAGAATATTAACCATTTGATCAATGCATTGGGCAAATTTAAATAATATTAAATATCTTAATCATATTATATCATTAATAATAATCAAAATAATATCAAAAGTAGTAAAAATAATATTGTATATGTACAGACATACATACCTAATCAAGCTGTTCCTTAACGAGGTAGGCAAGACACTGTGCATATAGTTAAAAAAGAAACTCGGTGCCTTAATCCACTATCACTAACTTTCTCCACAATTCCCAATTATTGCATACTCCCTTCGCTTCAACAACATCCATACACCGGGTCATACATGCTCTTTTATTCTTAAAACTCTTGATACATTTCTTTTTCACACATTTGTCTACAAAATTTAGCCATGTCTTACATGGCCTACCCCTTACTTTTGATCCATACACTCTACCGTCATGTATCTTCTTCATCACTCGATCCACACTCATCCTCTCAACATTCCCAAACCAAAGCAAGATGCTTTTTTTCACATAGAACTATTGGATTTCCTTTCAAACTTCACTCCTTCTTCACCCATTCATTATGTACTCTATCCATATGAGTTTCTCCTCCTACATTTCTTACGTAGATATCATAGTCCAACCTCATTCACCTTGCTTTGGTGTTTCTCCTGACAAACCCACGCTTCACATCCATACAACAAAGTTGGTGTTAATACCCAACAATTTAAAGGTAAAAGTCTCTAATAAACTTACATGGCAAGTTTAGTCGACCTCAGGGGTCTTAGGGTAAAGTACTCACCTCAGGATCCGATGTTTGTGGGTTTGAACCCAATCAGGGTCGACAGATTTTTTTTGAGGGATAAAAATCTGTAGCGCAACCTCCTTCGGAGGGGAAGTAAAGCCATCAGACCCAAGTCATTTGTTGCTGCATGTAAAAGAACCCTGGAAAGTATTTGAAAAGACCTGGCCCGGCATTGAAAATTCTCATGTACTGATATAATTAGTAGGTTCAGAAAGTGCATGTTTAATACCTCAAATAAATAAATAATAAACATAGCCAGTATGGTGATTCCGGCTCCTCTGGTGTCAACTGATTGAATTTTATAAACATAAATGAAAAAATCTGGTGAAAATACTTAAAATACATATCACAATAGGCCTACAAATACATTTTGGAGGTCATTGTACCATTTCCTGAAGAAAAGAAATACACACACACACACACACTCTATAAGGCAGCATGTCAAACTTGTTTAGACATAATGACTACAGTGAAAATTGGATATACCTGTACTAACTGGTACAGCATTTCAGATAATTTAACCCTTTTAGTGCCATGGGCCGATCTAATCGGCTCCGCCTACTATCACTAAAAGTTCCATAGTCCAATCTGATCGGTTCCGCCTACTGCCGTTAAAAGTGCCAGAGCCGATAAGGTCAGCTCTTTAGATTTGCGCTGGTTCTCCCTTTACCTGTTAGGTAGCGTAGTAGTTTCAGATATCACTGGAAAGAGAACATTTCCCTCTATAATTTTATACAAGGTTGGCAACAAAAATCAACCTTAAGTAGGCCTAGTTATCATTGGAACTGAGGGTTTAGTACATTTGAAATGGCGGACGGTCACATTCTCTATGTGCTAAGTGTAAAGCCGGCTTACATACGAGCTGTATGGAAAAACATAAGTGTGGCTCACATTCATACTGATGTAAATAATTTTGTAAACAGTTTTCAGATGTACGGGTTCAATTGTCTGAGTTTAGAAAACTATATTATTTAGATTGTCATGTTATGTCATGTGAATGAAACGATTTCTTTGCCGTTGTAAGTATATAGGTGTAATAATATATGAAATTATTCATTATAAAAGATTTTTTGAAAAACACATTTATTTTGTGTAGGCCTAAATATTTATTCATGAGGTAAGCAATATAATAAATCTTGCTGTAAGGTAAGCAATAACGGCCTAAAAATATATAATTTAGAGTATCAAATAAAAATTCCTGTAATTCCTATTTATAATTAAATATATTCAAAACTTTATTTTCTTGTATACAACTAAATGAACTACAGCAAAATAATAGTGAAATGTAAGCTATATATTATATATTTTTATATATATTAACTAGCCTTAGTTTTGAAAAAATTAATAAATTTAGGAAAAATTGAATAATTCTAATCAAATTGTATTAATTTATTATTATTAAAGAACAGTACATGCGGATTAATATGATAGAAAAATCAAAATAATCACTTCATAAATAAAAGTTTGGCAAATCTTCTTGCAAACCTTTACAAAAATGAGAAGATAGCTGTGGAAGTCTTCGAAAAAAAAAAAAGCCTTTGGCACTCTTTGCGCATGAATTCTGTAATAGGCGCAGCACTAAAATGGTTAATTGAACCAACTTCACTTGCTAGTTCCCCAAACAATGAGTAATTTATTAATAGTGTCATCTCATATGGTGTATTTCTACAACGTTTATAAAAAACATGAATAAGGGCACATTTTCTGTTGATTATAAATGTTTGCGGGCTACAAATTAGACATGCCTGATTTAAGGCATAGGTCTACATATATTTGGATGTGCGCATGTCTCTATTAGGACTACATTAATCATTTTGTAATCAAACTTGTATTGATTGGTGATATTGTAGTGATCATTTTCTTATGTCAAGTAAAAAAGCCATTTTTTCAGCTTATAGCTACAAATATAACTTATAAAATTACACATTTTTTTAAATTATGGTGTAACCTAACCTTTTTTCATTATTATTTTTTGTTAAAGATTCACAACTGTCATCTTGGGCCTAGTTGCGCTGAACTATGTAGCCGTCAGTTTCACAGAGACAATCAAGAGCTCTGCCCCTCTTTTCACAGTCTTAATATCTCGCTATCTTCTAGGTAAGTCCACTAAAATAGTACATACAATTTTATTTGTTTGCACAAATATAAAGGCAGATTAGCTTGTACACATTTTAAACATTTCTACTAATTTTTATACAAAAGTAGTGAGATGCCTAAATCTGACTTGAAATTCACTTGTAAGTATGCTCCTACCATTGGGGGTAGAGGGGGAGAGGAGGCATTTACTTACCCCCTTTTCCACTTCCCCAAACAATATGAATAAAAACTTAAACTATATAAGATAACAATAACATTTAGAATACAGAACATGTGTTATATTTTAAGATGATACCTATGATTATATATTTAAAAGCAATGACATTCTGCACATTAACATTACCCCTACATGTTCTCAATTGCAAAAAGTACAACTATAATATTTTTGACAAAATTGTATATACAATAACTGTTTAATTAATAAGTTAATTTAATTAAACCTTTGCAAAATTAAAGTACAAGACAAAAAAGATCTATACCTAATATATATATTTCTAATGTTGAAATATAATATTGGTTTTTAAGGCTATTAACACAATCCAAGGCTATCATAATCTGGGACTGCACTTAGAGAGACTTCAAATTTCCTCAAACTACACCCAATTTTACATAATGTTAAGATTGAGTAACTTCAACCGGGCTGGGATTTGAACGTGTTTATTTAGCACCGTGTCTTACTACTTGTTCGGGTTGTATGCTTAAGTAATAATTACGATAATGGATTAGGAATTGGGAATTTAGAGGAAGTGAACCCACATTTGGATGGAGGGAGAGTGGAAAACCATTAGGAAAAACCATTCCCAGTTCACTCAACCGAGATTAAAACCGCTATCTCCTCATCCTTGGAAGTTTAGCACAACATAACTAGTGCGTTAGCTAATTACGCCACTGAGACCGGTGGGATTTGAACTAACAAAGCTACTGTGTCTGATTAGTAAACGCATTGAGGCATATGAAGCTTTAGAGTATGAAGCCAATTATGACATCAACAATCACTTACATCTGGTAGGTCACATTATTATTGATTTTTATACTAGGAATTGATAAAGAATTTAAATAACAGAAGACCTTGCAGCACTTAAGAGTCTTCACAGGACAATAAAGGTGAATATATTTTTGTACAATTAATTGATACCATTAATATGGACAATTTAAAATGGGAAAACCTTATCATTACAATAGATAGTGCGCAAATTATGGTTGGATGTAATTTAGGATTAATGGGATTAATTAATACAAATATTGAAATATTACATATTGAAGTGCCATTGAAAATCCATTACACTATCCACCAACAATCATTTTACAGTAATATTGTGAACTGTAAAAATGTAATGGATGTTGTAATAGTTGGGAAGTTTATCTGCAAAAATGGTATGAACGAACCACTGCCAATTTAAAGCATTTTTAGATTAGATTGATTCGTAATATGGAGATATACGATACATACAATGGCTCAGTCAAGGACAATTTTTGAAACAATTTTTTTACTTAATAAATGAAATATAGAGCCATATATTTTTGATTTAAAAAGGAAAAAATGTACACCTTGATTATCAAATTTTAAATGGCTTTGTGAGCTTGCTTTCCTAGTTGAAATAACTGAAAATTTGAACAAACTAAATATTATCATCCAAGGGAAATAAAAATTCATTAATGCATTATATACTGATACTAAAAGTTTCCAGCTTAGATTAAAATGAATTGTTTCACAAGTAAAAAAAAATATTTACCATTTACCCACATTTAATAAATTAGTAAAAGGTTTAAGGGCCCGGTCAATGGTCGTAGGAAGTGAAGAGTCGCTTCAGCGCCAGCCCCCAATTGACGGTAACTGAAGAAAGCAATT
>CABEEJ010000525.1:45606-75846 GCA_901482245.1 Timema douglasi
AAAAGAGGAAATAAATAATTTCACTTTGTAACAGCTTCACCTTCTATAATGTGTTTTAATTCCGTCAGCCAGGTTGAAGAACGATTACTCGTACTGCCATCTGTTAGTGGCGAGGGAGAACTACTTTAATCCTTGGATGGATTGTTAAGGTGGAAAGGGAGGGGGGAGGGGGGAAAACCACCATGTGACTGGCTAGTTACGTGCGGTGGCCGACCACAGGTTGAATCGCAACATATTGCAATAGCGTTACTTTGTAATCAAGTCTACGTCCGCCCATACTGGGTCCAATTCATCCATCAAAGTGGTGTAACCTACCATTTAGCTTACTCACGGTACGACACAAGAAAACGTGTTAAGTAATGCATGTCATTAGATTTGAACACATAAGAGCACTTGCGTTGTTTGAAAATTAAGGAAAATAAACCTTTTAGATTAAACAATTTTTTTTTGTGGTAAACCTTTTTATAAGAACCCCGTCTTACTACCCAGTCGTGCTATACGCTTAGGTACTAATAACGCCAATTAATTTTAGGGATTAGAGGGGCCTTATTTTTAGGAAGTGCACCTGTATTTGCGTGGAGAGTGTAAAACCATTAAAAAAAACCTTAGTAGACCCAACCGAGATTTGAAACCTCGAGGTCATCGGTAGTCTAATCCAACACGAGAATAGCACGTTAAGCCACGCGGCCACTGAAGCGGGATGGTTAATATTAAGGTGAGACGGAAGGGTACGTGACTTAATGTAGATAAGAACAAAAATAAATCAAATACTGCTTTAATAGTTTTAAGTTTAGTTTAATTTAATTTTCAACTCATAGTAATCCAAGAGTTCTTAATTATATTTAATATGCAAAGTGGCGTTTTAGTACTAACTTTTTTTAACACCACAATCTTAAACCATTTGAGCCATACCCATGTGTGCTAATTACGATAATATATCAGGGATGAGGAAGGATGAACTTAGAGCAGGTGTACCCACATTTGCGTGAAACATTGCGTAGGAAAAAACATTTCACTCCACCTTACAAGAATTCAAACCTCAATATGTCTGCCATCGGCAGTCCAGTCTATTGTGAAAGTGACGCCTTATACCATTCGGCCATCGAAAAAGCCAATCATACAGTAATCCTTAGATAAGTTTTATTAGAAGCGTTTACTAACACTTTTAATTTAAAGTATATTACGCATTACAAGACACTGTTAGAATAAACAAATCGTGCAGATTACGGTGCGCAGGACATGCAGCGCGAATGGGAGAATCTAGAACCTTGTTTAGGGTATTGAATTGATAACCAAATGATATGAGTTGATTGGGAAGACCTAGAAGTATATGTTAGGATAACATTAGAATGAACATGAAAGAGATAGGGTTTAATGAGGTGGACTGGATAGAACTATTTTAAGATAAGGATAGGGTGTAATGAGGTGGATTGGATAGAACTATCTTAAGATAGGGATAGGGTGTAATGAGGTGGACTAGATAGAACTAGCTTAAGATAGGGATAGGGTGTAATGAGGTGGACTGGATATAACTATCTTAAGATAGGGATAGGGTGAAATGAGGTGGACTGGATAGAACTATCTTAAGATAGGGATAGAGTGTAATGAGGTGGACTGGATAGAACTATCTTAAGATAGGGATAGGGTGTAATGAGGTGGACTGGATAGAACTAGCTTAAGATATGGATAGGATGTAATGAGGTGGACTGGATAGAACTAGCTTAAGATATGGATAGGATGTAATGAGGTGGACTGGATAGAATAGGTGTCGTACTTTTGTAAGTGCGGCAATGAACATTTGAGTTCCTAATGACAAAGGGAGTAAGTGTAGTATTATAAAGCAAATTAGAATTATTTCCACATTAGCACTTCCAACCAATGCTTGAAGCAAAAAGCTTCTGCTAGCTGTCAGCTACCATCACTCCAGACGAAAAATGACTGTACCTAGGCAAAGCCCTACCATCCTACCTTTAGTCCCCAAAGACGGACAAATCATCCAATGACTTAAGTCAAGTCACCACCTTAGGTTTTTCTGTTTTTAGATCGTGTTGAACTCCATGCACCGCTATCAACCGAGGATCCACATTGTGAAATGGCGGGAACACGGTGGACCAATCACAGACCTCGAGGCTGAGGAGTATCGAACCTACATCTTCCCGGAGTCTGTCTTCACGGCGGTAACAGCTTATCAGAACCAGCTGGTTAGTAGGCTTTCTGGCCACCATCGTTTGGCACTAACGACTTTTTGAAGCACATTTTAAATGTTACTAAAGAGACTATATATAAATATATATATTTTCCCTAAATCGATCAGTGTACAATTAATTAAAAAGTTGTTCAAAAATTAGAAATTACAAAAAAAAATATTTTTTTATCATTTACAATTTTTTTTAATAATTCCTTAGTCATTATGTTTCGATTAAATTATATTTATATAGTAAAATACATAATCATCAGTAATAGATATTATAATATGCTAATAACATTAGATTGTATATTTAACAATATATTATTATACCTTTGCTCATGAGCCTAATATTTTAAATGTAATATGTTTTAAAACTCAATTTAACTATCTATGTTACAAAGACTTTCATTTAAAACATTTTTTAAATCTATAATTCTTTATGATATAGGTCTGAATTAATTATTATTGGTTATGTAAAATTTCATAATTGTTTAATATAAAATGCAAATATATGTAATTTCTAATTTTTAACAACTTTTCACTATACACCGATTGATTTACAAACGATTAACGGCGTTGCCTACTCGGAAATTTCAAAGCTATTTTGCGAAGCGGGCTGCATCTTAACTTGACGAGAATGTGTGAAATAGAAAGAGAGTAGAGAAAATGAAAAGTTCACCCTGATAGACCTCTCTTTTATATGCTGAGAGACTTCCCCTTTTCCTCTGACGAGTATAAACGCTCAATTTAAGATCGGCGCCTCACCACCATATATTTGGTTTTTAAAATTAACCTTTTTTTCATGTTTTCCATTATATATAGGCCAAGATATATACTACCACGGACTTTTTTAATCTACAGCGTGTCAGTCAGATTCATACACGTTATTTTCGTGACCAAGTCAAATAACCTGTCTAATAGATTATTTATAAAAAAAAATCGTTAAAAAAACTACTTCCATATGAAAAATAATAATACTGTACTATGACACTTTAGGTTTAATTTTAAAATTAGAGTTTATAGTTTTTGTTTCAACAATAGGCCTATATATTTAAAATGTTATTAATAAAACGTAAATTTATTCACATAGGAAATCTTATTTTGAACTTAAGTGACGTCACATGTAGGCAACGTTCTTAAAAATAATACAATACCTAATAATAATTAAATATATAACCCACTTTCGACGAGGCACCAGGCGTACAAAACAAGAATTAAAACTAAAGGACTGATTAACCATGTCAAATGATATATTGTTCGCAATAATCTCTAAATGATAGTCCTCGATCCCCGATTTATGTGTGATCATATTACTAATTCTTTTCATGGTTCATTTTTAAATATATTTCTTTACTAGTTTATGATATAATTTATGCATTTTTTGCAACAGTTTCCTTACTATTAATTAACAAAGCTACAGTAGTCCTATGGCTTCTTTGGTGCTGACTGACAGCTTTGAAAAGTTACCAGACCAAATTTTGTATCCCTACACTGAACCATATGATCTGAAAATACATGTGTTTAGCAGCTGTCACTTCTGACGCTCAAAATTTAGGTATATACCTAAAAGTTGAACGTCAAAAGTCAGCTGTGAGTTGTCAGTCATCACCAAAAATGCCATGGTGCTACTGTAAATCAGCTGCGTACCCTAATAGCTGTATTATACCTTTCCTACTCTCTTGTAATATCCTAATATTCATCCATGGATAATATTTAATAGTCCGTAGTGTACAGTACACAATTCATTAGAAAAACACAACGATTTATAATGAAACGTGGTGTAATAAATAGATCCTTACTTAAATCGATTGTTTTTTATTAAAATAAATAGGTATAGCCTCTTTGCTTACATAAGACTTTTAAAAATACTTAACCTAAGGGTCCACTTGAAAAGTAATGTTTATTCAACATTGTTGAAACATAATTAACCTAAAGTCTTTATAAACAAACAAGAATAGTAACCAGCAATCTGTCACTGAAAACAAGTGATCCTAATATTCTCAAGGTGAAGATTTAGATAAAGTGAGTTAAGGGCAGTGTTTTTATAGAAGAATACTTTTTTAGTGAAATAAATAATCAGATCAGAATAATCAAATCTACTGGAGAAATATTTTATCTTCACATGTTGATAACAACAGTGGCTGGATATATGTCATTAGCATAGCGGCATTAGAAGATACACTTTTTAGATTAATTTTGAAAATTGAAAAATGACACCTGGACACCAGAATCGAACCCGGGACCTTTGGCTTAGTACGCCAATGCTCTAACCACTAAGCTATCCAGGAATCGTCCCGTGCCTAGGGTAATTCTTCACTCATAATTTAAGGTAGAGTCTGTGATGGACGTGAGGAAATCGTCGGCTACAAATGTGTGATTTTATTAAGATCACGAGCTATCAGATAACGCAGCCACCTTCGACTCTGAGTTGACTTCATGCTGTCACCCTTGGCACGGGACTATTCCTGGATAGCTCAGTTGTTAGAGCATTGGCGTGCTATGCCAAAGGTCCTGGGTTCGACTCCCGTGTCCAGGTGTCGTTTTTCAGAATATGATATCTAGATGGAATAATCCTCACTAAAAGCATAAATAATAGCTTTGGTTATTTTATTATTTTTAAATCAAGGTAAAAAGTTGTCCTTGAATATCTATCGAAAGTTTCCTGGAATGTAATGACTGTTGATATCATCATGTGAAGAAAATAAAACTCTGGTCTTTCTACTGGAGCAATATTTGATTTATTTGGGCCAAAAAAAGTTTTATATAAAAACGGTCAAAACTATTACCTTTTCTCACTTCCTCTTTCAATACACCTTAAATATTTCTACCTTAACTTTCACCTTAATATGAGAAATACTAGGTTTCTTATTTTTTGCACGAGTTTTATTGTTTAATGTAGCCACCACGTTTACAAGAAAATTATTTTCTATAATGCTGTTATGTTTGGATATTATATTGGCCCAATTTACAAATATTAGAAAAAAAATGCTTTGTTGTTCTTTCCTTCGACAGGTCCATTCCTTTTTTTTCATACAACCTAGTCCACCAATGTGCCCTGCCTCTGCCTCCTCCTTCAGGTCACAGAACTTTCTTCTTTCCTTCAAGTCATCCAATATTTGAATCTTCCTCCTGCCTATCAAGGTCTATATTACCAATTGGTTATTTGACTCATTTTATTCCAGATCACGAAGTTAAAAATCGACAGTAATCCGTTCGCTAAGGGATTCCGAGACTCTTCGAGACTGACAGACTTTGACCGGTGAGTATTTTATTTTTTTAAATAAAAAAATAATTTGGTTATCCGTTGATTGAACTGAGAGATAAAAAAAATGATTCATTTAAATGTGAAGTCAATAAACATTCATGTGTTGTTTTTTATCACAGCGTTTTACTGCTCTTCAGATTATACACTTATGTATTAATTACGTGTCGGACTTATGTGCTGGGGTCCTGGGTTCAATCCTCGGTCCCAGCACAGATTTATATGATTACCAAACCCTTCCTTCAACTCTGACAAGACTTGTATTAATCACAACTTGTGAATGTGGGGAATGCCAGGCCTCCACCGTGGTTCGGATCCCACGTTAAACTGTAAGGTCCTCCATTTCATCTCACAATCACCCTACCATTACACATTATCGTAAGTGCGTATAACCCGAACGGGTAGTAAGACGCGATGCTGCTGCTAGTAATAATAATAATAATTACGCTAATTATTTAAGGTATTACGGAGTTTATATGCTATGGGAACTGTGAAGGAAGAGTGAAAAACCACCCTCAGTACACCCAACAGAGATTTGAACCTCAATCTCCCCATCACCGACAGTATAATCTAACACAAAACTAGCGCGTTAGACCACGTGGCCAGCGAGGCGGGCTGTCCACATGTTAGAATTTTATTTGGCCTATCTAATTTAATGTGGCTAGGTTTAAAAATAAAAAATAAAGATTATGAGAAAGTTGCTTTGTATTTTCCGTCTGAGGCCCATTTAAGCTTTTATATTAAAGTCGGAAAGTAGGGGACGCGATAAAAGGGAAGTTTTTTTTTATTTTTATAGTGCAACTTTTTTTTTAGGGGAAAATAAATTAAATCTTGCATTAGTAAAAACATAGGTCTATATATAGTTTAGTTTTATTTACATTATATTATCAACAGTTGTTGAATATCTCCCATCAGATTAGCATCATTAGAAGAGAAACTTTTTAAATGAATAGAAAAAGTTGTCAAATTCCAGGACATCCTTGACAGATATTCAACAATTGTCGATTTCACCATGTAAATAAATTTAAACTAAGGGCCTATGTTTCTACTAGAGCAAGATTCTTTTTTACAAAAAAAAAATGTATTGATATAAAAATTGCAAACATACTTATCTTACCCCGCGTTTTCCATATCCCCACCTTGAGGGTTTTATTTAGACTAGTCTGCAGCAGTGTTGCCGATTTAGCGACTTAGCCGCTAGACCTAGTAGTGACTTTTACTGGCCTGAAACGAATAATTCTCATTTTTAGCTCTTAGCGACTAATCTGGCGATTGGCGACTTTCCTTAATTTTCTGTCAAGTGCATGGATATTATTTTATATTTTAATACTGTATAATTTTGATTTTCCGACTACCGTACTGCAATGCATTGCTTCGATCTACAAAATAAATCTAAACTATCTGCCATTCACAAGTCACAATGACATCGTTCCGGATTCGTGGATCGCCTCGGTCCACTGATGTATCTTACATTCAGTTCAGATTGGTGACACATCCGACTTAAGCTTACGTTTAGCGACAATCTAGCGACTTTTAGGCACTAATCTAGCTACAACATTAATTTGACAGTTGGAAACACTGGTCTGTGGAGTCAACCAAGCTCCTGGAATAAGTAGGCCGATAACAAGAAAGTCATGTCAACTTAAAGTCTTCCGAATAATTACTGTTAAGGTGGCTCTAAGATAACACAATTTTTTTAAGGAATTAATAAGTTTGAAAAGCATCTATTCAAATAGTTACTTATTAAAAACAATTTACATTACATGTGAACCCTATCATAAGAGGTATACCTATTTTGTGGTAGTATGATCCAAGGAGTTCTTCTCGACTGCCAATGACAGAGATCACTGCTCGAATCTTGGTCAGGTATACTAAGCCTGGTTTTTCACTCTCCACTAAAATGTGTGCGCATTTCCTATAGATTAAAACTTTCCTTGTTCCGACCATCTTAGCATTATTGGAACATATGTGTAGGGCCTATTACCTTAACGGCTAAGTTATTATTATTATTATTATCATTATTATTATTAGCACCGCGTCTTACTACCCGTTCGGTTTATACACACTTACGCTAATGTGTAACGATAGGGTGATTGTGAGATGAAATGGAGGACCTACAGTTTAACGTGGGATCCGAACTACGGTGGAGGTCTGGCATTCCCCACATTCACAAGTTGTGATTAATACACATCTTTCATAGGTGAGGGAAGGGTTTGGTAATCAGATAAATCTATGCCGGGACCGAGGATTGAACCCCGGACCCCCAGTACAGAAGATCGACACCTTACCCTTAGACCACCAGGTCACCTAACGGATAAGTTTTATGCAGTCGTATTTGCTAGTCTATTTGGGTTTTGCACTGTTTAATAATAACCACTCGGGAAGGTAGAATTGACACCAAATATGATGTTTTTTGTGTACCTTGCTTAGTCTACACGCACGAACATTTTGTTGGCTTACCACTGTGCAACAACATGTTTTTATTCACGACCGTACAGTAACCGATAACATGTGTTTGCTCACGACCGTACAATAACCGACAACATGTGTTTGCTCACGACCGTACTATAATCAACAACATGTTTTTGCTCATAGCCATACAGTAACCCTTGCGTTCTACAAGACACGTCTTGTCGTCGCTAGCTCGAAGTGACCGCAAGCACGTATCATATTGGTCCATCCCCTACTCCTCGCTTCACTCTCCTTGTAACTATGGCAACATACCACCTCGTACCCCCCTCCGCCCCCCACTACCCATTCGAAACCCTTTTACCGACTACCGTACCTTCGAGTCAATCTTAGAATCGACGACGTGGCACGCCTCCATTTCATTTCGCACATACAGCCCCGGCTTACATTCCCTCTTCTCCCCCCCGCCCCCATACCCGACACTCAAATCTTTTTTTTTTACAGTCTGATTCAAAAGTTACTTCTGAAAAAATAAGTTTAATTTATTTGAGGTATTTAACATACACTTTCCGAATAGACTAATTATATTAAAGCAATGGTTATTAATTCTGGGCTCACGATCAAATTAACGTTCACTTAAGGTAAACTTAACTTAACGTAAAGGTTCTTATGTTTCTAAGTGGACGTTACACTAAGAATATCACGTGATCTAGTCAACCAATCATTATGGAAAATACGTCTACAGAGCTAATTAGTAGCCAAATTCATTTGTTGGTTTTATGAACCAAGTCATACTCTTTAGTTTCAATTCTAGTGATTGAATAGTGAAATAAAATAATCAAACTAAAATAGGAATGATAAATTTATTTAAAAAAGTAGTGATAAATATTTATTACATCGAGAGAAAACAGTAAACGTTCACAGATCATCGCTTTAAAACTAATTAGTACAAATCACAGTTCACAATACATACTCTAGAATGCAGATATTTGTCTCGAGTCGTTACGTTAAGTTACGTGAATCGTGATCACACATATGTTTGTTTTAGGTTAAGTGAAACTTAAGTTAACGTTAAGTTGATCGTGATCCCGGCATAACCGGTGTTCTCCAGAACACCTAAGTTTGGTGAACTGGTCACAAGTGTTCCGCCGGTTAAAGATGAAACATGAATACATTATTATTATTATTACTATTATTATTATTATTATTATTAGCACCGCGTCTTACTACCCGTTCCGGTTATACGCACTTACGCTAATGTGTAATGGTAGGGTGATTGTGATATGAAATGGAGGACCTACAGTTTAACGTGGAATCCGAACCACGGTGGAGACCTGGCATTCCCCACATTCACAAGATGTCTTGTCAGAGGTGAAGGAAGGGTTTGGTAATCAGATAACTCTGTGCCGGGACCGAGGATTGAACCCCGGCCGCCAGCACAGAAGTCTAACACCTTACCCCTAGACCGCCAGGTCACCAACATGAATACACTTCCGAGAGATGTTGTCTACTTTAAATCCAACAACTGAAGACTACTACGCACGTTGACATCTAAACCAATAGAATATCATGTTCCTTAGATTATTTAAAAAAAAAGTGACACCTAGACACAGGAATCAAACCCGGGACCTTTGGCTTAAGGATCATCCGTTGCTCAGGGCCATTTTCCCCCTCATATTTTTTTGGCAGAGTCTGTGATGGATGTGTGGAAATCGTCAGCTACATAAGAGTGATCAATTAAGATCATGAACTATCAGATGACAGCGATCTTCGACTCCGGAGGGCTTTATGCTGACAATAGAACAATGACAATAGTACGAGTGTGCAAATCAAGATGGATTAAATAACCAAGCTATTATATTTGTTTTTTGTGTTTGTTTTTATTTAGCATAGCGTCTTACTACCCATTAGGGTCACAGTCTTTAGTACTAATTACGCTAATGGGTTGGGAATTTAGAAGGTTGAATTTAGAGGAAGTGAACAAACATTTGCGTGTAGAGCGAGGTGAAAAACATTTGGAGGGAAAACCACCCCCAGTTCACCCGACCGAGATTCGAACCTCGATCTCCCCATTCTCGGTGGTCTAGCTCAACACGACCGGTGCGTTAGCTAACTACAACACCGAGGTGGGTACGCACTAGAGTTAAAGGACCTACCAATCTTGCCGGGAAAGTTATTTCCACGTACAACCCAGGGCTGCCACAATCGTCATGAAACCGACGGCTTTTACTTCGTCTCCGAAGGAAGTTGTGCTACACATTTTTATCGCTCAAAAAAAATCTGTGTATTCCGGTTGAGTTTGAACCTATGAACATCGGGTCTTGAGGAGAGCACTTTACTCCAAACACCAAGGTCGACTTCTGGTAACCATTTTAATAGAATAATGTTCAATAATATGTTATTCATGTCTTGTATTTGGGGAATCGTACAATCATTTTAAAGACACAGGGATGAAAACTCAAATCATTAAAAAACTACTCGCATCAATGCGCACGTAGATCAACTGTTATGCTAATTTAGTATGTTTTTCTGGTAGCAGTGTGGTTGGATAGAATACGCAATATTTGACTAATAGCTATCATAATATGTGAAATAAAACTATACATAAGTTTATTGCTACATAAATCTATTTGTAAAAAGAGCATCACAGTTTACCCCCTAACAAAAGGGATAAATTAAATAACATGCTGTAAAGAAACAGATTTGTCCTCGCCTTTCAAGTTTAAGAGTTCTACAACAACCACAAATGGTTGTATTTAAGAGTTTTGAGTAATTTTGAGTTCTACATTTCTACTATCAAATTTTCGTTCGTATGAAATAAATTGTAGGACACAATCGCACAAACTTGATCATTTAATGTATTATCACTTGGAACAAAATTAACAAAATAATTTTCAGTAAGCTACCCCTAAATTAAATTTCCGCACACACAATACAGTCTTTATTTGTCAATTTTGGACAAAAATAATAAAAAAATTTAACAAATTAAAAAAAAAATATTTGTGAACTACCATTAGTTTATGGGCTAGTGTGAAAATAAAATAATATAAAAGATCCTGAAGTATATATAATATAATATCTATAATATATATATCCATATAATATATAAATACATGGTCTGAAAAAATTCCATTAAATCGTTTAGGGTCTGTGGCCATGGACAGACACACAGCTAAGTTTTAATATCTACTTTTGTGGTTTGAGGCCATATAAAACGTAAACATTCAGCGAGAATTTTCATATTTCCGAAACTTTTTATTTAGATGAGAAAGTAAAAAAGTCCATTGTAACTGATAAAAGCCTTCTAAAATTAAAAAAAAAAAAACCAACGTAAAACGCCTCATAAATGGATACAACCATCACTTTGCTTACACAATATGTTAGCGTCAACATTCATAATTAAAACCAGCTTTCACTTTAAAAAACTCTCTTCTCCTTTGTTAGTTTTAGTTGAATATGAATTTTTAAATTTGAAAACGACTCAAGACAAAGTGATTCAAGTTCTCAGTAAACACCAAACTCAGAAAAACAATGCCTTCCAGGCTCTCACAAACCACTATAAATGGAACGATACCTCCCATTTTTCGAGTCTTTCTCTCTAAAAAAAAAATGGTGGGAAGAACCGCGCGAATAATTACAAACAAAACTCGCCGAAAAAGAATAATAAGAAGAAAAAAAGACGAAGATTAATTACCGTTGTCAACATTAATGAGGTGTAATTGTAGAGTATACTTGTAAAAAAATAAAAAAAGGAACCGGAACATTTTATAGCTATGGCCCTTTTATCATGCACCGCCCATACACTTTGGGGAGGCAGAGAAAATTGAAAACATGCGTTGGATGAGAATTAAGGGGTTTTTAATGGTTACTTTTGAGGAGTTTTCAGTTTATACCCACTTCTTTCCTCGTTTAGAAATGTCAATGAGTGTTAAAATATTTGATGGACCCCATTTCTTTGTGGCCTTAGGAAAATATTTCAAGAAGGATAAACCAGCTTGGAAGGAAGTCATAGGTGTGGGGGCTGTGGGTGCCCCGACACACACACACACATGCAAAGCTTTAGGGTGACAAAAGAACTAAGGCTTTTTTTTTTTAAACAGCGTCGATGGATATTTTGAGGGTTTCCACAGGTTTCTAGCCGGGCTGACGGATGGCAACTCATGTTTTACTGGCACCACCATAAGCTACAAAATCCCCTCCCCCCCCCCACACACTTATGGAAAGAGTTAATTTCTTCTCTGTTCTACTACCGAATCTTACTACCCGACCGGGATATTCATTTAAATTATAATAATGAGGGTAGAAATGAAAATAAAGAGTTTAAAAGAAATTTAACAACGTTTGCTGTAAGTGGGAAATTATTTAAGGAAATCCGATCTCATCGTCGGCTAAACAGACCAAACGAGGTTTTAAGGTGGGAGTGCAGAGGACGCGAGAAAAGATAAGTAATTTTGCAATTTTTATACAAAAATATTTTGTTATTCAAAATAAATAAAAATAGTTCTCCGCTAGTAACAAAGAGTTTAATTTTCTTCACAATGTGAACTAAACACTTCTTGAATGTCTGTAATGAACATAGTGGAGGCATTAGTTGACAAACTTTTTAAATGAAGTTAAAAAGTTGTCATTAAATTCCAGGAAACCCTTGATATTGAAGAGTTATTGGTAGCACCATTTGAAGAAAATTAAACTCTATGTTTCTACTTAAGAATGTTTTGATATAAAATCTGCAAACATACAGACCTTTTTTCGCGTCCCATACACTGGCACCCCTTAATGCCTTAATAGGCGTGCCCATCGCATATTACTACCAAGTTGGGTTATCATCATCCTTATATTAGTAGGTATTAGGAAGATAACTGCTTTAGAAGAAGAATTTCTTTACTCTAGTTGGAAATCCATTTGAAAAAAAACCCTCTGTATTCCGGGATGATATTTAAACCCTGACCTTAATGTCACTGGTTAACCAGACAAAGATGAGACCAACGCCTTTATACACATGTAGCTCCTATTGCCCAAACTACCCCCCTCCCTATTTGTTGAGTCATTATAAAACCCAATCTATGCAGTCCTAAGCTTCATATCCTTTTAGTTCTTAGAAATGGAAACCACGTCTCCACAGCCAGTTTTCGTAATCTCGTGACTATGCCAAACAATGAGAAAGTTATAAACAACGTCCAATTAAACTCTTCGAAAGGAAATTGCTTAAAGCTAGGCGCAAGCAGACGTGATCTGTGAAGTGGACAATCTCCCAGCTGAACAATTATTAACAAAAGTAACTACACAACATATTTTGATAAAATGTTCAAGATCACAAATCATATATTTAAAACATTAGTTTGTCTAATTGATATGCAAATGCCATTGGTACTTTCATTTTGATGCGCGCGCAACCTTTGCTGTGATGGGTAGTTCTTAGCAGTGCGTATATTTCCACTTGTCCTTAGAAAGTTTAAGTTGACCCAAGTTTACCGGAGTGTTAAGGACTAAGTAATTAAGGATAAGGACTCTGTAAATAGTGCAATCTATTAGGGTGGGGTCGATATTTTACAGAGTATTCTGCAACTTTTGGATAAGTAGTCAGTATATGGGGCTTAGGTACCAGTTTACTCAGAAATTATTCTTCCAGATGGCACTGACAGTGTAAAGTTCTTAATAATAATCATTAATCGTACCCAGGATAAAAATCATAGTAGTAAGTAAAGACCAGTGACAATTTAGTGGTTTTATTATATTTGGACAAATCTTTAGTCCAAAACTTGTTTTAGAGACCTCAACTACTTGATTATGACATCATGAATTCAGTCACTTAGCATCACCAACCACCATAAATATATAGTAATAAATTAACATTTGATTTTGTGGACATTATTAGCGTTACGTGATATTTACCACAGGCAGAGCTGAAATTTAGGAAATTATTATCCCCTTTGCACGAACATGTGCACCTAGAAGCTGAAATTTTTTTTAAAAAATTACTAGATTATTTATAAGGTAATAATAATAGTAACATTATTATTTAGCACCGCATATTACTACCCGTTCGGTTTATACCTTTAAGTACTAATTACGCTAATGGATTTGGAATTGGGAAGGTTGAATTAGAGGAATTGAACCAGCATTTGCGTGGAGGGAGAGTGGAAAACCATTTAGGAAAAACCACCCCCAGTTCACCCAACTGAGATTCGAACCTCAATCTCCCCGTCCTCAGCAGTCGAGCTCAACACAACAAGCGTATTAGCCAACTACGCCACCGAGGCGGGTTATTTATTTATTAAAATCTAGGTCGAAAAAATTATATAAACCGTTTTGTTTTTGTTTGAAGCAAAGAAAAACGTTGACCGGGGTAACAACGCAATTAATATAAATTGGGTGACCTGGCGGTCTAGGGGTAAGATGTCAGACTTCTATGCTGGCGGCCGGGGTTCAATCCTCGGTCCCGGCATAGATTTATCTGATTACCAAACCATTCCTTCACCTCTGACAAGACATCTTGTGAATGTGGGGAATGCCAAGCCTCCACCGTGGTTCGGATTCCACTTTAAACTGTAGGTCCTCCATTTCATCTCACAATCACCCTACCATTACACATTAGCGTAAGTGCGTATAACCCGAACGGATAGTAAGACGCGGTGCTAATAATAATATAAATTGATATAGACCATTTGAGTATAAATTTGGGAATTTTTATCAAAAGAGATTGTTTCACGTTTAAATATCTAGATTTTTTTTTAAATAATACTGTAAATATTTAAACCTTAACTTGTGATTATGTGTGGTGGTATGGTTCCGTTTATAAAAGCAGAGGTTGAGTAAGTTTTTAAGAAGTACTTTGAATTAACTCTGTCTTTGAAAAGTGCACACTGAATACTCCTCTTCTCTCATAAAATTAAAAATATACTAAAGAAAAGGGGGAGGGGTTATCTGGCAATTTACTGTGAATAAATATATATATAAAACCAAAGACAATGGAACTGGAAAGATATTCTCATCGCCCGGAGACCGTAAATTAGCTGAGGGTGTGTTAGTAAGGTAGGTGTCATACCCGAGGACAGGTAGCATCATCGCCTACCTGAACCACAGATGAGGACTGGTAATCATCGCACCTATGCCGCCGCTAAAGAAATTAACCCCGAGGCGGTCCAAAAACACACCTGAATCGTTCACGGAAAAAAAGGGGAAGTATATAGGGGATAGTTTCTTTTCTTTTTATGTAATATATATTTTACAGAACAAAAAAGAAAAAAAAAGCCACAACCAAAACATAAGAAGACTCCAAAGTGGGGAAATGATGGTGTTAAAATATTACGTGATTATAGGTTAGGAAAGTCGGTGATGGGTCAGCTGGATTGGGGGGGCTTTTTTTTTAAATCTTTTTCTTTCGTCGCTTTCGAATTCTCAACGGTACACACGCTTATCGCGAGATGCTCTAGGTTCGTTGACCCACTTGGGGTCTCAGCAAAAATATCCCTGAATTGGTGGCATCCGTAGGAAAAAGGATAACGCGCATATTAGGTGCAGTCTAATTTTCATAGGAAGAACTTTATTTGACAACTAGAAAAAGATCTTTCTAAGCACGGTGCTTAACTACCTCTACGGGCTGTACGCACATTTATTAATTACATTAATGGGCTAGGGAATATAAAGGCTGTATTTAGAGGAAACGTGCCCGCATTTGCGTGGAGGGAGAGTGGAAAACTACTTCCCACCCTAATTAAACCCGACCGCGATTCAAACCCCAATATTCCTGTCATAAGCAATATTGTGTTTAACACAAGAGTGACGCCTTAAACCATGCAGTCACCGAAGCGGATGTGAATATGCTGATTTATATTAGACGAGTTTTCGCGGTTCACTTGGTTACGTCTTGGTATCGTGTTTTCTACCAACTGGTTCTGACCAAGGTGGAGCGCGAAAACGATTTTGAGATGTTTTTCTTAAACAAAAATGGTGGTTGGGGTGGAGTAGATCTAACAGCTGGTAGGTGAATTTATTTAATCCTACATGTACTGCAAATTGACGAAAAATGAGCTTTTTAATTGTATCCTTAGTTAGATTTGTACATATTTTGACTAGTCCTAATATTTACAAAACATTTCCAGCTGAAAATATGTTTCCAAAAATAAACTTGAGAAAATATTAAGTACGAATGTAATATTAAATAGCCCTAGATCATATAGTACTCTTTTATCCATAACTAAACGGTTTTTAAGTACCTACCTAGTAATTGCTGTCCATTTTAATTTACAAACACTTAAAATCCAGTGACTACGAAGTTATAGGCCTACTCGTTTGAATCTAACATCAGAATTGATTATGTTTTGGGATTGGTGCACAAATTCTCGGCTCATTGGTCGTAACCATACTCTTTAGTCTGGTCAAGGAAAGAGTTACCAAACCGAGCTCTGGTATCGTATTGGTCATAATCATTTCGTTAACATCAATACCAGGTCAATCGTGAAAACGCTCTGATTGTTAACATCGGTACCAGGTCAATCGTGAAAACGCTCTGATTGTTAAACATTGGTACCAGGTCAATCGTGAAAACACTGATTGTTAACATCGATACCAGTTCAACCGTGAAAACGGTCTGATTGTTAACATCGATACCAGGTCAACCGGAAAACGCTCCGATTGTTAACATCGGTACCAGGTCAACCGTGAAAACGCTCTGATTGTTAACATCGGTACCAGGTCAATCGTGAAAACGCTCTGATTGTTAACATCGGTACCATGTCAATCGTGAAAAACGCTCTGATTGTTAACATCAATACCAGGTCAACCGGAAAAACGCTCTTATCGTTAAAATCGATACCAGGTCAACCGTGAAAACTCTACTATTAAAACTTGTTTTTTGTGTGTAAGTTCAGACCAAAAGTTAAGGGGTACGCAGGAACCCTCTATAGATTTAAGGGTATGGAGTCTGGATGCCCCAACGCACACGTTTATGATCAGGTTTACCAACTAAATTAAGGCCGAAAGTATGTTCAGTCGTATCTCAAATAAACGAGTTAACCGACAAGGGAAGGCAAATAAATTCACATGTGGGTTCCACTTACACATGCACTCGCAAATGTACATGCACGTTCACACACACACACACACCTCAACACACAGTTTTATGAAGGTTAATTGACGGCCTGCTACTCACGGGAAGTGGCACATCTTCTTAGCAAATGGATTGTTGGTGTCGTACCGACGTGTTTTTGACGTGGGGGAGGCGTTACTTCGCCACGAATGTCATGAACCGTAATTGGCCCCTTCCTTTTACCCTGCCTAATTGCTAGCTAATTACTTCCATATCTATTGTCCTCTTGTAATCTAGCTAGAGATACTTTTAGCGCGCGTTTGCTGAAAATACATACTGTATAGCCAAAATGTTAAAACGGTATGTGTTCCCTTAATGTTTAATTGTTAAGACTTTAAAGAGATAAAACCCTTCCTTCACCTCTGAAAGGACGTGTAATAATCACAACTTATGTGTGGAATGCCGGACCTCTACCGTGGTTTGGATTCCACGTTAAACTGTAGGTCCTCCATTTCATCTCACAATCACCCTACCATTACACATTAGCGTAAGTAGCGTATAACCCGAACGGGTAGTAAGACGCGGTGCTAATAATAATTTAAAGCGATAAATATGTATATACACATTACTTTGAGTCTTCTGCACGTCCGGGCTCTACGTATTTAATCACGCTAATGAGATGTGAATAAGGAAGATGGAATTTAAAGGAAGTGTACCAGAATTTTACATGGATGAAGAGGGGAAAACAATAAGGAAAAAAACCCATCGTTAATATACCTATCCGGAGTTAAAACCATGATCTCAACGACACCGGGAAACCAAACTACAGTACTATTTTCTTAGGAAGGTATATGCTAGGTACAAACATTACTAGATCTATTTTCACGTATTTATACGTCGGGGTCATGTTATATATTATTAGCACCGCGTCTTACTACCCGCTCGGGCTATACGCACGCTAATGTGTAATGGTAAGGTGATTGTAAGATGAAATAGAGGACCTACAGTTTAACATGGAATCCTAACCACGGTGGAGGCGTGGCATTCCACACATTCACAAGTTGTGATTAATACACTTCTTGTCAGTAGTGAAGGAAGGGTTTGGTGATCAGATAAATCTGTGCCTAACCCGAGGATTGAACCCCGGACCTTAGCACAGAGTCTTACCACCTTGCCCCTAGACCGCACGGTCACCCATGTTATATAAAGTTATCACTTTTGATATATGCTATCAGTACTTACAAAATAGCATCCGACACCTTAGCTAAGTCGATAGCATGTCTGTCTACTGAGCTAAAGGTCCCGGATGCGATTCCCGGCATGGCCGAAGGTGTATCATTGGTGAAATATGGGTTTACTCTATCACAGTGATAAATTAACGGCCTGGGACTGGATGCTGTGCCTATCCTAGTCTTAAGTTATATTATAAGGCATAATAAGGTACGACAGACCTTGCAAGCCGGTAGTGGAAAAATATATTACTTGAATAAATAACTGACCCAGGCCACAGGCTGTAAACATTAATGGATGTAAAATAACTCACAAAATAATATTAAAAATAAATTTAGGAAAATAACACTTGGTAAAAGGCTGGGAATCGAACACAAACCTCACTGCTACCGGAACGAGACTGACATTTACTATCGGTTTATCGGCAGTTGTTACATTTTATCTTTTAAATATGATTATGCATTATTATTATTATTATTATTATTATTATTATTAAGAGCAACCGAATTGAAAATAAAAGTTGCATTTCAAACATTCACATAATTTAAAAGATAAAACAATACAAATTGTGACGGCTAAAGGGACTCACAGAGGTAATATTTTTGCAATAATCTCAATGCACGATTAAATTCAAAACTATGCTTATATATGTTAAATATTTTTATACATAAAGCAATAATATACATTAGCGTTACGGTATTAACTCTGAAAACACAAACAAGTTTCTTTGCCAAAATATTTTAAGGTTAGAGTGTAGGGGAGGGGAGAAAAGCCAAGGGTTTTTTTTTGCTGTTTTTTTTATATCAAAACTTTTATTGGTCAAACTAAATAAACTATTTCTCCAGAATAAATAGAGCTAAATTTTCTTCACATGATGACCTCGACAGTTCTCGAATATCTGTCGAGGGTGTCGAAGAATTTAATGACAACTTTTTCTCTTGATTTAAAAAGATTCTCGTCTAATGAAATGTTCATGATATACTTAAAAACTGTTGCTATCGCCATGTTAAGAAAAATAAACCATGTTTCTAATGGTGCAATATTTTATTAATTTTAGCAAAACTAAAAATGTTTTATTATAAAAACTGCAAAGACCTTTTCTCGTGTCCGTTACACCCCTACCTTAAAATTGTGAATACCCGCTTCAATGGCTGAGTGGTCTAAAGCGCTACTGTAACAGTATACTAGACTGCAGATGACGGAGAGGTTGAGGTTCGAGTCTCAGGTATACTGAAGTTTTTATTCCAAAATTGCTTTCTACTCTCCCTCCACGCAAATACGGGTACACTTCCTATGAATATAACCTATCTAATCCCTAAAACAATTATAGTAATTTGCCGAGGATGGGGAGTTCAAGGTTCAAATTTCGGTCGGGTGAACTGGGGGTGGTTTTTCCTAAATGGTTTTACATTCTCGCTCCACGCAAGTGCGGGTTTACTTCCTCTAGATTCAACCTTCCCAATTCCTGATCCATAAGCGAAATTAGTATTTAAGCGTATAACCCGAATGGTTTGTAAAACACGATGCTTAAAAAAAAATATGAGTCTGTGATTGAAAATTATTAAAGTAAAAAATTCAACTTACGCGGACTCAAGTTACGTGGACTCGTTAAGACGCGGTTGTGGTTTTTTTTACTTACGACCAGCAACGTCATTTATTCAAGCCCCTTTCAAACAAAATCGATGGCGTTCCTATCAAGTCTACGCACAGCTGATAGTGTCACCGCCATTTAGTTTGTTTCTAGCTTGAGCGCAATCCACTTCTTTTTTTTAAGTTTTATTTTCATAAGAAGAATTTGCTTAGCTTTAATTATTCTTTGAAACGAACATAGATGTTACCAAAAATAATACATCATATTTAAGCAGCATTTAACTTACATGGATTTTCAACTTGTGCTGAATCCTACAGAACGAATTAAACTCTTATTCAAATACTTATTATAGTTTAGCACCGCTTCTTACTACCCATTATGGTTATAATTAGCACCGCGTCTTACTACCCGTTCGGGTCATACGCACTTACGCTAATGTGTAATGGTAGGGTGATTGCGAGATGAAATGGAAGACCTACAGTTTAACGTGGAATCCGAACCACGATGGAGGCCTAGCATTCCACACATTCACAAGTTGTGATTAATAAACATCTTAAATCTTGATTCAAAATGTTTTTTTAGGTTACGTTTTATCTCCGAACTGCGGTTGTTGTGTCTAGTCAAAGACACGCGAGGAGGGAAGTTGAAAATACATCAATCTTTTTGTTATCAAGTTATTAACCAAACCCTAAATATTAACCGATTTTAGAATATATATTGTGCACGACTATAAAAAAATTAAAGAGAGTTAGAGCCATTCAACTTAAGTTTATAATTATTAGAGGTATGTTAATAGTTGTGGCCTTCGTGCATAGACGTAGAGTAAAACTTAACTTGCCATTTAAAATATATACTAAAGAAAAGCAATACATTGAGCCATACGTTTAGTGTCATTAGTAAAATATTAAATTCCTACTGAAGGTTTAGTTTTACTGTACCAGATAAATGGAATCTTACAATGTTTTCATCGAGTTTAATCAAATAGAGTACGACTAGGCCTATTTGAAAGTAAATTGGATTGAGTCCTGTACGACTATTTACGTAACGTTACCAGGTAGATTGAGTGACACTTGCACGGCTATGTATGTGACGTCACCAGGTATATGGAGTGACACCTGCACGGTTATGTATGTGACGTCACCAGGTATATGGAGTGACACCTGCACGGTTATGTATGTGACGTCACCAGGTACATGGAGTGACACCTGCACGGTTATGTAAGTGACGTCACCAGCTATATGGAGTGACACTTGCACGGTTATGTATGTAACGTTACTAGGTATATGGAGTGACACCTGCACTGTTATGTACGTAACGTTACCAGGTATTTGGAGTGACACTTTCACAGCTATGTATGTGACGTCATCAGGTATATGGAGTGACACCTGCACGGTTATGTAAGTGACGTCACCAGGTATATGGAGTGACACCTGCATGGTTATGTAAGTGACGTCACCAGGTATATGGAGTGACACTTGCACGGTTATGTACGTAACGTTACTAGGTATATGGAGTGACACTTGCACGGTTATGTACGTAACGTTACTAGGTATATGGAGTGACACTTGGACGGTTATGTACGTAACGTTACCAGGTATATGGAGTGACACTTGCACGGTTATGTACGTAACGTTACCAGGTATAAGGAGTGACATTTGCACGGCTATGTATGTGACGTTTCCAGGTAGATGGAGTGACATTTGCACGGTTATGTATGTGACGTCACCAGGTTGATGGGAAGCATGTCGGTCTATGACCCACGTGCAGTCGGATCCATAGTAAGACTATTTACGTGACGTCACCAGGTAGTTGGGAACTTATCTGTCTATGATTCACGTGCAGTCGGCTCTATTGTATGACTATGTACGTGACGTCACCAGGTAGCTGGGAGCTTGTCGGTCCGTGTGGCTAATAACAGGGCACACCGCCAGAGACCGCCTCGGGCCAGAAAGAGGCCCCATGAAATAAAAATGGCAGGGAAGGAGGAGGGAGGGGGCATTTGAGGAGAATAGGTAAGGGTTCAGAAAACTTGTAATGTTACACCGCACTCCATCCTAAAACCTTCACCCCACCTATATATCATCTTTTACCTGTTTTAATACTCTTAAATCAACGTCACTACATAATTCACTTGCTTGTAATTATGGAAGCTTTTCCAACGTTTTGTTTTTACCTCTTCATTTTTTTTTCTTCAGGTCTTTGTTTCTAGGCATTTCATCTTCTCAAATCCAATAAGTCATCAACTGTTCCGAATTAAGAATGAAAAAAAAGGCCTTATCTCAGTAAATGTAGTTGATCCATAATTTTTAATTTTATTTAGTGGTCTCTAATACGCCAACCAGTTTAGTGAATTTATTGTTATGAATTATATAGGCGCACATTTGGTTGTAGATGTTGGCTGGAATATAGCCTAATTATCGGCTGCGATTTTGATACTAACCGCATCAGTTGCTACCTAAACCATCTAAGCTAATTTAGACTTGTTTGTCGGTAACGTAACGTTTGATATTCTAATCCCGAATGGGTAGAAAAATACTTTAATGTAGATGATATTTTATATATATATATTTTTAAATTAAATCCAACCCGTTTATGAAATAAAGTATTTAAATTGTTCAAAGTACAGTTTGAAATATTATCCTTTTAGTAGGCTAGAATTAAGCCTACATGATTTAATATTACTTTAAGCCGCTTCAGTGGTCAAAAGTGTCACACTATTGTTAGACTGGCCTGCTGATGACGGGGAGATTAGGGTTCGAATCTCGGTCGAGTCTACTGAGGGAAGTTCTTCCTTATTTTTTTTCCCCACTCTCCTTCCACACAAATGTGGGTAAATCACCTAATCTGGTTCCTTATTCATCCTTAGCCTGTTAGAATAGTTTTAATAATAGCGTATAACCTGAGCAGGTAGTAATACGGGGTGATACTTTATCCGCATCGGAAGGCATGCGGTCAAAGTCGCCAGTTTCATCTAATATGGACTGTCTGTTGAGGATAGGTCAGGGATCTCATTCAAGCCTGATGTATTGAAGTATTTTCCTCGAGGTTTTCTTACTCTCTTTATACTCAAATGCAGCTACAGTTCCTCTAAAATGTGACTATCCTCATGCCTACATTTTTATTGTAAATATTCGAATAGCCTGAAAGGATACTAAAGCGAGGTACACAGAAGATATAAAAAAAATCACAAGTTAAAGAGGGCGGAATTAATTTAATTACCAGGACCGAATAAAAAAAAACACATTGACAAAGGTGTGATTTAATCCTACGTTAAAAAGGAAAAATAAAATGAACCTCAATTGAAACTTGAAAGAGAGGAGATAAGGTTTTTCCACGTCTATTTAGATTCGTGTAAAATGATGCATGTTAGTCCTGACGTAATTAGACCTGCGCACTCCAGCTACTGAGACAGAAAGACGATAGAACGATTAGAGGGATGAGAAGGGATGGGATGGGAGGGGGGGGGCTGGAATGGGGAAGGCGGAACGTCAAGAGAAGAAGGGAACACAAATTTACATGAAAATGATAGGGTAGGGAAGGAGGCAAAGCCGTGATTTGTTATCCACTCGTTATTGATTATTAACCTTGATAATTTCGGCATCATCTGATAAAGTGTAAGTAAGAGTTATGTACAAGATTAGGGCCTTAATTTACAAGTAATTGAGGTACATACTTTTTTTTTCAATATTAGAAAAAAAAAAATGCTTTGAATCTTTTTTTTTTTTACTTTAATGTCAAAACATCTCTAAAATCTTCAGAAAGTAAAGCTTTTAACAGTTATTGATAATGATAATGATAGACGGGTTCTCTTTTTAGAAATGCCGACACACTTCTTTAATAGATGCGATTTTTTTTTTTCATTTTACAGGGAGGTAGAGAGTGAGAGGGAAAAGTATTTCACGGTCGGGCAGTTACCGGTTATTTTCTTGGTATGTAAGGTGTTCTTTTTAAATTTATGAGGTAAGGAATATTTAGTAAATTATGACGAAAGCAATCTATTGCCAATAATAATGGAAATGTTTTCAAGTACAAGTGTGGGATGTCTAGCATATTTAACAACGTAGTGGAGTACATGGTGAACGCAAAGTTATTTTTTCGAAGCAGGTTGCATTTTTATTCTAAGCAGCTAACTAAGCACACTTAGACGCCAACGTACTAGATTGAACTAGAGGGTGGTAAATTAACAATTGATTCTGAGAGGGCTCTTGTTTATTTTCTGATAACACTTCTCCTCTTCCATTGACGAGTATAAACACCACCCTCGGTAGATCCGAAAGGGATCGAACCCCAATGTCATCAGAAGTCCGATAGTTTGCGAGAGTAGCTCCTTAGACCATGCGTCCACCAAGGACAGATTTATTTTTATTTTTAGATTATTTCAGTAGATTAAACAGAAGGAATCCATTAAAAAAATTACAACGCTTCGCACTTTAGTGATATAGGTATGTAGGTAAAGTTTTGGTGGAAATGTACCTGCATTTGTGGGGAATCATAAAAAAACACCTCTGTACACTCGAATGAGATTCGAAATCTTAAATTCACGTCTATAGGAAATGTATTCGTGCTAGAAATAAAAAACTATATTGATAAATCCGACGACATGTTTATATGGCCTACAAAAGATTTAGCAAACAAACAATTTTATTCATAAAAATAGATTAGCTAATGTAACTATTTATTACATGAGAAATATTATGTTGAATCTACACTCTTCAGTGTTTGAATGGTCTAAAGCGTCACTCTCGTATTGTACTGGTCTGCTGAAGATGGGGAATCGGGGTTCGAATCCTTAGCAGGTCAACTAAGGGTGGTTTTATTTTCCCTACTTCCAAAAAAACGCGGGTAGATTATCTCTAAAATGCTTCCTTTCCTACCCCTACCCCATTAGAATAATTATAATATATACCTATAGCCTTAACAGATAGTAAGACGTGGTGATTAAAAAAAAGTTTGACAAGTTTCGCTCTGTATTTTTTTCCATACCAGCCCACCAACATTTTTTTCAAATCTATATTACCCGCGATATCAAAAAGATGGCCGACCCCTAACCTAAAACACGTGACCACTGATGGCAGGTTTAATTTCGGAGATGAAAACATACAATGCACTCAAACGCGACATTGGATTTATATCCGTCGAGATATCGGTCATATAGCGATAACTAATCCGCGTTAATTGGAATCATTCGTGGTTTCTACGCTTGTTTACATGGCATTACAACTATTCCGATAACTAGAGCATGGGTGATTGATTGATTGATTGCTATTAGGTTTTCCGAGATGACTTTTTTTATGAAAACAATTGTTGGTTGACTTATTATTTTTGTGTCGACTATACCAATTTGATCTATATTCCAGAAACCCAAATTTTTCTTACTTGAAGTTATATCCGAGTGGTGTAGAAGAAGTTAGATTTGCATTATGTTTTGGTACTGTTGACTGAGAAAGGTCAGGGGTTCAAATTATTTCCAAGTTGAATGAGGGTCAGTTTTCCATGTTTTATTTTCACTCTGGTTTTCCTATCTACACGCAAATGTGGCTGCATCCACTCCTTTTATTTAGTACCACGTCTTATTACCCTTTCGGGATGTACGCCTATATACTAATTGTGCTAATGGGTTAGGAATGAGTAAGGTTTAATTTAGGGGGAAGTGTATCCTCACTTGCTGTTAAAGGAGAGTGGAAAACACTTTTAGAAAACAACCCTCAATACAGCCGACTGGAAGTAGTGTATTGTGTCTGTTCTAGATTTATGTTAATTCAAAATTTGTGTGCTAATATAATCAGTTGGTTAAGAAAGCGCACGTTAACCATAAAAAAAACCATGCAAATGCAAGTACATTTTCCAAATTATTACTTACTCACCCATATTCTCATCAGTGAAATTTGAGGATAGCCCGTACATGTAGTCAAAGCCAAAAATTTAGGGCTAAGCGTACAAATAAAACATAATTATAATAAATGTTTTTTGGTGTAAATAGTTTCATAAACTATTTAAGAAATGCCTTTAAACTCGAAACCTTTTCTAATACAATGTAATAATTAATAAAGGATCACAAAACTTAATACATAATCATTCCAATTCAAACCACAGTTGTTGTTTTTCGAAAGATACTATCTGATAATATATATTTATTTGGTTAAAAGGATGGTATTTTTAATACGCCTAACTAAACTAACCCCAAAAATTAAGCTATTTGTTTAATATCATGATTTCTCTCGTCATTATTAACCTTGCTAAGGGAAATACAATTTTACATTTCCGAGAAATTCGTGTACTCATTGCTACAGTCCCATTTGCAAACTAAAGGCCTTTTATACAACACAAACAATGGTTTTTAGTCAATTATGAGAACATATTATTACAGTATTATCGTGTTGTTTAAATATCCACCACTTTTAGTTCTGTGAACAGTTCTCCTCACTCTCTAGATTTAAAAGATGCTAGAAATATACCTACTTATTTTGAATTATGCTATGTTACTTTTTTTTAAATAATTTTTAGCACAGCGTCTTAGTACCCGTTCGAGTTATACGCCTATGTACTAATTAGGTTAATTGTTTTTTTAGAAATTACGAAGGTTATATATATAGTAAGTGCCCCGTATTTGCGTGGAGGAAGAACAAGAAACTATTTTGGAAAAATCATCCTTAATACACCCGATCGGGATTCAAACCTTGATCTTCCAGTCATCGGAATTCTTGTCTACTGTGAGAATAGTGCTTTAGACCATGCAGCCACCGATGTGCGTTAAATTAAAATTGGTTCACAAATTTGACAACTATCGCGGAAAAAACTTAGGGTTAGATACACAGACACACAAATATCAAATGGTCAAGTTAAAATAGGACATCTGCGGATAATTTGACCTGACTTATGAATACGTAAAAGAAGATCTAATATACCCTGATTTTGGTAGGAAGAACAAAATCTGGTGGTTAGCCTACTAGACTGATTAAACAAGTTAAATACATTCGTACCCGCCTCGATGGCGTAGTTAGCTAACGCGCTAGTTTCGTGTTAATCTAGACTGCCGAGGACGGAGAGATCGAGGTTCCAATCTCGCTCAGGTGAACTGTGAGGTGGTTTTCCTAAAATTGTTTTCCGCGATCTCTCCACGAAAATGCGGGCTCATTTCCTCTAAATTCAAACTTTGTCATTCCTAGCTCATTAGCGTAATTATTACTTAGGCGTATAAATATAACGTGGAGCTAAATAAATAAATATATTTATACATCAAATTGTGCTATCTGCAGCTTCAACTTTTGATAGATATTATCAATACTTATAAAATTTCACAAATAATATTAAAATGTTATCAATGTTGACAGTAAAAAAAATATTTGAATTTTCTAAACTGTTCTTTCAACAGAAATCAGTCTAATACGTACTTTTTATAACTATTAGATTGTGCTCTACCTGTGGAAATTTGTATTGAAATTTCAACACCCTCCAAACACCTCTCAGCTTTAAAAAAAACACAAAAACAGCGAGTCGTGTCCAAACAAAGTAGACTATTCGACATCATGGGCCACATCCTGTTCTAACTGGTACCGACTGTACGCCCTTAATGTCCCTAAGGGTCCTAACAGCCTGTTATTACTCTCCATTATCGAAGTGAAAACGTTCGGCCCGGCGTGTCTGAGATCTGAAACACACACACATATATTATATTTACACGCACGCACGCACGCATGCATTGATCACATAGTTTCGGGGGTAATTTCTCACCCGGTCACCCTAACACCTCTAACTTGTAAAACTATACCTGCCTTGAGGCGTGGAACTGACACATTTTGTCTCTCTTTCTTACGGTTTACTCACTTCGTTCTCCCACGTTATCTGCCTCTCTCTCTCTTATTCTTTGTAGCGGTTGAGTTGTTGAATCCTCTTGCATGTCCTTTCGATTTAAAGCTCTTTCCTTCCTCTCATTCGCGCTCCTATTGTTTTCTTGTTCTTTCTTGTGATGGGAAATGGAGAATCTCTCATTTAATCATATGTTATCGACTGTTTTTCACGTTCTTTCACCATACCATTCTTTTCTGCTTCTCATTTTGTCTTCCTATAGTGTTTCCTCATTCTTTATAGTGGTGGTCATCGGGTCTTTTCCCTTTTAAGGCCGAAGCACACAGAAAGCGACACTTAGGTAGCGAGGCTGACCGGGCTGATCCACTTTAGAACAAAATAGTTGCTTTTTCAACAGCCGATTCAACGTGACAAGAAACCAGATGGAACGCCAAGCTCCTAGTCACTAAAATAATTGTCAGGTCACAGGTTTTCTTCAATTTGTGTGGTTCGCTTCTCCTTAGCACGGGAAACAAATGGTGATATTCCCCCGCTTACGGGAGAGTTTTGACGACGTCATTTTGCTCCGCTGTCTGTGTGTTGATTTACCGCTCTTTGTCGCGTGTAGACACCTCGCATCCTGTGTGCACTTACCCTTACTAACACACTATCGTCTGTTATACACGTTCTTTAATTATATCGTTCTTTCTCAGTCTGTCTCACTTCAAGTATTTTTTCGCTCCTTATGCTCCTTCTTGCCTAGTGGATGCATGGAAAACATTGAAACTACGAGGATAGATAAGCATAATCTTGTGACGTCATTCACTGTTATTTTGAGTTAAATAAAGGAAACTAATTGTTAAGGGTGCCGCCTACTTCAAGAGAAAAATTTCTTATTAAAATTGCAGCCATGAAGCTTCAAAACCACAAAAATTTGTATTTTTCTCAAAATTTTATGTTGTGACCCTGTTAAAAAATATTTTTTAATAGAAAGGTTTGGTCTTTATTAGAGTAATCTACTTTGATCTCATAATTTCAGCTTTTGCGTAGCGTACCATTTGAAAATTAGCTAATTAAACATTTCCTTATTTAAAAAATCACATAGCAAAAAAAAATTTGGTGTTTTATCTATAGGGATCTTTTGACACCTTTCACCTCAATTTTGAAAAAAACATATTTTTAAAGTAAACACAGCATCCAGAACCTCTAATGTCTAACCTTCAATGTGAATTTAAAAACTTTGGTTTTTCAGTTTTTGTATCAAAACTTTTTTTGACCAAAATTAATTTAATATTGCTTCAGTAGTAAAATATAGTTTATTTTCTTCACTTGGTGATATCAACAGTTGTTGAATATCTATCAAGGGTATCCTGGGATTTAATAACTTTTTCTCTGCATTTAAACATTTTCTCATATAATGCCGCTATGCTCATGATAGATATTCAAGATCTGTTGATATCACCATGTGAATAAAATTAAAGTATGTTTCAATTGGGCAAATATTTGATTTATTTTGATCAAATATATGTTTTTCTGTAGAAATTCAAAGACACTGACCCTTTCACACGTAACCTACACGCCCACTTTATATGTTCTGAGTCGAACCGGGGATCCTTTTCTAAATAAGCAGATGGGCTACCAAATGAATTAAACGAGTCAGAATATGACAGCTACTTTTATTACTAATAATTTAAAAAATTAGGTTTACATGTAGCACCAAGTATGTCGTTAGTAGTGTTTTTTTTTTTACCGTCTCATTCTACCTTTCTGTGCTAATCGCACTTAGTTAAATAAGTGGGGTAGGAATAAGGAAAAGACAATAGAGAGTAAATCCCCCCCGAATTTTTTTGAAGGGAGATAGTGATAAGACATCCTGTAAAAGCCACACAGGGCCGGTTTCATAGATTGAGTGGGCCTACGCCTCAAAGAGTGGCGCAATACTAGATTCAGGACTACACATACCTAGACTAGAACGGAATGGGCCAGTTTCACATACGAATTTGGACCATTCTTTTCGAGTTTTTAACCCGTACTTGAGGCGTTGTTGGTCTGATGATGAAACTTACCCTTGGTACACCCAACCATGATTCAAACCCCGATCACCCCCCTCACCGGTTATGGTCAATCTAGTCTATTGCGGGAGGGACAAAATGAGCTAGTTGGACTATGCGATCGCTGAAGCTGGTTACATTTTGTTTTTTTTAGCACCGTGTCTTACTATCCGTTCGGGTTATACGCCTCTAGCCCCCTCTTAATACTATATATTACCAATAAAACAAAAGAGTTACAAAGATTCACCGAGTGACATCACGGTCCAAAGGTTCGTCACGTCACGTCACGAGCCCAATCAAGAGCCCTTATTGGAAACAATCACTACATGTCATATTTCCCCAACAATCACAGTTGATTACAAGGCGGCTGTCGGCAGTCACTTGTTCCTTAGGGTTTGCTGTGGTGCGCATGTCAAGAATCCTCTCCCCCCTCTCCCTTAACAATCCTTTCCATCATCACTATCATCATCATTACCATAACCACCATCGAAGGGGATCTCCTCCGACACACTAGTCGGTTGCAACACCTGGTCAGACCGACTTCGATGGCTACATTATGTATTGTGTTCTGTCAGTTTTGACAACCGCACCATGACCAATATACTCTTGAGAAGATATCAACTCTAATGTCAGAAATTGTATGAGATTATTATACTTATTGTTCATTAAGAAGCTGTGATAATTCCCCCCCCCCCC
>CABEEJ010000525.1:75860-120413 GCA_901482245.1 Timema douglasi
GGGTTTGGTTCCTGTGTGTGGAGTAGGGGGGGTGGGTAATGCCCCCCCCCCCCTCACCTTTTGGTCGGGATGTACCTTTACACGAAACTTTAGTTACAGTCACCATTTAAACAATTTACAGATGCCCGTTGTGAGGTTTTGTTTTTACTTAACCATTTAACATTACACGTATGTCTGTATCTTTGGTCCATGATAATAACTATCAAACGTGTGAACAAATTTTAACGAAATTTGTCTGGAATATTCTTTGAACTTAGGCTGAGCGATGTATGTAAAAATACATTTTCAATCCGTTTATCAGTTTTATGATGCCAGCCATTCGACTGTTTTCATTTAAAATCTCATCTCAAGTGATTTGAATAGAGAACCAAAGGCTTCTTTTGAGTATTTAGAGAGTATTTCATTAAACAAATATTACATTTATTGCTAGAGTGACGATCTAAAAGTAGAAATTCCGGGAACGCGATTAAAGGCTAGGATTTTCAGTGTTTATATATAAAAAAAATCGAATATTTCCCAATCTTCTGCCAATATTATTATTATTTAGAACTGCATCTTACTACCCGTTTAAATTATAAGTTACGCTTAACTTACAATTACGCTAATGGCTTAAGAATTGGGAAGGTTGAATTTAAAGAAAGTGAACCCATATTTCCGTGGAGGGAGAGTGGAAAACCATTTAGGAAAAACAACCTCAGTTCACCCAACCAAGATTCGAACCTTTATCTCCCCATCCTTTGCAGTCTAGTTCAACACGAAACTAGCGCGTTGATTAACTACTCCACCGAGGTTGCCAATAGAGGATGTAATGTGATCAGCAAAACAAACCCTTTGGTCGTCAATCGCAGTTTTCTAGGCCATGGTCATTATTAAT
Source organism: Timema douglasi (assembly GCA_901482245.1). Classification (NCBI taxonomy): domain Eukaryota; kingdom Metazoa; phylum Arthropoda; class Insecta; order Phasmatodea; family Timematidae; genus Timema; species Timema douglasi. The sequence continues at coordinate 76,735 of CABEEJ010000525.1, forward strand.
AATACTGTAGTCACACTAGAACAAACCATAGAGTGAGTAAGTAAGTAAAAAAAAGTAAAACATTTGTATATACAAATAAATATTTTATATTTTTTAACTCCATAATAAAAAAATGTGCCTGCGTCAGTGGTCACGTGCAGCAAATGTCAGGCTCATCAGATCTGGTTTTCTCATCACAACCTAGAGTAATAAGGAGGATTTTTACTCAAAAGTTTCCCAATTACTCTTCATATTAATGCCACTACATTTCCTCTATTTTCTGTCTTTCTGATCCCTACCTCATTAGTGTAATTTAAATGCATATAACCAGTAATAATATTAAGACGCGTAATAGAAAATAAAGTAAAAAACTAAATAGGCTAATTCTTCATCTCTCTTTTCGCATCCAAACACAAATATTTTTTAGACAACCTGTTAATAAGCTTATATCTTTCTTTCTGCGACTTAAAGTTAATCCTTCTTGTTTTTTACTAAAATGTTAATGCCCTTTTCTTGTATGAATTTTTTAGTAAGTAAAGAACGGATAGATTTAAAGAGAAAACTTCTTGACTTCCTTGTCGTCAACTTTTCAAATCTTGTGTCTGTCAACGATGGTACAGATTGTTTTTTTGTGATTTTTTTTTATCAAGGAAGGAAATATCTTTAAGGATCCTGTTTTCCCAACTTGACAATGCAAAGTGAAAAGAGTAAGATGGTTGGGACATAAACCTATTTCATAATGCTCGTAGCTAACAGATTGTTACTATTGTTGCTGTGGTCTGGTTAATTAGGATTAAACTAGGTTCAAGACTTTTACTGGCACCATATCATTATCATCATCAACATCACACCATCTCTTCGGGTCAAAATAACCGAACATACATGGTGTCCCAGCAAACTCTGAACATGGTTATAAATCCACTACTGCCGGTATAAACATCGCATGTCTGGGCAACATCATTCTTAGCTCTGTAGTGGAAATACTAGCCAGTACTAATCTACAGTTGCCCAGGAGACGCCCGAATGTACTAATCGTACATCCTTTCCATGGAGGCTATTTCCACGTCCCGATGAGATGAGATGATGATAGATTCAATCGTTTATCACTAACTGATAAAACTCTAATGACAGATGGGTTAGTTCTCATTTCAAGAAAATACCTAAGGTACCAGGCAGGAATTGAACCTGTGACCCCTAAACTCGTAGTACACTCACACCACGGGGCTGGTTACTACTTCCAGTAGAACACCAGCAAAATTATGTTTATTTTTGCTATGGTTGGATAATTTCTTAAGGAAAATTCACCTAAACGATCCGTACAACTGACGAGGACTTAAATAATATTATCTTCCTGACCTACAGTAGTACATTTAAATTAATAGGCTTACCGATACAAAAAAACACCGAGCCAAAACATAAAAAAATATTTTAATCGTGTGCGTACACGTGTGATGTGAATGCGCCCTAATACTAACGGCGTCTCGTGACTGACGGTCACCGAGACGCCATAAGTAGGGTTAAGGGTAGGGTAGGGAGAGGTATAGGAAGGACGCTCCTAACAGAAGCGTCGGGGATTTTGACGCCACCCTATTTTGTTATGCGAGGCAGCGCACCCTATACGCAGAGGATGTATAAAGCTGCGGAGAGCTATACAGAAAAGCCTTTTCCTCCCTTCTTTACTTTCAGGGTTAGGTTTTGAAGGGGGTGAGAGAGAGGAAAGAGAAAGTAGGAGAGAGAAGGTGGGAGGGGGAAAAAAACTACAACGTTGGAGCTTTACATTTCTTTGATTGAAGGATTACTCTTAAAGCAACCCCTTCCACGTTTATATGTAAACCTGTGCCACGTGAAGGTAGTCCTCTCAACGGCATCCCAACGGTAAGGAAATAGCTGTGTCGAATTTGTAATGACGTAGAGGGATTTTAGAAAATAATTTTGGGTTTTGGGTTTTTTAAGTCAAACTTAGGTGGATAGAGTATTTGTTGTTTGATTCTTCTTATGATACTAAAAGGGGAATATAAGCTTGCAATACTAATTTTGTAGTGTTTAAATTTTAACACTAATAGTTATTCTATGATAAATAGACCTCCCTCCCCCCATGCTCTGATCGTTACTACAGTCTTACTGGTAGTTCTGTGAACAATAGACCTCCCTCCCTCCATGTTCTTATCGTTACTACAGTCTTACTAGTAGTTACGTGAAGAGTAGTCCTCCCTCCCTCCATGTTCTTATCGTTACTACAGTCTTACTAGTAGTTCTTTGATCAGTAGACTTCCCTCCATCCATGTTCTTATCGTTACTACAATCTTACTAGTAGTCCTTTGATCAGTAGACTTCCCTCCCTCCATGTTCTTATCGTTACTACAATCTTACTAGTAGTTCTTTGATCAGTAGACTTCCCTCCCACTAGTAGTTACGTGAAGAGTAGACCTCCCTCCCTCCATGTTCTTATCGTTACTACAATCTTACTAGTAGTTCTTTGATCAGTAGACCTCCCTCCCTCCACGTTCTTATCGTTACTACAGTCTAAAAGATTTCTCTTTAGAACTAAATTTGAAATAAATACCTACCCTAATTTCTTCTTGGATTTGAAGTAGATATTTTTGATTAGCTATCAAGTTAGGTACAAAATCAATTAACACTGTATTGGGTAGAATAACATATTAATATTAAGTAACAGTTTTTCACTTGGTTTAAAACGTCATTCTTACGATATGTCAAAATTTAGAAAATTACACCTAGGTACTCGATTGATTGCTTAGATGATTTAATTCAAATCACTTGAAATTAACAATTAAAGAAAAACATTTTGAGTATCCACCAATTGGTAAAGGATACCCAGATTGAAAAACAAGCTACATACATAGTTGGATACAAGTTCAAAGAATATGTCTGACCAATATATTTAAAAGTTGTATAATCTTTTTACAGTTAACGTGGAAAATACAACCGGGTAAACAGAATATGAGAGAGATGAAATACCAAATGGTCTAGTTAAAACAGGACCTTACTACACATATAAATAAGAGCTGTATAACATATATGAGGATTAAGGAGAGTAGTTGGAGGAAATGTAGCTACATTGGCATGAGAGAAAAAAATAGGGAAACCAATAAAATAAATGTGAAAACCAATCCATTGCCCCTTTGTGAGATTTAAATCTCTGATCTCCCCAAAGCTAGCAATCCACTATTATACGTGCCTGACGTTTTATACTGCGGGAACACTAGTGTGGGATCTACTACGCTAGTTAATAATACCTTTTAACACCAGTACTGGATATCAGCGAGTTAAAATCTAACCTAAGTGAAAAGGGTAGAAAAGGGGAAGCTAAAAGACTGTTAGAAGAAAGATTCGAAGTTGAAAATCACTCAGGAGACCTACTTGAGGGTAAATGTTCTCAAAATGCTGTCTTCCCTATAGAAATGGTGGTTCTGAAGCTTCAAACCCCCAAAAACCATCATCAATAATATCTTAGATTATTCTACCATGATAATCTAAAAATTAAAAAAATAAATTATCATTGCATCGAATATTCAATCGAGTTTTACGACTATATGATATTTACACAAAAGTGTTAGGGATTAGGAGGATTATATTTAGAGTAAGTGCACCCACAGATTCGTGGAGGAAGAGTGGAAAACCATTTTGGAAAAACCATCAATGCACCCAACCAGCATCAAGTCCCGTTCTCCACGTCTTCGGTAGTTTAGTCCAATACTAGTGTAACGCTATAGACCGTGCGGCCACCAAAGTGGGGTCTTAATTTTTGCTCGGGTTTTACGCATATGTACTAATTACGTTAATGTTTTATAGATAAGGAAAATTGAATTTAGAGAAAGTGTACCTGAATCTTCGTGGAGGGAGAGTGGGAAACCATTTAGGGAAAACACCATTGGTACACCCGACCGGTATTCTTACCCAGATCTCTGGGTTATTGGAAGTCTTAGTGTATTGCGATAGTGGCGCCTTAGATCATTTGAGCAACAAAGTGGGTTGTCGAAGATTACTTTATTTGTTAGAGGAAGGATAAATAAGTATTTAACACAATTTACTTTAATTTCAGAACTATAATATAGTAAAAAAAACCTATAAAGAACAATAACATAGTGAAAAAATAATTTTTTTTCAACTTGTAAATAGGTCTATTTGTTAGTATCTTTCACAATTAAACTGTTTTTTTATTCAAATTATATAATGACATGGAAGAAAGCAATGCTATACAATTAAGTATATATAAAAGGCAAAGTTTGGGGGTTGAATTATTATAATTACGGATATCAGTTGTTGTATCTGAATCATATTCAAATAAATTTAAACATTACAACTGGACACAAGAATCGAACCCAGGAGCTTATGGCATTTAACACGTCACCCAGGAATCGTCCCGTGATAAGTGTCATTCATCACTCATATTTTAAGACAGAGTCTGTGATGAACGTGTGGATAATATCGGTTACTAAGAGCTTTCATTGATATCACAGCCACCGTCGATTCGTTTGTGGCTTTATTCAGCCAATAAGTACAAGTACAGTCCATTGTACATTCCAAGCGAATTAAAATGCAACGCAATACAATTAAGTATTAGTACAGTATATGAAAGGCGAAGTTTGGATGATGAATGATAGGATCATGTTGATACCTTTCACCCCCATTTTGGCGTGAGATATATTTTGAAATAACAAACAACTTTTCAACTAATCAGGGATTTCTTGGACATCTGCCAAGCGTCTTAAGACTACGTTAGATAGTCCCCTTGACTTTAGGTGAAAGTAACTTTGAAACTTCGTTAAGTTCATTCTTCTTGTTGTTCCAGGGACCCGATGGATGCTATATTCATGGAGCAGCATTTCCTGCGCTCCCCTCTGCGCCTTTACTCCGAGATGGACACCGAGAACAACAACAGTCTCTTCTCAGCCGCCATGATGGAAAAGGCGCGCGCGCATCTGCAGATGTGGGGACGGACCGGGGGTGGCGGCCCAGGACCCCCTTACACCCCGGCCGACCTACACGCTCTACTGCTCAACGGCGCCGCGGGACCACCTCCTGGGATGTACGGCCGGGGTCCTCCGCCGCTGCACATGCCCCTCCCGGCCCACCTCTGGGCCACCGCCGGCGGGCAAGCGTCGCCGTGGTCTTCCCCGGTACACGGGGGTCTACCCCCAGGGTTGTTGGGACCACCCCCTCCACCGCCCCCACCCAACGCCCACACGCACCCGCAGCTCACCCCTCCCCCTCCACCCACCTCCTCCTCCAGTTCCTCCGGGTCGCCCTCACCTTCCTCGTCATCTTCGTCGTCGACGGAGGTCCGACTACCGAGGCCGATATTTCCCAGCATGCACCGCTACAGCCCTTACCATCTAGTCCAGAGACAAGTGTCTCCGCCTGCCGGGGACACCAGGAACTGACCGCCAGGTCGTTTAGCCAATTTCTAGTTGAATCTCGTCTGAACACCTCCCCCTTCTCCTTATTTCCCTCGTACCTTTTGACCTAACTAACAAAACTCGGTGTTCCGGACGATGAACTTTGACCCCTTGACAGCTCAAGAGCTTGGGCAATTTTATTTTCGCAAAGTGGCTAAAACATCAGGAATCAGTGATATTTTATTTACACGTAAACTAAATTTGGCTGATAAGCCTATAATATTATTTTGAAACAATTTGAAATATTTTAATTCGAAACATATTAACCCAATTTCAAATATTTTAAGTCATAAAACATTTATTACATATAAAACTCTTGTCGACAATATACGAGGAACGGACAATTTAAAAAGCGTTTATTTATTAATGAAATTAGATTTTAAAGATAAATGTTGTTTGGATTTTATTCAGACATAGATTGTGAATCTTTTAACGTAAATCAACAAGTGCGTTCATTTGTTTCGACTCAGAATCTTTCATTTAAAAAAAAAAAAGTAAGGTTTTACTGCCAAAACATTAATTAGAACAAACAGTTCCAAGTGAAATAGAATATGATTATAGTATGAAGATGTTTCATAGTTTAAATGCGGAAATGTTGAACATTCATTGTATGTTCTCTTGAATAGGGAATGTAGTTTACTCTTTTAAAAAAACTTATCTTCCAATAAATTAACTAAAACATTAAATGGTAGTAGGGTCCTAATTATCTTGTTTTGTGATATCAGTTTTAATGCAATTTAGAAAGCTTATGTGTCATTAATTTTTTTTAATGTTCAGTATTCATCTCTACGTTTTATATGTGATACAGCTATAATTTAAAACTCAACGTCTTTAATCGTGGTAAAAATAAACATGTTAATATATTGAATGATGCCATCAAACATTTAAGGTGGGGTTCTTTCACTCCCTTAAATGTATAGGCTAATAAAACTGTTGATCATAACTTCATATCTGAAGCAATATTAACAACTTGAAATAGAGTTAAATAGAATGTTGGAAATTGCAATACCGCAAGAAAAAATAACTAAAAAACTTTTCCAAAGAGAAAAAAAACCTATATACATGTAGAAACAAGTGTTTGAAACTTTAGTTCTATTATTTTTGTATTAGATTCTTATATAAAAAAAAGGAGAATACTAAATATTATGTTCTCAGTGTTTCAAAATAGCGGTTATTCATGCCGGCTAGCTTATTTATAAACATTTGTTGGAGAACTATTTTTTTGTAGCCAATTATTACTAATTGAAAACCTGTATTGATCTTATCGAAGCCATGTTTTCAACATGTATAAGTGACATGTCACGAAGAAAATGGTTATCTTTTAGTCGAGTGCACTAGTGACATATGTTGGCCCACAATGATTCCGATTTAAATGTCAATTAAAAAACTGACTTTTTATTTTTGTTTTACTTTAAAGATCTTTGTTAAGAACATTAATTGCGGTGCAATTACATTCTACTTCGAATATCTATCTATTAAAATACAAGATGACACTTTTGTACAAAAAATTATATAAAACCTTTATTTGTGCGCGTCAAATTTTGCATAGAAATTTGCCAATTTTTTAATATTCGTCAGCCTACAGATCTTGTTTTCCAAATAAAGTTAAAGTAGTTTTTTTATGTCAACCAACGCACTCGACAAATCTTTTTTCTACAGCTTGAGGGCGAAATCCAAAAATTTACGAAACCAAAGAAAATACCTATGTAATATCTACCACTTGTGTACTGCATAGTATTATTAAATGTATATATACTGTATATGAATATAAAATATTTAGGAAAAGAGGTGGTACTGTAGGGCTTTGTAACAATACTTTCATCGATTCATTAGTAAAATATATAATATATATGTCATGAAGTACATTTAATGAAACATTCGAGGTTGTATTATCAAAAATATGTGACTGAGAAAAATTTAATTTAATTTATTTTATTGCATGGCGTTGCCCGGGGTAGCCACGCAATACAAGCAACGCTCTTCTTTACTCTAAAGAGGCAGAAAAAATATCTTCATTTAATTTCTTCCTACCAAGTTTCAATAAATTAAAAAAATTCTAATCAAAATTTGAAAATTCTAGCCTCAAGGCGCACATGTTTGTGCATATGGGCTAATAATTGTTTTTAATGTCAACCCTCTGCTTGGGGTAGATATCGTGCGCGCGATGCTCATGCCAAACAAATAAGCTCTTAATTTTAATTATATTCAAGATTTTTAAATATCTTGATTATTCTCGCTTTATTTCAACCAAAACCAAATTCTTATTTTGAAAAGAAAAAACTTTTATTTTTTGTTTATGTCTAAATTGGGTTGAAAGATGAATTTAATATTATATTTAATTTATGATAAATACACAATCAAATCTAATTAATTGAAGAAACAATCTAATGGAATGTTAGTTATGCTTATCTCCCGTTTATCTTTGTCGGAAATTATTTGAAGACTATTTTTTCTAATGAATAGAGTCTTAATTACTCATAACGGTAATCGACGTACTAAACATAATTAGGAATGTTTTATTTAGAAGAAATGTACCCTTAATTTTGTGTAAAGGGACTTGTAAACCAATTTGTAAGAATACACCTTTAAAAACCCAACTGGGATTCCAACACCTAGCTCTCCGTCATCGGAAAACAAAACTATATAATAGCCCGTAACTTAGTTCAGATCCCACCGACGAGAGTATGATTTTTTGTTAACATATCTAAAAAAACCCCTTCAAATAAATATATTCTGTGCTTGCCTAAACGATAGTTATGTTCATAAAAATTGTGTTATTGAGTGTTAAATAATAAATACCACTATAAATAAAATAAGCCATTTTTTTTGTCAATAACAAGTAGAATACGATTATAATCATGCTTACTATTATATAAAAAATGAACTACCCTAATGAACTAAGTAGCTATTGTTTGATATAATATTATATACAGTAATGTATGAATGATTTAAGGATGAGTGTAATCTTAACTTATTGTGTTGCTGGAGATGTCATGAATGATTGGATGTTATTGCTCCCAGTGTAGACAAAGATGGTATTATTTAATATTATGTAAATATACTAAAGACAAAATACTATTTGTAAATATTAAATGTTGGTGATGTAATGTGTAATGAGTCTATAGGAAAATATACAGTACATTTGTGAATAAACTAGGTACTTACAATTTGTTTTATTAAATTGAACCTTACCGGCATTGGTTGGAAATCATAGTGAATTAAGCTTAAAACCATTTAAGAATGTATAAAGGAAGGCAAATTCCAGATTCAGAAAAAGAATATTTCAAAGGGTAAATTTTGTGAGTTATAACAAATATCTAAAATAAGAATATCAAGAAAATGTCTTTATGTACTAACGGATATAGGATAAGTTATCAGGCTATGATATTATTATTATTATTATAACAACCGCGTCTTACTACCCGTTCGTATTGTATACACTTACGCTCATGTGTAATGGTAGGGTGATTGTGAGATTAAATGCAGGCCCTACAGTTTAACGTGAAATCCGAACCACGGTGGAGACCTGGCATTCCTCACATTCACAAGTTGTGATTAATACACTTCTTGTCGGAGGTGAAGGAAGGGTTTGGTAATCTGATAAATCTGTGCCGGGACCGAGGATTGAACCCCGGTCCCCCAGTACAGGAGCCCGACACCTTATCCCTAGACCACCAAGTCACCACTAGGGTATCAATTTAGTGAAAGATGATAGTGATAATCTGATGGAAAATATCAAAAGATGTTTCGTGTAGATGAAACGATCACTTCAGGCATATTTTGAATGTTCATTAAGGGTTCGAATCGGGTCAGTGTATCAAAATTCATACTGCTGAACCATTAATCCCTGATCAAAAGATTGATTAAGTAAAATAAGCTATTTAGGGCCGGTCTTATGGCTACGGAATAAATATTACTACTAGGAGGTTAAAGTTATATAGGCCTACCATATAAAAGCTATCAGCCACTTTAAAGTTTTACACGTCTTATGAACTGAATTTATCTGTCAGATAGCTATCTGTAGGATAAATATATTTTTATTCAGAACACGCAAGGTTGGTACCGTTTTTACTGGTGCACGCATGCGTATAAGCCCTGCTGATAGCGCTACAACCTAGCGAGTGGTGAGAACGCTCAACATTTGTTAAATAATGGCGGCTAAACGAGTGCGAGTAAACAGATGGCGTAACGTAGGCGTAGAAGCTAAGATGTCTTGCGAGTATTAATTTCGGTGTCTGCCTAAATGTGGGCAATAGTTGGGTACAACGTTCACAAAATTTCATTTATTGTATTCATATTTTGATAATTTGTTCTTATGTAGAAATAGCTTGTCAGTTTATATAAAAGTGCGAATTAAACGTTCTAACTTTATAAAGTTAGAGCCTAGGCCTGTGTTTACTAAAACCGTGAACCAAGATTTTAACCTAAAACATATTCTGATAGGCGAAACGTCATTAAAAACAACGCGTTACTATGGCAACAGCCATTTTAACTTCCAGATGAAAGTTATCAGGCACTTAAACCTCCTGATAAAAATGTGATGGATAAATACATTTTATCTGGCAGATAAATGCTATCTGGCAGTCATAAGACGCACTGTTAACTTATCCACCAAAATATAAATATTTATCTACCAGATTAATATTTATCCAGGAGTCATAAGACCGGCCCTAAGAAGTTAAAGAACTATAAATCCCCAGGTATATATTCAATTCCAGCAGAATTAACAAAGGGAGTTGGTGAGATAATAGTAACAAAAATTCATAAAACGCTATGTTCCATATGGAACCAAGAGGTATTTACTTCCACAAGAAAGGACGGAAGCTATTTTAGGCTAAGAACCATCTTCAAAAGGGAGACTAAACCAAATGTAATAACTAAAGAGGTACCTCACTACTACCAACATGCAATAACATGTTATGTAACATCATTTTAATGAGATTGACGCCATATGCAGAGGAAATAATTGGGGATCATCAATGTGGATTTTTTTTTTAAATAGAGCAACAACTGATCATTTTCGAATATTTTATAAAAATTGTGTTAATACGACAATATGGTGCATCAATTATACAGAGATTTTAATAATGTCTTTGGTTCAGTTAAAATAAATAAATTATATGAAGTTAGAGCTATGTTTAGTATACCCAAAAACTTGTCAAGCTAATCGAGGTATGTCTGACTTATGCGCCAGACGGGGTACTGTTTGGATGTCATTTATCACATACCTGACAAGTTATAGATATTAATATAAAGAAATAAATTTATGTTATACCAAAATTATTTTATTATTTTAAAGCTTTTCTAACTCAACGTTTAAAATAGACAAGGAATTTTGATTAATCTAGGGGTTTATGACTTAGTTATAACTAACAATCCCGCACGGCGTTAACCGTGACCCCCCTGTGGTATAAGAATTATATAAGCCGCCATGATGCCCGATTTCATTTCGAAACTCTATCTCTGAAACTTAATTCTAAGCCAGTTAAAATATTTTCTTCAAAAATTTGTTAAAAATAGCCTAAAGAGCTAATTAAAATTTTAAAAATCTGGCTTCGAGGTTATGTAAACAATTTCAGATCTCTGCGTGCCGTAGATTTGGCTGTTGGCCACGTACACAAACAGACATTTCCTTTTATCATGCTATAATATAGATGTTTAAAGTTTAAAGCTATGTACAGCCTTTAAGATGTACTACTTTATTTCTAATCCCAATTTGGTCAAATCTTAGTTCTCACGACGACGGGCTATAAAATTTGGGACCCAGATGAGTCAGTCCATTTACTTCTTGCATAGCTTAGATATAGTATACAATTTTCATAGGGAGACAGTCAGAAATTTACTGGATCGAATCTTGTAGTCTTTATATGTTACTATTGATAAATATACTCAATACCTATAAAATAACACTAATTATATAGTTAATCACCATTAATATTGACAAAAAATTAATTTTTGTATGCTTTTAACTGCCCTTCATATAAAAATTGCACTCTAATTTGAAGTTTATGATTTAAGAGCCCGTTCTACCACACGTCACATCGTAGTGCAGTTTTCTGTTTAGGCCTATACTTTATAAAACAGTAGAATGAGAACAATGGTACCCTTTTACCGAGTTAAAAAAATACTTGTATATATTTTTTTGGCATCGCGTCTTACTACCGGTCAGGTTATACGCATATATACTAATTACGCAAATAAGTTAGAGTTAATGAAGGTTGAATTTATAGGAAGTGTAACCACATTTGCTTGGAGGGAGAGTGGAAAACTATTTTGGAAAATCATTCCCGCTGGGATTCGATCCCCGATCTCCTTGTCATCGGCAGTCTAGTACAAAGTGCAAGTGCCGTGTTAGACCAATGAAGCAGGTAAAATAAAATAATTAAATCAGTCTAAATTCCACTGTTGCCAAGTAAAAAATACAAAAAGCAATTTGTTTTCTGGTCTTATCGTAATCTTGTATCCAATATCCCGGTTAGTTGACGAAGATATGGGCTCTTGAATTCTGTAAGCGAAGTGGAAGCCTATAGAGCTAATACAAATTACAATATTTCTCATCATTTTAACCAACGTATTTAATCATTTTTAATAACCCGCTTCTGTGGTCGAACGGTCTAAGGCGTCACTCTCGTTTTAAACTGTCCTACTTAAGACTGGGAGATCCGGCTTCGAATACCGAGTTGTTCGACTGAGGGAATATTTTCCCACTCTCCTTCAACTAAAATGCTGGTTGATTACCTTCCTCATCCCTATTCCATTGTAGTAATTATCATTTATATGCGTTAAAACGGGTAGTAAGATGGGGTGAGGGGAAAAAAAACCTTTTGTGATGTTCATTATATTATTTCTCTACTAACACCACATCTTACTATCCATTCAGCGTATACACTTATGTACTAATTAACCTAATGGCTTTAGGCATAAGGAAGGTTATATTAATAGGAAGAGTACCCGCATTTAATCGGAGGAAGCGCAGGAAGCCATTTTGGCAAAAAAACTCAGTACACCGGACCGAGATTCGAACCTTGATCTTCCCGTCATCGTCAGTCTAGTTTACTACAAGAGTAACGCTTTAGACCACGTGGCCACTGAAGCGGGCTCATTATAATAAATATTTAGATTTATGACATAGTAGTTGAAATTGTACATATCTTTTTTGGGGGGGGTACTTAAACACTATGAATATCAACGAGAATCTAATCTGATTAGTATGAGATCGATTAAATAGCATAGATGCACCAGCGTTTTCTTTGGTAGAGGAAGGCAAAATATCTTCATTAGAGGCAATCTCTTAGTCTCCCTAAAAAAGATTCAAACTTTGAGGTCTGGTCTCCCTACTCAAGATTCGAGCATACCTGTTGGCGAGGTAGTTCTGCATGTAATAAAGGTAACTAACATTACATAATCTAAAAGTTTCATAATGGCAATTTTCTTAATTATTTTAATATCTTAGTTGTAAAATAAAGTTTAAATATTAATGACATTCATATAACAAATTATAACCCACTTTGGTGGCAGCACGGTCTAACTTATTTTTCATTTATATAGCTCTGCGCCTTACTAACCGTTCGGGTTATACGTCTAAGAACTAATTACGCTAATTGATTATAAATTTGGAAGGTTGAATTTTGAGGAAGTGAGCCCGCATTTTCGTGGAGGCAGAGTGGAAATCCATTTAGGAAAAACCACCCCCCAGTTCACCCGACCGATATTCGAACCTTGGTCTCCAAATCCACTGACAGTTTAGCTCAACACGACAAATGCGTTAGCTGACAACGCCACTGAGGTGGGTGTCTAACTTATTAATCTCGTGTTAGACTAGACTGTGGTAAACGGGGGGCTCGGGGTTCAATTCCGGTCAAGTGCACCGAGTGTGGTTTTTTTTTTCCTTAGTGGTTTACTCTCACTATAGAAAATGCAGGTGCACCTCCTACAAACCAACGTTTCTAATCCTTAACACATTGGTTTAGCTAGTATGTAAGCGTATAATCCAAACGGGTAGTAAAACTGAAGGCTTAAAAAAGCTATACGTTAAATTTCAAATAAATTACAAATTACAAAAAAATCAAATGAACATGGGTAATCGACGCATCAAAGCTCTACCAGTCAGGTATCCAGTCTCAAACTATTCTTACAGTCATTATTCACTCACGAATCTGGATAGCTCAGTGGTAGAAATCATTGGAACGCTAATAAAATGGTATCACGTACCCAGGTGATGTTATATGTATAAACATTAATTATGAAGGACCACAATGTGTTATAACCTTAACAGGTATTAAGACGCGGTGCTTAAGCTGCGGCGCCACAGCCACCGGACTGGACTTTACTTGACATGACTTGAGTCCAGTGTGATTTTCCATATAATGTTTCTTTATGGTCTAGGCGCCACTGCGACCAGACTCGACTGGACTTGACATAATCTGCCGACCGGAGTCAGGTCGTGTACGGTCCCAATTGGAAAACTAACTTGAGTCTGTTTCCCCCACCACTCGTAACAACACTATCTCCAGCACGTGAGCAGTTGTTCACATACTCTACGTCTAGCATGTTCATATTTAAAATTGTATTAAAAGTACAAATCTAAGGTACTCGTATTTACAATTCTATCTAAAGTGTATATATATATATTCTTTTAAAAAATAAGCTCTCGAATAATAAAACTCAATTTTTAAAACATTCTAATATTATTAAAACAGTTTTAAAATGTCTTTGGAAGAGCAACTTATAGAGACAGTCCAGTTCTCTTCTTTTTCGATAGCAATAATGCACAACAATTCAAAAAATCTTCATCTGAATCGGATTCAGAACTTAAATCCAATAACTTTTGCCTGGAATTCATATTATGCTGAGAGAAATGCAGAATAAACTGAGATGTTTTAGACTACACAGTCAACTCAAGTCTGTTCGCTGTGGCGCATATCCGCATTAGTCCAGTCATGTCAAGTAAAGTCCAGTCATGTCAAGTCAAGTCCAGTCCGGTGGCTGTGGCGCCTTACCTTAAAGTATACTTATAGTTTTTTCAGATGTGGGGGAAACGGAGGGGTGGGAGTGGTGGGCGCAAAATGCGGGCTTTGCACTCACAAAGCTTTTGTCATGAACCAGTCCGGTATAATAGGTTTCTGGAAGGAAGAAACTTTTATAAAACACAAGGTTTTTTTCGCGTTCAACTTTAATAACATTTTACTACATTATTAGTTTTATTGAGTATAAATTGATACTATCTATTTAAATTTACAGCCGCAGGCTTATGAATACGTGAAAGTAGATCTAATATCTTTTCTAGCTGTCGTTAAGGGTTCTTCCTATGAAAATTATACTGTATCATGGATAACTAAACTTAATATGATGCAATGAAGTCATTAAGTAAAAGGATTAATTAAATGTATAATACTCCAAACTCAACAAAGTTTGTTATGAATCGGTCTTACTGTACCTGAGGTTAAAGTTTAAATTATTTGATTTGATCGACCTCTGTGGTCTTGGGGTAAAGTGCTTGCCTCAGGATCCAATGATAATGGGTTCAAACCTGCCTAAAGTTAAAGCATTTTTCTTGAGTGGAAAAAAATCTTTGGTACAATAATCTTCGGAGGGGAAGTAAAGCCTTCAGTCCGATGTCGATTGTTGCATGTAAAAGGTCCCTGGTAGATATGTGAGAATAATTTGACAGGAAAATTTGGTAGGCCCTTTCGCTCTCAATCATAGAAGCTCTCTAACTCAGAAACTGCAGGTTAAATATCTCAGATAAATGAAATAACATTTGATTAACATAGTTCAAACTTGATATTTAGATATTAAAATACTCATAAAATTTGATAATGTTGAAATATTAGTATATAGGTTTTGGTCTTAAGTTGACTTAAGGTAATTAAAAGATTCAACCACAAAGCGCTATAGTCGGTATGTGAGTTAAGAATAGAACTGGGATCACTATTTCTTTATTAGCTAATTTTATGTTTTCGATTAATAGACTTTTGCTGCATTAAATTTAGGCTACCTCGATTGAATTTGTCCCATATAAATAATGGGAGTTTCTTCTAGAAAAAAAAAGTTTTTTTTTTCAAAACAAAAAGTATTCCAGGCAAAATTAAGGAATATTTTCTTAAAACAAATTATTTTCCGAGAAACATTTTCCAGCTCGTATAATACTCTCAGTTTATATGATTGATAATGCAATTAATTCTAGGAAAAGAAATCGTTAAGGATAGGTGACTGAATTTTGTTTTAAATTAGGCCTATTAGATCTATGGACTTAATTATTTCGTATAATTTTGATTTTTCTACACTCAAGTTCAAAAATTAATGATATGGTACACCGTAGAGTCTTTCTCAAACCTTAATCGAAACTATACTTAAGAAATCTTTATAGATATTTGACAAAAAGGAGTATAAATTATTTTATAACCAATAAGTATTCATGAAAAAACATACCCTGCCCCAGAAATATAATTGTTCTTTGAATTTGTCACATGCCATTTTCCAAAAATCAGTTTAAAATTGGACTACATATTTGCCTGTTATTCAGAAAATACTCATTTTATATTTTTAAAAATCTGGTAAAGCTTTGTTTTTTAGATTCTTAAAAACTTGGTAATGGTAGTTTACTTCTTGTCTCAAATATTTGCGTATGCATTGTCAACTATGAAATTTCCACTACAAAATGAAATTAACGCTTCTTTTAATTACCACCCGCCTCGGTGTCGTAGTTGGCTAACGCGCTTGTCGTGTTGAGCTCGACTGCTGAGGACGGGGAGATCTAGGTTCGAATCTTGGTCGGGTGAACTGGGGGTGGTTTTTCCTAAATAGGTTTTCCACTCTCCCTCCACGCAAATTCTGGTTCATTTCCTCTAATTCAACCTTCCCAATTCCTAATCCATTAGCGTAATTAGTACTTAAAGCGTATAATCCGAGCGGTTAGTAAGACGCGGTGCTATTAATAATAATAATAATAATTTTAAGTCACCTAAGTTAGATCAAAATTATTAGAGCTGATGTTGATTAAATTGGTTTTATTTCTTTTTCACCCTCAAAATATAAACTACACTTAATTTCATGGTTGTATAGATAACTCGCTTTGCTCATTGGGGGCTGCGCCCCAAAACCCCTAGTGACTTTTCTTTGCAAATGGATGTAAGCTAATGTGATTCCAGAGTCGTTTTTTGATAGGTCTTACCGTTTAACCACAAGAAACCTTAAAAGAAAGGACCGCACCGACTTTAAAGTTGCTCCACCAATTTGAATTTTTTTTCAGGGTATAAAGTTTGATTTTTCTTAACTTTTTGGAATTTTTTCCGTCGGTTACAGGTTATAAGATATAAGTTTGCCAAGATTCAAGCTTCTAGCTCATCTGGAAGTGGGTTAACATTAATGTCAGTGAGTCTGGCATGTGGGTTTAGTATGGTTCCAAAAACCCTAGATAAAAGGTTTTAGTCGGTTCGGTAAAAAGGTTTTGGCGCTAATACAGGTAACAGACAAACATAATTGAAATAAACACCCTTTTTTTTTAGAGTTGAGGGGGTCATAAAACGTTTTTCATGCATAAAAATATAAAATGTAATTTATTTTTTAATTAAAATATTTTCTCTCTCCAATAAGTCATGAGAAAAGTAAAAGCATAGAATACTTTCCAATTTTTCACACAAACAAAACTAGATACCACGATGGATGTTTAAATAATCTTCAGTACGATATAATGGGGTGTAGGATTGTGGCAAGAAGAAATTGAATTAAAGACAAAATGGTTGTATAGAATATTATTATTATTATTATTAGCACCGCGTCTTACTACCCGTTCGGGTTATACGCACTTACGCTAATGTGTAATGGTAGGGTGATTGTGAGATGAAATGGAGGACCTACAGTTTAACGTGGAATCCGAACCACGGTGGAGGCCTGGCATTCCCCACATTCACAAGATGTCTTGTCAGAGGTGAAGGAAGGGTTTGGTAATCAGATAAATCTGTGCCGGGACCGAGGATCGAACCCCGGCCGCCAGCACAGAAGTCTGACACCTTACCCCTAGACCACCAGGTCACCCACATGTATAGAATAAAAGGGATTGTAAATAAACAAGGGACTACCTTGCTTCTGGTAAATCATTAATATATAAACTTGAAGTTCCTTAGCTGGCATTCATTCTATGATGGGTCAAATGGAGAGCAATTTTCAACCATTTTCATCTCGTGGCGAACTAAACAGGGCCATAAAATTGTCAAGCCACACTATCAAATTTTCAAGGATGGATTTTATCATTAAAATAACAAGATCATGTTTAAAAATTTATCAACTAAAAATTCTAATAATAAGTGCTATATTTTAAAATAATATTGATCACAGATGTAACGAGCTCTCTTTTTAGTCTCCAAATATTTTCCCAATTTTGTTTATCGTCCCCTAAACTCCTACGGCTCACCAGTTGAAAAACGCTGGTTTAGGTCCTGCTTCAAAATGTCAATTATCCGCTTCGATTGCCGCATGGTAAGACACCACTCTCTGCCAATGACAGGGAGATCAAGGTTCGGGTGTACTTTTTCCCCCCAAAAAATGGTTTTCCAATCTCCCTCCATGCAAATGTGGGTACACTTCCTGTAAAATATAACCTCCTTAATGCTTAAAAGAATTTAGTGTGATTAGTACACAAGCATAAAACCTGAACGATTAGTAAATCGCGCTGCTAAAAAAAGAAAAAAAGTCAATTCTAGTTATGCCTGAACATAATTTTTTGCTAACAAAGATTGAACATTTATTATTTAGCACCGCGTCTTACTACCCGTTCGGATTATACGCTTTAAGTACTAACTACGCTAATGGATTAGGAAGTGGGAAGGTTGAATTAGAGGAAGTGAAACCGCATTTGCGTGGAGGAAGAGTGGAAAACCATTTAGGAAAAACCACCCCCAGTTCACCCGACCGAGATTCTAACCTCGATCTCCCACGTCCTCAGCAGTCGAGCTTAACACGACTAGCGCGTTAGCCAACTACGCCACCGAGGCGGGTGATTGAACATGTACTTTTTTACATTTACCAGTCCTAACAACTTCCCCTCCTTTTCCCCTTCCTAAGATTATGATATTATTTTAGATTGCAGGCAGGTGTTGCATTTTTACTTGCAGATGTCTTGGTTGAGTCAAGATTTAAAAATCAACTCATTAGATTCAAACAAATATTTGTTTTACAATTCCCAGTGCTAATGAGAAAGTTAGTTCCTGGAATAATATAATAATGATGTGCTAGTAACAAACACATTAATTATTATTTGTCCATTTATATTTGATTGCTTTTCCAATTTCTGTTTCTAAGAAAAATGTATCAATGGCAGAAAAAAAGGAAGAAAAAATAAACACGTACATCTGCACTGTGCGATCATCAACATTAATTAAAATAATAGGGTTTACGTAATTTTCCGTACAGTAGAAATTTTATTGCATCTACATTCACGTATGCATGCGTCAAGTCAGGTTACCTGAAACAGTCATAAGGTGTGTTGGTGTTGCTGAAGAAAAGGAGATCGGAGAGGTATTCAGATTGGATTTTTCGAATAATGGCTTGCCACTGCCTCCACACAAATTCGGGTACACTTTCTCTAAATTCAACCTTCCTCGTCCATAATATTCCAGTGTTAAAAAATTGATATTTTATGTACAACCCGAACCAGTGGTAATATATGGTCTTGAAATTAATTAAAAAACTTTAATAAAATAGTAAAATATCACTTATATTCCCCAGAAATGTTTGTATGTTATAAAAGATCCTTTGCATGATAACTAAACCGTAAATATTCCTAAAAAAACAAGGTAAAAAAATTGTACGGTTCACCGTATAGACTCTTTTACCTTAAAATACTAAAAACACGTAAGATTCGTGAAAGGAGATAAAGGCTATATAGTGTTGAAGTAACACTCCACCAAAGAGCATTAATGAAATAATATACATTTACAGAAACGTTGAGAAAAGATGAACATCTATGTCCACCAAAATGGCATAACAATCAATTTACTACTTTCAAGGACCAAAATATATTTTAAAATATTAAATATTTACAATTATAAGCAATTTTATATCTCACTTAGTTGGAGTTACGATCATAATTATATTATTATTAGTACCGCGTCTTACTACCCGTTCGGGTTATACGCACTTACGCTAATGTGTAATGGTAGGGTGATAGTGAGATGAAATGAAGGACCTACAGTTTAACGTGGAATCCGAACCACGGTGGAGGCCTGGCATTCCCCACATTCACAAGATGTCTTGTCAGAGGTGAAGGAAGGGTTTGGTAACCAGATAAATCTTTGCCGGTACCGAGGATTGAACCCCGGCCGCCAGCATAGAAGTCTGACACCTTACCCCTGGACCGCCAGGTCACCTATCATAATTATAAATGTTGGATATGTAAAAGTACCCTTAAAGTAATTTTCATGGAAAAACAAGAATGGGCATTTTGTTTGTAATGTTAAATAATTGATAGATACAAAATAATATAATCAAAATCATTAGGATGGATTTCGAGACAACAGATTTTTTCTCTTTTTTCCCCCTCAGTCAAGAAACCACCCATAATTCGTTTTATATTTTTAACTCTAGGAACTTCAAGTTCTATCCTCATCGATAAAATGGTTTCGGCTCTAGGCTGACACACACACACACACACACACACTAAAACAACTTTCTCTTTCAGGGGGTCATGAATGAAACTTCAGAAATTTATCAAAATCTCGAGTTTGATTTTTTTACTATCACAATATTTTCTTTCTCAGAAGGGTCAAGAGAAAGTAGAAATATATGATTTGGAAAAAAAATAGTGAACATTAAGTAGCATGATTGTTATCAGAGTGTTTGTGCAAAATTACAACAGAATTAATGATAATTTTAAAGCATAGATTCTAATCTTGACTTGTAGAAAATCATGTCTTCTAAAAAAAAAATTAGATCATATTTTACAACAGGTTCGTGTTCGAATTAGAGAAACGCAATAATAGCAGCCACACAAGATGGCCAATCATTTTTTTTTTAACGTAACTACCTAAATCGGCAAATTACACCATTCTCGAGGTAAATACTTCCGTTTTCAATTTTAAACTGAATTTCCTTGTGGTAAGACGTATTCAAATAGTGTGAACGTTGAGTCGGTATTTGCGTGTAAAAACATGTGTTAACCCAATAGCTAACAACTTCTTATCTTTTACAAGTTTCCTTTTAGCGATGTAGAAACGCCTTCCTTAGCACGCATGTCAGTGTATCATGATGATCTGATGTAATTATTGATCGCTTCAGTATTATTTGGAGATTAATATCAATTTAGTTGTTTTTAAAGGGGTGAAATTAGAGCTTTTCATATTGAATTCCGGTCACGTAACGTTAGGGATGTTTTTATTCTGAGAGGGAAATGTTAGCTGTGGGTTAAAATATATCCAGCTGCTATGCCTCTTCTGTGGCTGCATGGTCTAAGGCGCTATTCTGACAGTAGACTAGACTGCCAATGATTGGGACAACAATGATTGAATCTCGGTCGGGTGTACTGAGGGTGGTTTATTCAAAATAGTTTTTCACTCTCCCCCCATGAACATGTGGGTACACTTCCTATAAATATAAACTTCCTGATACCAAAAACCATTAGTGTAATTAGTGCATAGTTTTATAACCTTAATGGGCAGCAGGACTGTGTGTTTAATGTGAAGATCAAAAACTTATCTTCAGTTTTAGGGCCCCACCTGTTTTTAATTTTTATTTTACTAAATACTATTTTCTAAATTAAAAACAAAGTCTTAATTTAGGGATTGAAGTCAATTGATTTGTGTGTTAATAATTTGAGTTCACACTCCCACGTCTTGATACATCAAAGTGCAAACCTATCATTAATTGTCTATTCAAAGAAATGAATATATACATAAAGAGTCACAGATTAAATAAAATATATAGTTTTAATCATTTCATATATTAGTTAGAGGAATATTGAGCAGGCTTCAAAATATTTATTTAATGAGCTCCGTAAACTTTAATTCACATTTTTCTTTTCAAGCTACAATATTTCCGGAGAAAAAGCAGTATTCCGTTTATGATTATTGTTATACATACATATATATATATAAAACAATAATCAAATGTTCTAATTGCGCTAATGTGTCAGTGATGAGGAAGGTTAAATTTAGAGGAAATTTACCCACATTATAGGGAGGGAATGTGGGAAGCCCTTAGAAGACCCCTCCCTCCCCTTAACACATACCTACCCATAGAACACACAACAGGGATTAAAAGTGCAATCTTTACATGCATCCACAATATAGTCTATTACGCAAGTGACGCCTTAAAGCATTCAACCACCGAAGTGGGTCAGTGTTAATAAAATTACTTCCAAATTTGACGCACAACTTTTATTTTATTTTCAAATTATTTTTAAATTTGGTATAAAACTATATAATAGTTATTTTAGGTAATTTTATATTAAGCATAATCTGTAAACAACACATTTGTTTAAGGTTTTAATAACAATAAGTCTTCAATTAGAGTTTTCAAGATCGATGGATGATTTAGTTAAAAGTTTTCTAAAATTTTATAAGGACATAATTAATTTTCTTTCTTATCTATTAGTTTTACTGTCATTATTACAGAAGAGGTAAAAAATTACTTGCAGAAGAGGTAAAAAGAGTTCTATATAGAGAGAGCCTCAAGGCAAGACTTTTTTTACCTCTTCTGAAAGTAATTTTTTACCTCTTCTGTAATAATGACAGTAAAATTAATAGATACAAGAGAAAAATAATTATGTCCCTATAAAATTTTAGAAAACTTTTAACTAAATATTCCACAGATCTTGAAAACTCTAATTGAAGACTTATTGTTATTAAAACGTTAAATAAATTTGTTGTTTATAGATTATGTTTAATATAAAATTACTTAAAATAACTATTATATAGTTTTATACCAAATTTAAAAATACTTTGAAAATAAAACTTGTGCGTCAAATTTGGAAGTAATTTTATTAACACTGACCCACTTCGGTGGTCGAATGCTTTAAGGCGTCACTTGCGTAATAGACTAGAATGTGGATTCATGTAAAGATTGCACTTTTAATCCCTGTTGTGTGTTCTATGGGTGGGTAGGCGTGTGTGTGTGTGTGTGTGTGTGTGTGTGTGTGGGTGGGTGGGTGGGGGGGTGGGGGGGGTCCTTCTAAGGGCTTTCTACATTTCCTCCCAATAATGCGGGTAAATTTCCTCTAAATTTAACCTCTCTCATCACTGACATTAGCGCAATTAGAACATTCGAGTTTTTACTCGAACAAGTTTAGAGACACTGTGCTAAAAATAACTTTATTTACTTATTTTGAATGCGTGCTACAAGATGAAAAGACCAATTAGTTGACATATCTGGAGGGGTAAAAAAAAAAAATTATCCAGTAAAATGAGGTAATTTCTGAAAATCATTAGTTGACCAAGAAACAAGATTTGTAAGACCAAATAATACTCTTCAGAGTCACATTACAATAATTACTCCAAGAAATTGCCAGTTCGTCTTTAAGATCAGCCTACCCAATTTGTTGGATAGAGAAAATAATATAGCTCAGTTAAATTTAGTCAATTATAACTTAAACGTTACTTAAATTACGTGGTTACGTTTAGGTATAGCTTGCATGCTTAATTTATGGCAGATGTTTACCATACTAGGAAGTATTTTTGTGTTTATTTTTCTAGAGTGTATAAACACACATGACATGAACTACTTAATAACAAACAAACGAAGATATAGCATCTAATTCTATCCACCCAACCCTAGATCCTAGATATTTGCTAATTGGGTAGCATGATGGACCTATAGGGCCTACAATACAAATAATATTTATTGATTTGAGCCTACAGTGGAATTGTTAATCTAAATTCTTTATAGGAATCATTTACTTTGTGATACTCAAATGAAATTTGGCATATTTATACAGATTGTTATGGGAAAGTAATCGAGATATAGTGTATCTCTTTTATCACATGTTTTAACCCATCATCTTGAAAAAACGGTGCCCTAAAATAGTGTTCTGCATTTATATTGAAAGCCAATCATTATATCAACGTATTTGTCACTATGAAAGTTAAAAATGATAAAATTATCTATAATAATGTTCCCTTAAGTTTTTTGATACCTTTAACAGTTTTCATGCAACAATAAAATTAATGATTGATAAAGAACAGTACTATTTGCGTTAGCTGAATTATGTTCACTGTATTTGTATGACAAATCTTTATATTATTTATCAGTTCAAAATTAAAAAAGGAATTATTTTTGTTATTGTTTAAAAGATCAATACTATGTATCTCAAATTATATTTTATACGTCATTCAAGAAAATGTACCTACCATTAAGAATATAAGGTGTCCCAAAATTCGCGTATCAATAGGGGAATTCGCTTGCAATGATTTCTTTGTTGTTATTTTTACCACAGGTGGACCATGTTGACCATTGACGAATGTGTTTAAGTCATTCTCATCTGTGGACGTGAAGGGTAGACCCACAGATATGTCGTGGAAGAATTTAATCGGCGCTACCCAGAGCGAGACCCGGTTGCGCAAAGCACCGTGAGCAGATAGCTCCAGAAATTCAAGTCCGAAGGATGTGTAACCGATGCACCACGATCAGGACGCCCAAGTACATCAGCTGAAGTGGTGGAAACGGTCCTGGCGAAGAAGTTTGCGAGCCCTAAGAAATTCATACGCCGAACCAGCTTGGAACTGAATGTGCCTCAGACCTCCGTTCATCATATACTCAAGAAGCAAAAATTCCACCCGTACAAGTTGCAAGTTCTGCACCACCTGACAGGACGATCAGGGCCATCGAGTTGAAATGTGCGAATGGTTATTGCAACAGCTGGATGACGATGCGGAATTCCTGTCAACAGTCATGTTCTCAGAAGAAGCAAATTTTTACGTCAATGGCGAAGTCAACCGGCAAAACTTGCGCTACTGGCCCCCAGAGTAACCACACTGGTTTGACGACAGCAAACAACAGGGGGCGCAGTGGATCATGGTTTGGTGTGGACTGTGGAATGACCGGGTCGTTGACCCATGCGTTTTTTATGTGAATGTCAACAGTGAATCGTACCTGGCAATGTTGAGGGATTCGTTAATGCCGTACTTGGACACGATTGGCTATCGGCCATTGTGGTTCGTGCAGGATGGGGCATCCCCGAATTATGCCAGCCAGATGCGTCATTGGCTGAATGAAAACTTCCCATGTTGGATTGGTCACAGTGGGACCGTGGACTTGAATCCTAGATCCCCAGACTTGAATCATTTTGATTTTGTTTTATTGGGCTACTTGAAGTCGCAAGTGTATGCACAGAAGATCAGGGACAAGGACCATT
This sequence comes from Timema douglasi, assembly GCA_901482245.1. Classification (NCBI taxonomy): domain Eukaryota; kingdom Metazoa; phylum Arthropoda; class Insecta; order Phasmatodea; family Timematidae; genus Timema; species Timema douglasi. The sequence continues at coordinate 101,476 of CABEEJ010000525.1, forward strand.
TGATTGAGTGGATTACCACAGTGCCACGCCGTTTCTCCGGGCATTGTGTCCAACATTCTCCGGAAAATGGAACGTCACCTTCAACTGTGTGTTTAAGTTCATGGGGCTCATATTTACCACAATATAATTTCCCATTGATGCACGACTTTTGGGATAACCTGTACATTAAGACAAGTTATAAAACCAAATTACAAAAAAGTCTTTGTTACTGTCAGCTTAAAAGCACTGCCCATTGTATAATCATAAGATCTGTACAAGCACACGAACATTTCTGCCACAATAAACATGTTATTTGCAAGATATAATTTTATGATATGCCAATGAAGCCAGGAGAAATCTGGTCTAACATGGTTGGTAAAAGTGCATTTGCCAATTGCCAGTCCCAGGACTCTGGTTTCAAACTCACATATTCCAGATCCTAACATTTACCCTAGATAAAAGCTCCCTGAACAATTGTTTCCCACCTCATGAATTGATCATCAGGATCTGGAATATATGGGTTTGAAACCAAACTATGGCCTCAGATAAAAGCTCTGAAATGCTGCCCACCTCATGAGTTGATCATCAGGATGTGTAATATGTAGGTTTGAAACCAATCAATGACCCCAGATAAAAACTCCCTAAAATGTTGCCCACCTTGGGTGTTGATCATAAAGATCTGAAATATGTGGGTTTGAAGCCAAACACTGACCCCAGTCAAAATATTCCCGAAACACTGACCACCTCAGCTGTTAATCAAGAGTTTCTTTTGTTGGAGGTATATATCATAGTGATCTCTGCTGTTTAGTGAAAAAATATTATCTCACCCCAGTAAAGTCATGGTATTCAATAGTTTTATCAATAAGCAATATCACAATCTTTCAGTGGCTTTCAACGCCTATGGAACTACTTCATGTTTACAATTTCTTTCAAGTAAAGCTTCTGTCAAGTCATAAAAAACATTCAAAGTTCCCCAAGCTGAGCGTTTGCCTTTGCCTAAAAAAGAAAAGTTTCACACCTAGTAAGGGAGTAAGACAGTCGTAAGTGTGGCTGTAGGTGAAGGGTAAAAAGGAATAAAGTCTTAAACAGAATCAAGTAGTTCCATAAAATGACAGAGACCATTGTATTTTAAGTTGGGATGGAAGGTATGGCGAGAAAAAGCCAGGGCTTTCTCATTTTTCATGACAAAACTTTCTTTTGGCCAAAATAAATAAAATATTGCTCCAGTACAAACATAGAATTTTCTTAACATGGTAACCTGAAAATATCTTTAATGTCTGTCAAGGAAGGGTGTTCTGGAATTTAGTAAGAACGTTTTATCTTAATTTAAAAAGTTTGTCAGATAATGCCACCATGCGCATGACAGATATTCAACAACTGTTATCACGATGTGAAAAAAATTTAGCTCTATGTTTGTATTAGAGTAATATTTTATTTATTTTGGCCAAAATAAAATGTTTAGCTATAAAAACTACAAAAACACTGGCCTTTTCTCGCATGTCCTTCTATCCCACCTGAAGCCATGTGACCTGACAGCGATGGTTACTTTCTCACCAACTGAGGCCACCAGTTGGAACTCTTAACTACTCAGAGTACAGTCTGTCCAAAACAAAATGCCAACATCCTCGAGCTATTATGTACTCCACATTAAACGACATAACGGCGCAAACGAACCGGATCTAGTCTTGTGTGTTTCGTTTTGATAGTTTCCCATGAGTATTTTCGCTCCTCGATCTGTCATCATCACCATCTTTCTTCCCTGCTTCCTCTTCCCTCACAACTCGTCTACCTCCTCGTAGCTTCTTGTTTCCTGATGATGATGATGATGATGATGATGACGCCATTCAAAGAATCCACAAAAAACAACACATTACCTCCAAGTGCACTTACAGCAAAAACATTTATTTAGAGGGACGCAAACAAATACATATATCTTTGTTCTGTGGTCATCCGTACACAATATTTCTTTCTTTCCATACACACACATACAAATAATTTGTCACACTATTTTCAATATAAATACATAATATATTTGCTCATTTATACTATTATTTTCATATACTGTGTGTTAGAGGAATTAATAAATATAGGGATGCCTTGGATTATATATATATAGAGAGAGAGAGAGAGAGTACCTTAATATAGGTATATATGTCTATGTACATCAAGTTATACTGTATACAGGCTATAAATACATTGCTTGGTTCCGTTATGGTGTGGCTTAAATGAAATGTGGATAGTGTAATCAGTTAAGTTAAGCTTTTCAATACTTCAGAGTAAATGAACTTTATATACATAGTGCAAATGTATGCATATAGCACCAAAGGGCAGGGATACGTGACACTAAATAAATATTCTACACCCCAATAGGAGAAATGTCAATTTCTTGATTTGGTCAAATCTTCACTCAGTCCGTGAACTGGCTTATTCGTTTGATTATTTAACGAATTTGGCAAAAATCACATTAACTTTTAGCCAGTTCATGAACTAGAACTTTTTTACTATCTAATACAAGCTTAACTGAAATTAGTTTTAAGATAATATATTAAACTAACACAACCTTATTTAACCTTACATTCTATTATGAAATAATTAAAAATTAAATTAACTTAAAGAACAAACTTGTTCTTCGCTTGCCCATTCAATGGACCAGAAAGAAACTTACACATTTCATGAATTGGCTAGCGATTGGAGCTTCTTCCCATTTCATGAAACTGCCAGCACACAAACATTGCATTCAAGTGCTGGATTAAGTGTTTCCCCAGTTCTTGAAATTGCTAGCACAAACGCTACACAATCAATAATTGGATTTATTTCTTCACCCAGTTCATGAAATGGTCAGGAAATACCATATCACGGAATGGGCAGATATTTGGTCGATACATGAATTGGTCAAATTCGTGAATGGGGTGTATATATAAAATAGCAAGTCATCAAACGTTGCTAAGACATGCCCACGAAAACACCGATCAAAAATTGTTAAGGTGAGTCTTGTGTTGATGAGGGGCCTGAGATAAACGTCTGGGTAGGTAACAATCCATCAAAAGAGCATGTTTTCTACTCTGGACTAAGCGACACTTTGATCACGCCGAGCTACCGTTCTGAGACATCTTCACGACATTAAGTGGGTGTGTGTGTGTGGGAGTGTGAAAGATGGGGAGGGACAAGAAAGGGGGAAGGAGTAACTTAAACAAAAAACCTGCACACTAGTTGTAGTAATCATCGACCCTTCTCACGGTGATTAAAAAAAACGATGGCGTCAGCTCACAAGTGAGCTATACCAACCGAGGGGCCACCACATGTTAGCGAATATAGTGCCAACATAGCTCTGAAAGCGCCGGTGATCGAACACGGTACCTCTGGCTCTGTATCCATAAACCGACCAATATACCCCTGAGGTGGTCTCTCACCGTAATTAGCAGAAGTTAAATCTCGCGAAGAGAAAAAACTAACTAGGTTCATTTAGGTGTCGATAGTTACGGTTATAAGGTTCCTTCGAATGTTCACATCCCCGTATCTTGAAAGATATTTGAGAATAAAATATTTAAAAATACTAGTGGATTGTTGCAGTGATGGATATTTCCCCCTTATAGATGTTGCGAGTAAAACTTAAATTTTTACCCTTCGTACCATGGTGAGAAATTTACAACGACCCTTCTCCCCCAGTTCTATGCCCATGTTGCACCATACCACTTAACTAAGAAGTGAGTTGTTACTAAGGTATATTTAAATTTTAAATAAATATAATTAATTTTAATTCACAGATATTATACAATCATACACAAATCAGGGTTTCCATGGTGATGTAGACAAATAATGATTGTTCAGATGAGAAACTTTGTACTCAACAGTAATTCCAAAATTTCACTATAAAAAAAATGGGGCTTAGCTTTAAAATACACTTGTTTACAATATTCTGGACTCATATTCTTAAACTTAAGTAATCTTTTGTCAAAAATTGGTAAGGCCTTTTTTTTTTTGTAATTTGAATCACTGGAAATGGTCTTATCAAACTATTTATATTAAGGATTAATTTTTTAAGTTTTTTTAGATGATTGTCTGTTAAACAGGATAAATAACTAACACGCCTAATATTACAGACCTGCGAGATATTTAAAAATAAGCTAGTTAGAAAGAAGTAACTGTTTAGCCTTACAAATTGTCAACCTCGCTGGTCCTGGGGTAAAGTGTTGGCCTCAGGACCCGATGTTTGTGAGTTCAAGCCCAGCTGGAATTGACGGATTTTTCTTGGGCGATAAAAAAAATCCGTAGTATAACTTTGTTCTAAGGGAACGTAAGGCCGTTGATGCCATGTTGATTGTGACGTGTGAGAGATCCCTGAAATCTACGTGAAAATACTTTTCCCGGCAAAATTAGTAGACCCTTTCGATCTCGCTCATAGACATTCTCGTGTTCTGATATAATCAGCTGGTTCATAAAGGGCAAATAAAAAATTCTTACAAATTGAGAATGTCTTCTTCAGCATCAACCAGAATTGAACTTTGGCTCATATAGCTTAGAACTCTAACAGCTATGTTGAGAAAGTATACCATTTTATCAAGACACACGTCTTTGTAAATCTTTAACATAGTTTTTGGTTTCCTTATCGTATAAGTTTTTTTATTATTACTATTTGTGTCTGACAACTGGTTTACAGTAACAAACAAGAGGTTATCGGTGTTGCAGTGATAACAAAAGAGTTACGAGAACATAATGATTAATAAACATGGAATATAATTATTTAAACATCGAAATGAATCTTAAAACTGTCAGGAGAGTTTGATTTATTTAATCGTTTACACGATTAAAAACCAAATATTTCTTATGGAGCAAATGGAAAATAAATGTGTGTGGGAGAGTGTTTATTTTCTGTTAGTTATTAATTATAGTTCTATTTGTTGAGCAAAAAAAAAGCCTTTTAAAAATACCTTGGAATGAAATAATCATAGATGCAATATTACATACTTTTATTATTATTATTATTTTTAGCGCTACGTCTTACCAACCGTTTGGGCTATACGCTTATGCACAAATTACTTGAATTGATTAAGGTTGTGGAAGATTTAATTAATAGGAATTGTACTCGCATTTGCGCGGAGCGTGAGAGTGGAAACACTATTTTGAAAAAAAACTACCCTCAGTATACCCAATACAGAGCCAAACCTCAATCTCCCCACCATCAGCAAGCTTGTCTACTGCGAGAGTAGCGCGTTAGATCATTCGTCCAACGAAGCGAGTTTTATTAGTTCGCTATTAATCGATTTTATGACTTTATTTAAAAATAACTTGGGTTGAGATGGTGATAGTGTTTAACTGTAACCCTGAAGGTCTGAGTTCACACTAGGAGAGTGATAGGTTGGTTTAGTTATGTGGATTTATATACTTTTTACCAGTTTTGGTGGTCACGTGGTTCCCATATTGTGGGTAGTGAAATTATTTTTTGAAATGTTAAAATTTTATAACTAGCCTATTTGAAAATTGATGACCTGGAAGCAAATGTTAAAGTTTAACTAAAAAATATTAAAAAGAGAAAGAAAAAATTAATTAAAACTAAAAAATACCCCCAATAGCAACTTTTCCTTCTGTCCGTTAAAGCCAAACCAAGCTGTTTGTGGTAGGAAGGGTTGACATGAAGGTCTTTATCCTTTCAGATTATATTAAACAGTAGGATTTTTGTAGGAAAAAAGACCTTTCAAACGTTACTTCATATCATGAACGGGGTTAATTTTCAGTTATAAAGTATTTGGGAAGCAATGGTCTAGGGCGTCACGCTCATCATAGGGTGGAACTGCAGAGGAAGAGATCTGGGTTTTAATTCTGGTAGGATGTACTGAGGGTGGACTATCGTAATGGGTTTTTCACTTTATCTTTCCAAGCAAGTAAATGAGGAAAGTGTGGTTAAGACTATCTATTCACTTCAACACTTAACCACAGGGAGAATTTACATAGCCAAAATTGTGTTGGGGGCGGGGGAAGTTGCAGGGGGTGTAAATAAATATTTCAAGGAAAAAGATATGGCTAGAAATAAATACGCTGTCCATTTAACTGGCTGACTTAATCTTTAGGTCAAAAACAGGCACATTATACGAACAGCTAATCTTATACTCTGAATAAGAGTCAAGCACACTATCAATACTTTTCCTCTAGCAACTTTAAAATATATAGATTTTTTTTAAATTCAGTATGAGAGCTATCAACGTTTAGGCTACTCAAAAGTGGAGATTTCTGACGAATATTTTAAGGAAGGGTAATGGATGGAAAAATCACACGGAAGAGAAAAAAACAACCATCAATGCTTCCATCCGAGACTCAAACCCTAGACACACCCATCACTGTCAATCAAGTATAGTGAAAGTCCGTTTGATCAACACTGCGGGCAATAGTATAGTGGTCAAATTTGCCATCTAGCGAAAACAAAACACATTCACCGCGTACGACAGTTGTTAACACTCTTTCAAACATGTGAAACACGTCAAGCTTCTACGTTTGACAGCTGGCAACTGTCTCACACACATAAAAACAAAAAAATATGTATAAGTCTACCAACAAAAAAACAACTCAACTAAACTATAGCGTGTTTATAATTGGATGCAATTTTTTTTCTGTAGTGAATAAAAAAGAAGCCTTTTTTATTTTATTTATCGATCAGAACTGATCGTTCTCATGTCTACATTTGATTTAGATTTCTTAATACGATTTAATTCTTATTTAATTAAGCCATTTAAGAAAGAAACATGAAACTGAATTCAAATGAGCTTTATTAATCCACCTTATTGGAGAAAAGGTTTGGTCACAGCTGTCAAATTCCTTTGGTATAAATTAAATTTATTGGGACATGATAGTTATCAAAGACTTGCTGCAAATATTTCGGAGGTATTCCGGGTAAAGTTAGGTTGTATTTCGAAAAGTATTTGGATTTGAGCTTCAGATTTCTTCTTGGTGATAAATATTTATAGAAAACCAATCACTACTACTTTCAACAGCGCATGGTGACAGTTAAAGAGTGATTGGATACCTTAATAAAAGAGCACAAAAAAGGTGATAACGTAGATTTAGGTATACAAGATCGCAATACTAGTAATTCTATAATCAATAGACCTCACTCATTCCCTAGTTGAGAGTGTGTGTAGTGACTATTAATTATGAATAAACTAATGTGAAATCTTATTGAAATACATTTTCTCTAATATTTTGTTTTATTTATAGGCTTTAATATAATATGGATTGTATATACCTAAATATATATACATTATATTTATAATAATGTAATTACGTTGTAGCTTTTACTTTTAATAATACGAGATATAGTAAAAAAAATGTATTTTGTGACAAAATCATAAAATGAGTTGAGAAAATGAATTCCCAAAGAAACACGTTTAACATGTTTAATATTTGGTAGATGACCTGGTGGTCTAGGGGTAAGGTGTCTGACTTCTGTACTAGGGGTCCGGGGTTCAATACTCGGTCCCAGCACAGAATTACCTGATTGTCAAACCCTTCTTTCACCTCTGACAAGACGTGTATTAATCACAACTTGTGAATGTGTGGAATGCCAGGCCTTCGCCGTTGTTCGGATACCACGTTAAACTGTAGGTCCTTCATTTCATCTCACAATCACCCAACCATTGCACATTAGCGTAAGTGCGTATAACCCGAGAGGTTAGTAAGACGTGGTGCTAATAATTATAATAGTAATGTTTGGTGAATTGTAATGTGTTACAGTAACAAAATCAATGTCAACTTACCCACAATTTTTAAAATTCCCTTTCCAATCTTACCAACTCTACAACTTCCCCCCGCCCCCTACTTAATCTGTGTCCCAGTTCACGGGCGCAGAAGATGTGATGACCCGTACTATTGAACTCCTCCTATGGCGGAGGTCACTTTGAAAAAGGGACCTAGTTTCCCCCACCCTTAGTTTCTCTCTTCCGTCCCTTCCAACACCAGAAACTTCAGGAACCAGCGTGACAGAGGCACCGTTCCTAAATGATTCCGTTCCGCGACTTCCACATCTGTTCTCTTTTGGTCATTATTCCCATCTCGCCGACCCGGATCGCATTGGACGTGCTCGAGTCGTTCTAGAATTACTTCGCATCAACATGTTCTGTATGTGTCATCCGTGGAGATCCCGCACTAATGACCGCACGGATAACCACGCCTGATAATGATTCCAAAGTCCGTGGTTCGATTAGGACATTCTACATTGTGTTTTTTTCAATCTTATCTCTTGGTATAAAGGATCACGAAGTGATAGTCGCAGGAATTACGACCCTTATTATGGCTCGAGAGTCCGTGGTTCGATCAAGACCTTCTGCAATATATTTATCAATATTCTTTGTTGGTAAAAGGGATCACACACTGATAGATGCAAGCGCGTGGATCTTCGAGAAATCATGGTTCATGCACAACCATTTAACCAATGTCCTGATGAGCACATAAATAAAGGCGTCAATCTTGTCTGATTTTCCGGTAACGAGGAGGTCCGAGATATTAATTCCTTCCTGGTGTGCCGAGGTGTTTTTTCCTAAAAAGGTTCTCGCTCAACTTTAACGTAGTTTCAGGTATAAATTTAATATTATCATACCTTCTTCACACCTATCCTATTTGTGAGAAGTTGGGGACAGTTTGGAGGTGTTGTTATACGTGGAGCATATATGTATATATTATAAGGTACAGTAAGTAGCCCCGTGGCTTCTTCGGTGCTGATTGACAGCTGACTTCTGACAGTGAACATTTAGGTATATACCTAAATTTTGAATGTAAAAAGTGACATCTGCTAAACACATGTTTTTGCAGATCATATGGTTCGGTGTAGGGTTACTTAATTTGGTCTGGTAACCTTTCAAAGCTTTTAGCTGTCAGCTGTGAGCTGTCAGTCAGCACCAAAGAAGCCATGGGGCTACTGTATAACTATGAGGTGAACTTGCCACTTTAGAAGGTAAACTGAGGATACTAAGAGAACTAAAAAGTGTGACCAAAATTCTCTCTTGAAGCTTCTCATAAAGTAGGAGTATAAGGGATGCTAGAAAAAGTGTTTTTACAGAAAGCCCCTTTTTTTGGGGGCAAAATAAACCAAATATTGTTTAGTATAAACATACGAGTTTTATTTTCTTCACATGATAACATTTGTTTAGTATCCAACATGAGCGTAGAGACATTGAATACATTTTAATAGAAGATAAAAAAAAACTGTCATCAAATTCTAGGACAGCCTTGAATTATATTCGAGAAATGTTGAGGTCACAATGTGAGGAAAGTTTAAATTATATTTCTACTGGAGAAATATTTCTTTTATTTGAACAAAAATAATAATTCTGGTATAAAAACTGCTAAACAACTTGTCCTTTCCCGAGTCCCCTACAATCCGTTATGTCTACGATCTCACAGATACATAAATGATATATTGCCCTTATAAATATAAAATACAAGGTGACCCAGTTTCAAGGGCAATGAGGTGATGAACTAAAGTTTCAAGGGTGAATTCCAGTAACAAAATTTTCAATATTTGGCACACACAATTCTACTATTGGACTAAAAATTATCTTTAAATTTTGTAAATAATTACAATTGAATTTATGAAAATAATACAACTAAACATGAAACTACAGTTTAAAAAAAGTTGTAGTAAGTTGTGTTAGTTTAAAAAAAAATCGTCAAGGTCAAATTTAACTATATAAGAAATATTTAAACCATTATATATTATATATAATACATATTATTAAAATAAACTCGAAAGTAAACTACTTAACCTTTTCATAAGATTTTACAATAAATATTGACTAACCAACCTTAAATTTAACTATAATGCAAGAATGGTTTTCAAGCTATAATTTTATAAATATAATCCAACTAATATTAATCAATATAGTTTAGTGTTCAATTTATTACATTAGCTAAATATGTTATGATATTACTCCTACCTATTGGTAGGTTTGAAAAAAGTCTTATCGAAATTTGAAAAAAGAAAAAAAAACACCAGTGGATATTATCCGCTTTGGTTTCCACGGGGTCTAACGTGCTAATCTCAGACTTGACTGCCTATGATGGGGAGATGGAGGTTCGAATCTTGGTCGGGGGCATTAAGGGTGGTATTTTTGAATGGTTTTCCCCTAACACTCCATGCAAATGCGGGTACACTTGCTATAAACATGACCTTCTTAATGTTTAAAAGTATAGATGTAAAGATACCTGTTTTTCTCGAATCTGATTCTTAAGTTAAGCCTCGATTTTTCGATTCACGATTCCTATTTTTAACATTTTCTTTTTCTTTATTTTTTCAAGCATATAAAAAAAGTAGGTATTCAACTTCATAACATACCAAAAAACTAAAAAACTATCATAGTAATAAAAAAAATAGAAAAATTTAACAAAGAAAAATATTAATTTTATAAAGTATTAAGTCATATAATCAAAATAATAAGATAATTAGAAATCACATTAAAGTAAACATGTATTATTACCTACAAATAAAGCCTCATTGAATCAAACATTTGTAAATAAATAATAAATAAAAAATGTATAATAAAAAGTTGTTGAAACACAAGTCTATTCAAATCAATAAATACGATCGTTAAAAATAAATGAAAGTATACCGTTTTGAATTAATGACATTGGAAAGAAAACTTAAGTTTTGTACTGGTAGCAACTTAAAATACTTAAGTAGACGTACTTAAAATGAAAAACTTTTTCCCTAACTATTATTTGTCAAATAAAAGAAATTATCTCTGAAAAAACAAGTAAAAAATATATTTTAGATATTTAATAATAGTTGTTATTGTATAGAAAAGCTAAGTACCTGCTACCCTACTCCCCCTCAATGCGAAACTTGGACTCTACCATTACAACACATGTTGTTTGAAACTTTTATCTCACAATCTTATAGCTATTTATCAAATAAACAGAAAAGTTTTAAAAACTGAAAATCAAAACAAAATATTCAAATAAACTCGAGATTAGTACAATAAATATCGGCTTTTATAACGGAAACAAGAAGAACATATTTCATATGCTACAAACAATTTAAGTCGTCCACCATAACTTATCCTACACACGTCAGCTCGCCGGAGATTATTGAAGAAGTTTTGGCAATTATATATCGGATTACATTCTAAAACGATCGAATTAAAAGAAATATAACTTTTTTGCTTTATTTTTACTAACTACATCAATTTTTGTTCTATTTTTATTAAACTTGTCTTATCAAAAGAGCTAAATAAAACATTACAAATTGAAAAGTGACAAACAATATAATTACAGGAGATCGTCCATCTAAATTTGATCGAAACATCGTAGCTTTCGATACACACATTGTGATATATCAATTAATTATAGATATATCGATATATTACGGAAAATAGCTATCCTTAGTCTATGTATTATATATCAATTGTTTGTTTATAATAAATTAATGTTATTTATAGTATCACTTAATTTTTACTTTACGTAAAAGTTGTTACGTTTTTTCCTCTTACTACTGTTATAAAGTCAGATTTTATATTCGAGACCATTTATTCTTCACGTAGAATACCTCAAAATGTTAGGGTCGTATTAAATTCAAGGTCATACTATATTCAGCCCAATACAGTATATTTACAATTTGCCTATATTTAAGTGAAACGACAACCTAACATATATTAGAGATTAGACCCTTCCCCCTACCCCCCCCCCCCCNTAGACTACCATAAAATATGAGTGACTATCGACATTTTTATGAGGAATAAATTAAATTTTAAAAACAAATAATTAAATTTTAAAAACAAAATATAGCTTATGTTACTCGCTGATAATGTAGATTTATATTGGTGAACCAGGCTTCCACCGTGGTTCGAATTCCACGTTAAACTGTAGGTCCTCCATTTCATCTCACAATCACCCTACCATTACACATTAGCGTAAGTGCGTATAACCCGAACGGGTAGTAAGACGCGGTGCTAATAATAATATATTGGTGAAAGAATTTTTAAAATCGGTTCAGTAATTTTCGAGTTTATCTATTACAAAAAAAAACTTTTTCTTTATAATATTAGTATAGATAATCGATTATTACTTATTCTTAATTTACTCTTTTGTTTATTTGCCATTTTTATTGAGAGCTAGGAATCGAAGAATTGAGAATCGTAATATTATGATCAATTCGAGATTCTTTCGATAAGAGTAAGAATCGAGGGTATCGAAGTATCAAGGAATCGAGCTCGACAGCCCTACTGAGTTAAAATCTAACAGCGTAAATAGTACATCAGCGTATAACCCTAACGGATAGTAAGTGGCGGTGGTTTTTTTTTAAAAACTGGTACTATCTGAATATATACTCTTTAAGAGACAGCCTCTTTTGAAACATTTCGTACCGTTGATGTTATCCCGTTGAAGTTATTCTGGTCTAATAACATACGCTACACGTCGACAAAGACTTGAGACCATTGCGTGCCAGACATTTTAGACAAGCCCCAATTTAGCGGCCGCAATTTTCAAGAGACTAGACGTGCTAATTGTGAATACCTGTGGACGTATGTGTAAACCTTGGGATTCAAGGCCAACGTCCAATATGTTTTTCTCATCCTACGGAACAAGATATTTTTTTTTCCCCCCCAACACGATATGTTAAGACAACTTTCTAGCTTTTATCGCATGTGGGATGTATGGTCAGTACCATAATGTGGCTATCTAAAAGTGTGGGCTATCCTCATAAAGTATCCCTAGATTTTTTTTCTCTAATGTTTTGACTTGTCTGTGAAATTGTGTACTTTCTGAGCTTAAAATTTGGTTTAAATCTTTACTTCTTAGCCATATGAGCAGTATAACAACATTATACATACTATTAAATAAATATCTATTGGAAGATCCATAAAATTATCACGTAGAATGTAGTTTTAATTCTGCTAAAATTTTACTGTTAAATAAGTTAAATTTGTTCACAACTACTCCTAATAGGTTATTTTTTATTAAAATACAATGTGATATTATATTCATTTTTTCAACGTGTCTTACTACCCCCCAGGCAATCCGCATGTAATAACACTAATTGGGTAGGAAAGAAGGTCATATTGACGGCAAATGCAGCCACTGTGGGTCGAGGGGGAAAAGGAAATCATTTATGATAGTGAAATAATAAGATGAAATAAAAAAACTTCTTGCACTTTTTAGTTTGTATCCCCGTGCCGACAGTGAAAGGGTTTGAATGAGAGGATCATTAAAATACTTCTGCTGGCAATTATATGGTAGTGCCGTTTGTTTAAAAGGGGTAAAGTTTGCCCATATATCCCTAAATTACAGTAAGCGAGTGTTAAAAATATTCAGACTTATTATTATTATCATAATTATTATTAAGTCGAAAGAGCACTTTGCGATCCATTGTAGCCTTCATTGGTGAAGGGAGGGTGGGCTCTGGTTATGGGATTCAAACCACCCCAACCCCTACGCTCAACCTCAAAATTTTCAGACATTTTTAAAAATTAAATTTAAATATGGCCTTTTATTAAAACTTAAAATAGTGTATAGAGATATTCATTTTTCAAAAAATTGCAAGTAAAGAATCACTCAAAGCAAATATTACTCTAAATGGCTTTTAGGATTATTCAATTTTTAAATTAAATAGCCGTAGGGGGCCACTCCATATAGATTTGATATATGCACATAATATTTAAAAAAAAAAATCTAGGCTAGGACTACTCCAAAGAGCTTCTAAGAGTATCAAATGTATTAAATTTACTAGTTGAATACCTCATAACATTTTTATGAGCACTTATTAAAATATATTTTAATAGTAACAACATTTTTAAATGTTTTATGGAGGAGGACTACTCCAAATAATCCTCTAGAAGTATACCAGTTTCAAAAAAATTAGGGATGCAAAAATTCTCCCAACAAGTACAACTACAAATATATTTTAGAAGAAACCCATTTTATAACTAATTGGGGTAGAGGAGGGGAGAAAGTAGGCTCTACAAAATGTTTTGTCACCTCCCCACAAATGCCCTCCAATGTCCTGTTACCACTACTGTATAAAATAACAATATTCTTGTTCCATAGAGTTTAATAGTAGGTCTAAACATCATGTCATAAAACTATGGTTTTTGAAAGTTCCCCAAAATTATATTCTCTCAACGCCCATGGTAGGCTCCATCATGTTTGAGGACTGGGAGGTGTCATTCACTTCAGGTACCGACAAATACCCTCAAAGGCTGTGACTTGAATCCCGACCAAGAAAATTTCCAATATTCACGTAATACAAAAGCAGGTGAAGTACGAGTGATTCAAAATTCACCGTAAGTTAAATTCCAGACTAATAATCCTTATATTTAACTCATGTTAACACAAGTTATAAATTCCCATACTTAAATTAAAGTTCGTATAACCCGGATGGGCAGTTATACGTGGTGTAAATAATATGTATCCTACATTACTTATATATAATATAATTATACATAAATTATATATTATATGTACATATATAAAATTAATAAATTATTATTATTATTATTTACACCACGCCTTACTACCCATCTGGACTATACCCACTTTAAACAAGAAAATACTTGCTTCGGTGGGCGCATGCTCTAACGCACTACTGTCGTGTTAGACTAGGTTGCCAAAGATGGGGAGATTGGGGTTTGATCCTAGTCGAGTAAACTGAGAGAGTTTTTCCCAAATGGTTTTCCATTATACCTCAATGCAAATGAAGGTGCATTTGCTCTAAACTAAACATATTTGTGTAATTAGTACATAGGCGTATAGTTCGAACGGGTAGTAAGACGCGGTGGTCAAAAAAATACTAGGTGGTACGCCCAGTCTAAATTACAATGCTGTTCCAAATCTCACCGGAAACTGGTGCATCGCAAGAGTGACGCCTTAAATCATGTAACCACAAATCTGGGTTATAAAAAAAATTGTTCTTGATCTTGCACAGAGGGTCAATTTATCTTCTAGCTAGCTAGATAGATAGAAAGTGGAAAGGGGGGAGTTTGCTAGGTTAGGTAGGATGGGTAGGTGGGCGAGGTAATTACCTTTGAAGTTGTCTGTACACGTATATTATATCATGTAATGAATCGCATGTTAACGCAAGAGGAAACCCACGTACAAGGGCAGAAGATAAAAAGACCCCCGCGGCAAAACACAGCCATATTATGAATAAAAAAATATAAATAAAGGATGAAAAGAAACCGCAAACACCTACTTCACATCTTACACCACAATTTTGAGTCCCTTCCCCCCATTTTTCTTTTTGAAACTCCACCCCTTGTCTTACCCCCTATCACATCCCACCTTTGCGTGTTTCTAGAACATAAATCATCACCTTCGGGGATAATGTAGTGCCCTACTTAGTTGGTGCACTGTCTTGTAGCGTCTCTAAACTCTTTGCAGTTGAACTTTATTTATTTCTGTCGCCAGAGAATTGAACGAGTGGATAGACAACGAGCTCAAAAAAAGATAAAACATTTTTTTTAAAGATTAAAAGAAAATTAAATGTTACACTCATATGTTGCAAAATGTTAATATATCCACAGTAAATCGTGTCTTTAAGGTGGTAAGGGAGGTAAAGTGAGTTAAGGCTTTTATTTTTGAAGTTTATTTTTCACATTAAATAAACTATCACTTCAGTATGTGCGTTTATTTTAATTTTATACATGAAGCTATCAACGATTCTTGAATATTTGTCATGGACAGTTGACTAACACAAACATTTCTCAAATTCCAGGATAACCATGACAAATCGTTATTTTAATCGACCTTACCAAATATTTAACTTTTAAGAATTTTCCCGTCGGTTACATACTAGAAGCTATAAGTTTGTCAAATTTAAAGTTTCTAGCTCATCTGGAAATGGGTAAACAATGTTATTGAGCGAGTGAGTCAGTCAGCCATTTGGCTTTATAGTATAGTGATTACGCTAGTGATTTTAAAGATTAAAAATGCTATATTTACAAGAGGTGTACATGCACTTGCATTAAGGAAAAGTGTAAAACCATTTTGGAAAATCCACTCCGCACACCCAACCAAGATTCGAACCCAGATATTCCCGTCATCGGCAGTCTAGTCTACTGCCGAGAGTTGCGTGTTAGACCACACTGCCACCGAAGCAGTTCGTAACGTGTTCTATTCAGCCAATCATGTCGTGAGCAACTTCAACAAGGATATTTATTACTTCATTTGTTTGTTTATAGTATGCAGACGACTTATTTGATATAAGTTTGTCTGCGTCTCGCCGCGAACTTCAAAAACTTTGTAGCCTCTTGTTACATTTTCTATCCAGTAAAGATTCTATATCAATTACTTTTAGTACTAAATGTTTTGAGTTTTATTAAAACAAATTTGATTTCAAATGGTCCAAATTATGTGTCTGTTTTTGCTCGAGTTGTTACTTTACGTTACGTTACGTTACGTTACGTTACGTTACTGTACGGTACGGTAGGTGAGTCCAGATCACATACAAGTTCTTTTAAATTAATTGATTTTGATCAAGGGAAAAAAATCCAAATTTGCGTGTAAGGAGAGTGGTAAAACTATTTTTTTGATAAATCACCCTCAGTACACCCATCTGGGATTCAAAACCTAATCATCCCGTCGATGGCAATTCGATACAACAAGAGAACGACGCGTTAGAAATGTGACCACCGATGTAAGTTGATATATTATTGACTCAATATAAAACGTCTTGAACCTTTTTCTAAGAATCAAAGAAAAAGGAGTTTTAGTAAAAACTTGTGTGAAACAAGGGTTATTGGCGTGCTGTAAGGATACACCTGTGCGTTAAGGCGGTAGTTTAATGGGAGCGTAAATACATTTAAGGGGCTCACTGTCTTTATGGGGCCTATTAACATATCCTTACCGTGGGCTTGCGCCCAACCCCCATAGATTGCGGGGCCCACCCAGCGAGAAGCAGGCCCGTATCTCTGTTCGGACCCCCTCGGGGCCTTGTGTAATAGCTTTCAGCACCAGCAATTAGATAATAAATTTTACAGACACCTTCACATTTTACTTCTCTCTCCCACTTCATGTTTTATACTCTTAGGTTCTCTCAACAGTTTTTTTTTTTTAGTTCTTATTTTATCCATAGCATTCTGTCTTATTTCCTCATCTGTTGCTTCCTACCCCTTTCTTAATTTTTTTTTATACATCTCGGCTCTTTTGACCTAATGGGTTCCTGTGTTATGGACCACGACAATTATGTACAGTCTGTTTGAGAGTGTAATAACTTTTTTATTTGAGTTTGAAATATATTTAATAGAAAATTAAAGAAGAACGGTTAAAAGAATTGTACATATTTGTTTTGACTTATATTAAAAAATATAGATAAATAATGATACACCTGCTTTAATGAATAAAAACGGGTTAGTTATTGTATTTAAACTTTTAAGTTTAAAGCTGTAATTATACACCAAACGTTGTTAGTTTTATTCTAAAGATAACAAATTAGCAGTAGTAGTTAATAAATAATCGATTTCAAACAATAATAAATTTGTATTTTCCCCCAAATTATCAGAGTAATTTTTGATTTCCGTGTTATTGATCCATTTTTTACCATAATGCTACTACCTAACTAATAGATCTCACAAATTTACGTTTGACTCATTGCACTCTATACCTAACCTACGTTAGGAGTGTAGGTTAGTAACAGCTATCTAAGTTACTAGATCTACTTTCATTCGCCAAACAAAATGAACTACAAGATCATGTGTTGATTTTTTGTCACTTTTGGTGGTCTGAACTTTCACAACAAACAGATTGTTCTTAATAATGTTTTTCTTTGAAATATTTTCACATCTCCTGCTGGCTGCAAGTTACTACCATTCCTATAGCGAATGGACTATACAACATATACTGAGAAACAGAATACATTTAGTAATTTACAACATATTAGGTCACGACAAGATTTTGATATTAAAATAATACTTGTTGTAAGTGATTTGGTGGTTACATAGTATAAAGTCTTCACCAACGCAGGAAGATGTAAGTCCTAAGGCAGGGAGATAGTGGTTCGAATCTTGGCTTTGAGTACTGGAAGGGTTTTCTCCTAATTAGTTTATCACAATCCCACAACACAAGACACGTGAGTATTTCCCCCGTAACTTTAGCGTAATTAATAAATAATATACTTCCCACCTCGGTGGCCGCATGGTCTAACGCGCTACTCTCACAGTAGACTAGAATGCCGATAACTGGGAGATTGATGTTCGAATCGTGGTCAGGTCTACTAAGTGTGATTTTTCCCTAAATGGTTTTCCACTCTCCCTCTACGCATATGTGAGTACATTCCCTATAAATATGACCTCCTTAATCTCTAAAATTGTTAACGTAATTAGTACATCAGCGTATACACGAACGGGTAGTAAGACGCCGCGTTGTTAAAATAAATATACTATGACAAAGAGGTGATAAGAATAACATTTGAAAAAAAACCCTTTTGGTTGCATTTCATAAAAGATAGTTGAAAAGGTGCGGGTTGTATGGAAGGTAAATTAAAACATGAGTATAATCATGGAACCGTAATAAATATATTTATAATAATATTTAGCACCACGTCTTACTACCCGTTCGGGCTATGCGCTTTAGGTACTAATAACACTAATGGATTAGGAATTGGGAAGGTTTAATCAGAGAAAGTGAACCCGAATTTGCGTGGAGGGAGAGTGGAAAACCATTTAGGAAAAACCACCCCCAGTTCACCCGACCGAGATTCGAACCTCAATCTCCCAGTCCTCAACAGTAGAGCTAAACATGACTAGCGCGTTAGCCAACTACGCCACCAAGGCGGGTAACCGTAATACAATTTTGAGAAATGTATTATAAAACATTTCTCAAAGAAGGAGGGTTTCCTACTAACCGTTGATGATGTGGATTTTTTTTTTCTATACAAAACAGGGCCTTGTAGGCTAAAGTTTGTGGGACCCTCCAAATCAATCTTCTAGTTTTTATGTTCATCGAGGAGAGGAAGGGAAGATTTTTCAAATTATATATATATATAT
>CABEEJ010000525.1:120465-159733 GCA_901482245.1 Timema douglasi
TATATATATATATATATATATATATATAACACGTACATTAATAAAACAGTACCCAACGTCCACAAAAGTATCGCGTTGTGATCCAGACTCACTCTTGGGTTATCAGCATTTTTACACTAAGAGGAAGGGAGGTAGAAACGAGGCACACACAACTTAAAAGGAAATGTACCCTCATTTGCGTAGGAAGAGTTTGAAACAGTATAGAAAAATCTATTCTTAGTTCACCTGTTATAGATTCAAACCCCGATCCTCCCACTGGCGGTAATTATAGTATATTTAGATACGGAAGCTCTAGACTCTAGAGGCTAGGATCAAACGACCAATGTGGGCCGAGATTCTTACTAGTTTTAACTAATGGACTAGAAAGGGTTTGATTGGCCCGTGTCCAGGTGTCATTTTTCAATTTTCAGAATTATGATATCTAGATGGAGTAATCCTCACTAAAAGCATAAATAATAGCTTTGGCTATTTATTCTTAAAAATGCAATCCCTTACAATTATAATAATTGTACAAGTGGCAGCAATAAGCTAACTGCCTAGTCGTTATCTGATAGCTAGTGATCTTAATGAAATATCACATTTGTAGTTGACAATTTCCATACGTCCATCATAAACTCTGCCTTAAAATATGAGTGAAGAATGACCCTGGGTATGGGACGATTCCTGGATAGCTCAGTGGTTACAGCATTGGCGTACAAAGCCAAAGGTCCCGGGTTCAATTCCCGTGTCAAGGTTTCAATTTTCAGAAAATGATGGACTGGAGTTTAGGTATTTTTAAAGTAGGGCCCCCACATAGTCCTCCTATCTTAAACCTTCTCTCCACAGTCGCATTTACTTCACAGTCATTTTAAAACCAAAATATGTTGGGTACCTCATACATTGACCCCATGACATGTTTAGCTATTTAGTTTTTCTTAAAGTGGTAAAAACACGTGTAGAAAATATTCCTTTTAGTAAATATATTATTCTTTAGCATCGCTTTTAGAGTCATTGACCACACTAAGCAAAGTGTCCAAAAGCTCAATGTTTGTGGCTATGGGTCGATGGGTTTTTACTATTAGGGGGGGAAAAGTAATTGAAGTGACCATTTCGAATCTTTGACTGTCACCACATCGCACCAGGCTACAAGNTCAAAAGAATGAAAGTCAATACTCATTTTTAGAAAATGGGTCTACAAAAGCTTTTATAGGATTACACGGAATGGCCTTCAGTGTAAATAGCGGTATTTCCCTTATTGTCACAACACTGTTGAGTTATGGTATAGTCAGTTGCGAAAAAAATTACTATGAGCTGATCATAAGAAATGTATTGCGTTAGATGTGCCTATGTTGATTATGATTAGAGCCTACATTAAAAAAAACGTATACATTAGAAACACTACTGATAATTATCAAAGACTTTTAGAATAAATACCACAAATGAAGATGGATCTTTAATAAATATTATTTGCAAAGATGACAACATATGTTGGAAATCCATATTATTCTAATCGAAAGATACCGATTATTTTTTTTAGGTCAGAGACATACGCGCTACCCAATGGCTTATCCTAAAATTTAATCAAACCTATATGTAAAAGTATATAACAATATTCATATAGTTAAACATGTATGACAAACATTTTTAAGGACGTTGGCTAACTACCCATGACGTCACGGAAAGTCAAGATAGGTTGTTCCAAGCTAATTAATGTACTTTTTATTCGTCGAGATTTAAAGATATAAAGTTGAAAAAAAAAGAAAAAAAATTCTCAAACATTTCTAAAAATAGACCTCAAACCAATATTTTTTATCTCTAAGTATATTTTTTGTAAACTTATTTTTTATAAATCATATACAACTTCGAGACTATTTGGCTTGTTCACGAAAATAGCATGTAGATGTATTCCTGCCAGGATGTGGATTAAAAAATGACATGGTTGCATATGTTTATCTAGAATAGCAAACAATAACGAGGTAGTTCTAATGTTTTGAAGGCGCAAATAGTAAGCTTATATAGTGAGTGCGTAAACTTATCAGAGGAAGAGGGGAAGTGTTATCAGTAGCTAAACAAGACGCCTCACAACGTGAACTAAATTACTTCTCTTTCTCTATTTCGTACATTGGTGTCTAAGGGCCAGTTTCATAGTCAAATTTAGTACGCCTCAAGTGCGGCGCTACACTAAATACAAGACGATAGCTACCTAAACCAGAATGGAATGGGCCGTTCTCGCATAGGAAACTGGCCCATTCCATTCTGGTTTAGGTAGGTGTCGTCATGAACTTAGTGTAGCGCCGCACTAGAGTCGTACTAAATTTGATTATGAAACTGGCCTAAGTGTGCTAACGCTTAGAGTGTTCGTGTGTGTAAAGCTAAGATGTAACTTGAGATGAAAAGTTTATGGGAAGTTTTCAATAGGAAGATTTTATGCAGTGGTGACTTGCGGTAGAGGGTTTATATTATGGAAATTACACCTAAAGCCTATTTTATTTCAGAATATAGTGTGTTAAGAGACTAGTGGAGTATAAGAAGGGTGAGGGGGACCACGAGTGGGGGCGAGGTAGATAGTAAGCACGGATGATAAGGGGGATGAGGGGGAGACAAATGTTGGGCCAACCTTAAAATTATTATTATTATTATTATTATTATTATTAGCACCGCGTCTTACTACCCGTTCGGGTTATACGCACTTACGCTAATGTGTAGTAATGGTAGGGTGATTGTGAGATGAAATGGAGGACCTACAGTTTAACGTGGAATCCGAATCACGGTGGAGGCCTGGCATTCCCCAAAAACCTTAAAATTATTTTAGTTAATTTATTGATTATAAAAATTGAAGTATGATTTATGAACATAATGGGTCGACAAAGGCTAGCATTCATTTGTTTCTCACTACTTTTTTTAGAACCACGCCTTACTACCCGTTAGGGTACTATTACGCTCATTTTGTTAGGGATGAGGAAAGTTGAATGTTGAGGAATTGCACCTGCATTTGTTTGGAGAGTGAGTGGAAAACGATTTACGAAAAACCTCCCTCAGTGCAGCAGAAGAGACCCCCGATCTCCCTGGATCGTGTAACCACCGAAGTAGGCGTTTCTTACTACTAACTCCACCACCACCACCACCACCACCACCACATTATTATTATTATTATTGTAGTTATCATCAATTTAATCAGTTTATATTAATCTACAGAAATAATAATTGAAAATTTTTAGTTTCGAAAAATGTCCGGAAAAAACACAGGGAGAATATTCCAAAAACGGAAAATTTTCCGTCTCACATCTCTAGATGTAACCCGCTTCGCAAAATAGCGTCGAAATTTCCATTCAGACAACGTAGTAAAACTGGTTCTACACTTTTTCACCCTGGTGCAAAACTTGTAAACAATGTTCGACCATATATTTATAAAAACAACCAAACATTGTTAAAAGAATTTTCTTCGCTCTTTCGTCACAACCGTCATAAAAGCACACAATAGCCGCTGTCATCTTCACAAATGTGCTAGAACTTCTTTCAGAAACTTTGTGGATTTTTCTTATCCATGCTTGAACTAGAATATATTTTGAATTTTATTTTAAAACTGTAAAATCATAACATCGCATTCACCAAAAAATCATAAAATCCCTATTTTTATTAATATTTTTAGTCGAGTTACACACCTATGCACTAATTACATTAATGTTCTAGGGACTATAAAAGCTTAGCTAAGAGAATGTGCACTTGCATTTGCGTGGAGGGAAGAATGGGGAAAACTAAGCTATTCTCAGTGCACCGGACCGGGATAGAGCCTTGATCTCCCAGTCTTCGGCAATCTAATCTATCACGAGAGTAGTACATAAGATCATACGGGTACCAAAGAGGTTCTTTTATTAATTTAATTCGTATTTTAATATGTTTATTAACTTACTAACCAATTATTAGATAATCGAGTGTCCCTACGAATAGGTTTTTTGTAATTATAACTTTATAGATCGCGTGGTTTTGTTAAAAAATAAATAAAACATTAGTTATTTCAATTATCCGTCAAACTTAACTATATATTTCAACATCTTTGGGAAAATAAATATTTTAATCTTGAATATCCCAAGTGCTTCGTTTGTCAAGCTAAGTAATTTCAAGGAAAAATCATTAATTTATTTAATTATTTTTCACATAGCCCAAACCATTTCAAGAAACCAAAAATTCCAGATTTCTTGAATGCTCTAAAAACAGCTATGGCATCTTCTCAAAATAAATGGTGACACGATATCCGATGAAATTTACGTTTCGTTTGCGCGGAAGAAGTGGGAAACAATTTTGTAAATAACAAACTATGTAAATTGTAAGGCCTAGGCCACAGACAAGCAAGTAACACTCAACCTTACGGGATTTTCGCTGCGCTCCTTTTACCAGCTTGAGTCCTTCAACACTGGGCCTCGCTAGTGTCGCTGCTGGGTGTCTATAGGACTAGCCGCAGCGATCCTGGTGTTGAAGGACTCAAGCTGCCAAAAGGAGCGCAACCATTTTAATATAGAGGTTGAATGTCATGTATATTAATTGTCTGTTGCCCAGGCCAAAATGGGATACATATAGCTGGCCTCACTGTTTCCAGCAAATCAGACTTGATGAACTTGACGTATAGCCACCTTGACCACCAGTGTGAATATCTTTATCTTAGCTTCGTGAGAATAAGCCAACAATATAGGCCTATTCCAAACCAAAGCTGGAAATAATTCGATATTTTGATAGCGACTTAACATTTAGGCGGATGACTATACAGACCTAGATGTGGCTTAAGTTAACTATCTTTCAAGCGTATGTCTTATTTATTTTTGTGGTTTGGATATAACTAGGTCAAGATAGGGATAGGGTGTAATATGTTAAACTGTATAGAACTAGCTCAAGATAAGGATAGAGTGTAATGAGGTGGACTTGTTACAAACATTTTAATAACAACTCTATAACAATTTTAAAATAAAATCGTGACTAGAATTGCATGTAACCTATGAGGAGAGTAATGGATGTTTAGTAAACGTCATTCAATATGAAATATGACCTTAGCTGAAACTTGCCAGTAATATTAAACCAAGTTCGTAATACTCCCATCCGACAAAGAATCTTTAAAACATCGAACACTCATGACGGGGAAAGTTTTATAAGCTTGTAAGAAAATTTGCAAGTTTATTTACTTGAAGAGGAAAAAACTCACAGTATCGTAAGAATGATTATATAGTTAGATTCGACTTTGACAACATTTACAAACGAGGAACGTTAATATATCCATACATAAAATCGTTTGAATGTCACTTTTAATAGATAGTATGAATATTTATAATAACATAGACCTAACTAGATAGAAAAAAATATTGATATTATTTTACTCAAACATGCCATTATTGAGCGGGAGGGGATCTCCTTATGTGTTTAATATTAGCCGCAATGGTGGCATAGAATATTTGTCAACCACGGTAAACCGTAAGGGATTGTCTACAAGTCGTACCCGCAATGAGATGATGGCTATTATGATTTTGTGGAGCCGGGGAGAGTTTTAACCTAACTTAAGACCTAATTAACCAAACCCCGGTGACCGTCGGGATCATTCCCCTTAGAGGTAAAATACCCTAAATACCAACCGGGAATCGAACCCGGGACCCCTAGTCTTGCAGCCAGATACACCGTCCAATACACCAGGGGACCGGTTATATCAATATTGAGCACAGATAATAGAGTTGAATGTATAAAAATAATTCCTACCAAAATTTGACTCTACATATCATTTTCTTGTTTCTCTTTAATTGATAAGAAATATATTAAAAATTGTAACAACGCAAGAGAGCTTTAAATTCCATAAAATAAAGAAGGGGTTTTTTTGCACCACATTTTACTGTAAAAGAACTGTGGTGAGAGAACTCTTTTGACAAAATAATATTTTGATATTTTTAATCAACATTGATACAATTGTAGGATTTATATAAATATAAACTTATTAGATAATAAAATATTTATGGATCTATTTTAATGTAACTATGTGCTAAATCAAATGCCGTTCAACTGTCACTTTTAAGAGTTGGTACTAACTTTGACAGGGAGTCTTATACTATACTATACTATACTATACTATACTATACCATACTATAACACGACATTGCCTATTTTGATGGTTAGCTCTAGAATATAACATTACAGTGACCTATTGACAATTTTGACAGTTCGTATGGTATAAAGTGATATCCTCGCAATAGACTTGACTGTCGATATCAGGGAGATACAGGTTCGAATCTCGGTCTCGTCTATCGAGTGTGGCTTTTTTTTTTCAAAATAGTTTCCACTTTTTCTACACACGCAAATGTGGTTACACTTTATCTAAATATAGCGTTCTTAATCCATGAAATCATTCATGTGTTAAGTACAAAAGCGTATAGCCCGAATAGATAGTAAATCATGGTGATAATTTTTTTTAACCTAATAGCTTACAACAACACATTATAATAAACATACAAACCTAGCAAAAACAAAAAATTAAAGTCATTTGAAAGTGTATTTTACTACTACAAAGTCACATGGCTGACTCACTCACTCACTCACTCACATTAATGTTTAACCACTTCCAATTTAGTTAGAATTTTGAAATTTGGCAAACTTATAGCTTCTAGCCTGTAACTGACGGAAAGATTCCAAAAGTTAAAAAAAAAAAAAAATTAGCCCCCGAAAAAAAATAATCAAAATGATGGAGCAACTTTAAAGTCGGTGCGGACCTTTCTCTGGAAGTCTGTTGGGGCTAAACGGTAAGATCTATCAAAAAAACTGTCCTGGAATTACATTATTTTACATCTACTTGCAAAGAAAACTCATAGGAGGTTTGGGGGGAGGGGAACCCCCAAAGAGCAAAGCGAGTAATATTATAGAGCCGCAAAGATATCGCTTATTTTTGTGGCCAAATATAAGCCAACAAAAGTAATCATTATGTGTAATCACACCCCTTAACCCAATTATCATTAGTACAGGCTCCAGATATAATATATTTTTACTTTTACTATTTTATTATACTCGTAGCATTTGATTTAAGAATATTTATCTAATAATATTAACATTATCAAGACATCATATTTTCTCATATTACATCATTATACCATTTAATACATTTAAGAAGAAAAATCAAACTTTGGGAGAGTAGAATAATGTCAACTTAGAACAATTTCTAAAGTTTGTTCGAAGTGTTAAAAAACTTTTTCATCATTAATCGTGTTGTCTTGAGATCTTGAAGACGTGCCATAGAATGAAGACGAAAAATTTAGTCTATTTTTCACCAGTAAAAGAACTTCTCCTGCAAAGTTTGCACGTTTATAATTTATTCGTTTTGAAAATAAGAGAAAGTTGTTCCTACCTTTTACACAATATAAAAGGCATTCACCCTTAAATGACAAAATGAGGTTCATTACTTTCAACATTTGAATAATTAGTCTTCTGTGCTTTATCGTACAAATAAATGGTTCATTATCAAATACACATTTAACTTATAACTTCATTACATTTTAGGAAACTGACGTTTATATGTTATGTTTTAATAACAAATCAGGGTGTCCAAACAAATGGTACCAGTTACAGACATTTTGTATAACTCGAATTTTTATGACATTTCATACTACCCTACCTCCAGTAATTACTCAAATTTAGGTTAGGTTAGGTTAGGCCAGGCCAGAGGCATGTACACAATTTTCATTCCTAAACTTTAGCAAAAATAACCAATGGCCAATTCAGTCATAAAAATAAACAATTCTATGCAATAGTCGCTATTTCTTGGGTGTATGAAAGGTCGATACTATTTGTCGCATATTCCAAGTCTGTATTAAATGTTAATGACATGACTGTCTGTGAACATTATTTTTATAATTCAAAATGTATAATTTACAGTAGCCCCATGGCTTCTTTGGTGCTCACCGACAGGTCACAGCTGATTTTTGACAGTCAACAATTAGGTATATACCTAAATTTTGACCTTCAGAAGTGACGGCTGCTAAACACATGTTTTTGCAGATCATATGGTTTGGTGTAGGGATACATAATTTGGTCTGGTAACTTTTCAAAGCTTTTAGCTGTCAGCTGTGAGCTGTCAGTCAGCACCAAAGAAGCCATGTGTCTATTGTAGCTATAGAAATTATGTTTATTATTATTATTATTATTATTATCATAATCATCATAATCATTATCCCTGCGTATTACTCCACACTTACGCTAATGTGTAATGTGATTGTGAGATGAAATGGAGGACATACAGTTTAACGTGGAACCCGAACCACGGTGGAGAAGTGGCCGTGCACAAATCCACAGTTTATGATTAATACACGTCTTGTCAGAGGTGAAGGAAGGGTTGGGCAATCAGATAACTCTGTGCCGAGACCGAGGATTGAACCCTTGACCCCCAGTACAGAAGTCCGACACTTTACCCCTAAGCCGCCAGGTGACCATATTTATTAAATGTTCCCAAATTAATGTATATTTAAGTTATACAAGCGAGGATAATTTTAAGGAAACTTTATTAAGATTGATTCATACCATACAAACAAATATATTGTGTGAACTGTTGAATAAATTTAATTTAATTTAATTACCATTTTAAGTTGCCAGGCCAAAATTAATTTTAAATGTAGGCAAAATTAACTGTTGATTAAAGTTAAAAAAGTTATTTCTAACAGTTAAATAATTATCAATATTATATCTTATTTTAGGATTTATCTTTCTCTGCATGTTTATATTAAATTTGCAATTTTTATAATAAGGACCTTAGCTGACAGCTAGAAAAGATACTAGATCTACTTTCACGTATTAATACGTCAGGTCATGTGATCTACAGCTGTCACTTTTGATCAATACAAATAAAATAACATTAATAAAATAGAAAAAGGTTATCATTGTTGAGTGGAAAAAAAAGAGTATTTTCTTCAATTATAGGTGACCTGGTGGTCTAGGGGTAAAGTGTCAGACTTCTGTGCTGGGGTTCGGGGTTCAATCCTCGGTCCCGGCACAGATTTATTTTATTACCAAACCCTTCCTTCACCTCTTACAAGACATCTTGTGAATGTGGAGAATGCCAGGCCTCCACCGTGGTTTGGATTCCACGTTAAACTGTAGGTCCTCCATTTCATCTCAACAATCACCCTACCATTACACATTAGCGTAAGCGCGTATAACCCGAACGGGTAGTAAGACGCGGTGCTAATAATAATAATAATATTTTCTTAAAGACCCTTTCTATGAAATATGGACTGTATGTAACCTTTCGCTCTAATTGAAACTACCTTAGGCACCATCGTATTTAGAAGATAATTTTAAATTTAGAAATAACACAAAACTACTTTATAGAAAACAGATGGACGAGTGGTTTAAATATTTGAATTATGTCCGTACTTGGCAGCCAAGGATCGGGAGATCCAAGTTTGAACTTCGGATAGATGCACAAAACGATAAAAGAGGCTTAAAATGTGATATTAAAAGTATTTTCCCGAACCTCTATTTACACGCTATTGAAAAATCTCCCTCCTTAGATTAGGTTGTCAAAAGCACCTTATTTTGGGTTTGGGCGTTATATCAATAACAACAATAATAATAGTGATAATAGTGATGATGAAAAAAGAACAATTTGTGAATCGCGTACACGTTCATTCTATAATTGATTCTTGTTGCGTTTGTGTTTTGACTTTACGTGTAGTGACGGGCCGACAGGCGATGTGGTGAGGTGGGGAAGGGGGGGGGAAGGATATATTTCCTTCCATTGTCTGTCAGTCTCATATCGTCCTCATCCTTTTGTTGCCTCCCGTGTGATAAGATACGCGTCAGATCGTCAATGGCTCGTGCAAACTAGCGCTACACGCGGGATGGCGAGGAACCACACGCAAGGAGCGCCACCTCTACGTCAGTTACAAAACTAATTAAGTGGTCTTTTTTCCCCTCTCTCCCATGGGAACATGACTGACACCCGAGCCAAATTGGAAACAAAAGGATGTTTTGAAATCTTCAGGTAATGGTTGTCTTTCATTGTCGATTTTTTTTTAAAGATCTTTTGAAGACAATCAAAACACGAAAACGGGGAGTGGGGGAGTATTTCACACCAGAGCTCAAAAGAAGTTAACGTTAGCTTAGAATATATTCTACACTAGGGGTAGGAAAATTTCGGGGCTTAGAACTAATTACTAACTTATCAAAGGTTCAGTGACCATCCATCGATTATAGGCCTACCTTTGATTTTGTTGTTGTATGCCTATATATCACCGGCAACGTGTGAAATCCAGGCGTTCTATGAAATGCCAGAGTGGTTTTGGTAAAGTATGAAATAAACGAGTTTTTCTGTGATATTTTACATGTATTTTCAAGTTATTTGTCTTTTTTAAGTCCCGGGCCATGTTATCATTTATTTTATCCAGTTATATGTAAGTCTTATGCCGTTTTATTACAGGTTCACCTAATTTCTATGATTTAAGTTGGTCAGGTTAGGTTATTTTAGAATAGGGTAGTTAGGTAATGTTAGGTTAGTTATTGTTCTCGGTAATATACAATGACCGGTTATTCTATAAATTTCCTATAAAAAGTATGAAATACAACAGAAAAACTAATGTAATTCATATTTTGCTAAAACCACTTAGGAGTTATATATAAAGCCTAGGCATTTTATAGAAAGCCTGGCTTACACACATTGCCGTTAACATATCTAAAATTTATTTCTTAAAATAAACCTTTCCCGAAAACCTATGTTCACCATTTCCCAGAAGAAAAACAAAGTTGTGTATAATATTTTCATAATCAAGGTTACTGAGGGGAAAAAGAGGAAAGTCCAATTTTAGCTCAGATTGAGTTAGTGCTGCCATCTGTTATCCAATTATGAAAACTTTCTAATCCACAGATTACGGCTAAGAGAGATCTTTGTCGTATTTAAATTACTAAAAAAACTATTTTCAGGAGTCTTTATGAGGTTTTAGATACACATATAGTTGTCCTGGAAAATATATGTGACATGTCCGTGTCCGATCAAGGTTATTTTAGTCTCAAATGAATATTATTTTTTCAGTACTCGATATATTTGTGAGTTTAGAAGGTTGAAAGATTGACTTAATAACAATGACATTTTCTTATGCGATTGACTGAAAATTACCGCGAGTTCAACCGGTCACGTTTCCTAGTTCTGGCTTAAATTTTAAGAGCCCATCACACCCATGGATATCACTTAAATATGAAATACAGTTCTAACTAGACGTCACAACGTAGTGCGGATTTCTGTATTTTAGTTTTAAAAAAATCGGAATCGAGACCAGTGAAACCGTTTAACCATATTTATTAAAAATAAAATTGAGAAAATATTAATTTAATTAATGTTTAATACAAGTACCTAAGTCGCGTCAAACCAACTATGATGCAGGTAAATGGTTGTCATATAAAGTTACAAGTGGTATCTCTTTTCCAGATAGTGTAACTATCACTAGTGATGCACGATCAAGGATAAAGAATTGGACTGAACAATATGTTCCATGTTCCATTAATCCCAATGTGTGGAATGCCAGGCCTTCACCGTGGTTCGGATCCCACGTTAAACTGTAGGCCCTCCATTTCAACTCACAATCACCCTGCCATTACACATTAGCATAAGTGCGTATAACCCGAACGGTTAGTAAGACCTGGTGGTAATAATAATAAGTTCCGTGTTATTTTCATGGGCTACACATGCAGAAAATTAAAAATATGATATAATCTTATCAATGTATCTGTATTTGTGGTTGAATGCCACGAAGGTTTTTTTTAGCACCGCGTCTTTTTTACCCGACCAAGGCTAGAACCTAGATCTCCCTGTCATCAACAGTTAGACCATGTGGCCACCAAAGTGGGTTCAGCAGGTTATTTTGTGATAGTAACGTTTTGTTTTTTTTTAACTTTTTTTTAATAACATACATACCCTAACGCGACAAGAAACCTGTTTTGGAAGGCCTTTTATCCTACCAAAGTACTGCCGCATATTAATATTATGGTAATAAATAAGACCTTAAAGAATGGGATTCCTTTCCCTACTAGGGCATATGAATATTACTAAACAGGTAAAATAGATATTACATTTTTGGTAATAAACGTTAAAAATAATTTAAGAGATAAAATAGCTTTGAAGTGATTATTTTATATTACATGTCTTTTTTTGTTTTCAAGACATGTGTCTACAACACTTGGGGATATACTTATTGTGATTTAGTAAGTATTGAACATGCTTCCGCTTTCGAATCACGTAAATACTTAACTTTGGCCTTAATAGTGTTCAAAATAGTGTCTTAGGGCCAGTTTCATAGTCAAATTTAGTACGTCTCAAGTGCGGTGCTACACTAAATACAAGACGACACCTACCTAAACCAAAATGGAATGGGCCGTTCTCTCATAGGAAACTGGCCCATTCCATTTGAGTTTAGGTAGGTGTCGTCATGAACTTAGTGTAGCGCCGCACTTGAGGCGTACTAAATTTGACTATGAAACTGGCCCTTAGTGTCGTTGGTCATTCGAACGCTGTCTGAAAACTCGAGTTCCGAGTAAGGATATCCAATTTCAAAACACTAATGTGTGTATATTTGGATAATACTTTATTGATACGTATCCGATACTTTTAAAATTAAAAGCCCAAACTTGCGTCATACGTCAAGTTTATTTTTCCTACACCTGACATTTTATACATAGCGTGTCAACTTTGACAACTATTAAGATAAATATAGTGTTCTATTTGTAAAAGTTGTAAATTTATAAAATATGTTTTATATTTTCCAACTTGTCATTACAGTACAATCAGTGTACCGTATCTATGTAAATTTAATATTTGCACGCGTCTAATACCCTGAGGCTATCAACTATGCAACCCAACCTACGTGCAAATGTAGGAGGTTGCCTATGCGGGGTGGTTAAGTACAGCCAAATTAACCGAGAATTCACGCGAAAATGAAATAAACTTCTAATGTGTTATAAAAACTACATACTT
The DNA here is from genome assembly GCA_901482245.1 of Timema douglasi. Classification (NCBI taxonomy): domain Eukaryota; kingdom Metazoa; phylum Arthropoda; class Insecta; order Phasmatodea; family Timematidae; genus Timema; species Timema douglasi. The sequence goes on from CABEEJ010000525.1 coordinate 133,421, forward strand.
CATTTTTGTCCACCTTTTTGAAGGTATTTTACACCAGTAGCCTGACTACTTACCCTGATTTTATAGTGGGCTTACTAGCTTAAACTTAATATCTGATTTAAGTAGCCTATGACAGTCACTAAAATGTAATATATTCACATGCGTTTCCTTATAAGAAACAAATTGTCAGGGTCAACTAACTGATTTATTATTAAGGTTATTCCTTTTTTATTTTACTCTTCATAGCCCTTTCTAATCTAATAATTTATTGCTATAAGTAGCCGTAAATGCACGATATTGAAACATGCAACCCATAGTTCAATCAGAAACGTGGATGTTGATTATGTTTTTAAATATTAATAATCATTCAAATACAGGTGAAAAATGATTAACCACAGTCCTAAAAAAAACTTTTAATAAGCTTTGAAAATAACTGGCATTAATTGTAGTTTTATTTGAAATAATTATAATATCGAATCCAAAAATATTGGCGCTTCAGAGCTACAACATATCTTTTAATATTTAAATATATTTACTATTATGAATTACAAATATCTACTTTGATAAAGAAGTAGAGGCTCCAGTTTGGAAAACTGAAATTAATGGCTAGAGGGTCCGTAGTTATGACCACGTGACAACCTCTATCTGAAAATGTTAGCAATATTTTGGGAAACAGAGCAACTGCTCGGTTAGTATAATTCACTTGTGGGTTAACGCCATGGAGCGTGCAATACAATCATACTACTGCTTCAAAATAGGATATAATAATAGTTATAAAAGGTGACCTGGCGGTCTAGGGATAAGGTGTCAGACTTCTATGCTGGCGGCCGGGGTTCAATCCTCGGTTCCGGCACAGATTTATCTGATTACCAAACCCTTCCTTCACCTCTGACAAGACATCTTGTGAATGTGGGGAATGCCAGGCCTCCACCGTGGTTCGGATTCCACGTTAAACTGTAGTTCCTCCATTTCATCTCACAATCACCCTACCATTACACATTAGCGTAAGTGCGTATAACCCGAACGGGTAGTAAGACGTGGTGCTGATAATAATAATAGTTATAATTTTTTTTTAAATATCAGTAGGCTATATAACTATTTGTATTTGAAGAATCTGCTTAGTACTATTTTAATTAATTTTTTTTTTAAAGACTCATAATTTACTTTTTTTTAAAAAAAATAGCATATCATTCATCTCATCATATCAAGAAAGTTGAAAAAAAAAATATTTCATAAATTTTGAAAAATATAGCCTGGACACGGGGATTGAACAATGACAGTGGCTTTACCCCTAAGCTATCCAGAATTCATCTCTCGCTCAAGGTAATTTTTTTAGTCATAGTTTAAGGCAGAATTTGTGATGGACGTGTTAAAATCATCAGATAACAATTGAGTCATCATTAATACTAGCGTCACCGACAACTCAAAGAGTGGCTTGTGTGTTTCCGGTAGTAACAAATTTACGAACATGAAACTTGATGGCTAGTGTAACCGTAACCTTAAGATCATGTGGATCTTCAAAACTTGATTATTCATGTACAATTAGTTATACAAGCATATGATTTCCCCATCAATATGTTAGAAGAAATATTCTTTGCGTTTATGGGGAGATCGGGGTTTGAGTCCTGGTCGGGTGTACTGAAGGTGGCTCTCACAAGAATGGTTTCCAATCTCTCTCCACGAAAATTCAGGTACACTTAATCTAAATTCAACGTTCCTCATTTCCAACACAATAGTGTAGCTAGTAGACAACAAAATGCGTATAATCAGAACAGGTAGTAATATTCATCGCTAAAAAATATTTATAAAAAAAGTAGATTAAAGTGCCCCTCTAAGAACTTATGAATTAAAATAGCCGCTTTGGTCAACATGAAAGTTGCAACCGTTGTCAGGCCACACGGTTTAATATACAGTGGTCTATGTCATTTTCCGGAACGAATTTTATAATCTGTTTAAGCTTATACTAAATTTTGCCTTTCCCCTACAACCACCCTTTTTCATGACAAATAAGAAAAAGGGTAGAGAAAACTACGAAAACTTTTATCTCAAGCTTAAGAGGAAAAATCATTTATAGTTCTCAAATATTTTAATATTTTCTGACCCGCTTCGGTGGCGTAGTTGGCTAACGCGCTAGTCGTGTTGAGCCCGACTGTTGAGGACGGGGAGGTCGAGGTTCGAATCTCGGTCGGGTGGGGGGTGGTTCTTAAATGGTTTTCCACTCTCCCTCCACGCAAATGCGGGTTCATTTCCTCTAATTCAACCTCCCCAATTCCTAATCCATTAGCGTAATTAGTACTTAAAGCGTATAACCCGAACGGGTAGTAAGACGCGGTGCTAAATAAAAAAAAATATTTTCTGTTGTGAGCCTATAAAAAAATGACTATTTGTTAAAGGTAGGCTACATATAAGGACAGTTTTTTTATCAGGCCTATTCTAAGAGCTTCAAAAATATGCTTAAAAAGTCTTTGAAAATGAGATCACATTTTCACATATTTTTACATATTAAAAAAAATCATAACTATTTGGTTGCTAAGGAAAGATTTTGGGGTGAACCTTATTTTGAAATAACATATCGTAAAATTAAATATTGCGTTATATCTTAACTTCTTCGTGTTAATTTATAGCTTACCAAGGTGGCCCCCTTAAGTAACATATCGATGTTTTATTGATCTATTTTAGGAGAAAACAGAAATTATGCCACGGATTTTTTCTCGCTCATTGAAAATCCGTTGACCCTGACTGGGTTTGAACCCACAAACTTCAAGTCATGAGGCGAGTAACCTACTTTAGCCCAAGAACACTGAGGCTGACTACATTGACTAATCGTGCTTACATCTGCTGTATCCTCCAATTAAACATGTTTTTATATACCACCGAGAATACGTAAACACCCATCGCCGGAAATGCAGGTTAGCGCATGCGCAATACGAACAGTTTGATCGCGTGACATGGAAGAGGTGTGTTTGGAAAGTGCTCGACCGTCAACCCTGAAACGGGCAGACAAGAGAACGAGCCACTAAACAAAAACAATAGCTATGCCTTCACATACCGTTAGGTTAAACTATCACCTACAGTGCCTTTAGTGTACCACAGCTGTAGTACAGTTTGGTGCCATGAGAAAGATAACGCTAGCTATCATTGGAACACTAATTCATGCTTCACCAAAAACACACTATCCATTATTAATTATTTTCTTACTTAATGGTCCTTATAAACACAGGTAGAAATCAACACATGACCATTAACATTTCTTTGACTAGGCCTATTACTGCATAGACAACTTAATAGTATTATTATTATTATTATTAGCACCGCGTCTTACTACCCGTTTGGGTTATACGCACTTACGCTAATGTGTAATGGTACACATTATGAGATGAAATGGAGGACCTACAGTTTAACGTGGGATCCGAACCACGGTGGCGGCCTGGCATTCCATACATTCACAATCTGTGATTAATACAAGTCTTGTCAGAGGTGAAGGAAAGGTTTGGTAACCAGATAAATCTGTGCTGGGACCGAGGATTGAACCCTGGACTCCCAGCACAGAAGTCTTGACACCTTACCCCTAGACCGCCAGGTCACCTACTACTTCTTAATAGTAATTTAAAAGTAATCATAACAAAAAAATATATATCAAAATAAATTGCCATCTTTAAGCTACCACCCGCCTCAGTGGCGTAGTTGGCTAACGTGCTTGTCGTGTTGAGCTCGACTCCTGAGGACGGGGAGATCGAGGTTCGAATCTCGGTCGAGTGAACTGGGGGAGCTTTTCCTAAATTGTTTTCCATTCTCCCTCCACGCAAATAAAGGTTCACTTCCTTTAATTCAACCTTTCCAATTCCCAATCCATTAGAGTAATTAGTACTTAAAGTGTATAACCCGAACGGGTAGTATGACGCTTTGCTAAGTATTATTTAAGCTACCATAAACTGGTAGCTAGTATTATTACTACCCGCTTCTGTAACATTTTTGTCTAATGTGGTACTCTCACAGTAAACTAGACTACCGATGACGTGGAGATCCAAGATTCAAATCTCTGTCGTGTGTACTGAGGGTGGTTTTTCCAAAACTGTTTTGCACTCTCCTTCCGCTCAAATGTGGGTACGCATACTCTAAATACAGCATTCCCAATTCCTCAAACCCTTAGCGTAATTAGTACATAGGCGTATAACCTGAAAGGGTAACAAGACATGGGGCTATTTGCAAGAACTTGACTTAGAGGATACCAAGTGGACACTTGCATGGGTTTACTTGTTTCATCGTAAAGGTGGAGCGATAGGGTGCTCGGGACCACACTATCGGTCCACTAACCATTCATTATACCTTCTTGAATACCACCCATGGAGCTAAAAAATTTATTATTATTAACTCATCTATGTTGATACTCTCAATTATTCTCAAAAAATTTCAATTCTGTGGATTTTCTTCAGGATTATTTTTCACTGTTCAAAAAATCATAATGTATGTAATATAAATATATATGTTAAAATTGCTGAACATATCATGATATCTGTATAATGTAAATACATAAGTAAAAATTGCTGGAAAAAGTCTACTTTCCATGACATAATGTATAATTACAAAAATTTGTTTTAGTTAACTTTCTTTGTTCAGTGTCAAAAAAGTTTATTTCTATAAGAATAGGACTGTACGTGTGTAAAACTCGGTAAAACCGGTCAATATTTAAGTAATTTGTTTACCTGTGATGTCAAGAGAGGCAAAAAAGGATTTCCCATGTTTATGAATTTACGTTTTATTCAAAGAGTTATAAAGATAAAACGTAACGTTGAAATAAAAACCTTAAATTCCTAAATAATTTAAAAAATAGTCTTACAATGTCACAAAAATATTATTTGATTTTAAAGTATATTTTCGTAAATGTATTTTTTTTTATATAAATCATCCACAGCTTTTGATATTTGGCTTGGTCACGAAAACGGCCTGTAGGAATCTTCCTTTCAGGATTTAGATTAAAAAAGTTCCATGTAAGCAAATGTATATTTAGAATAGGAAAAGAGCAAAAGGTAATTAAAAAGAAAGTCAATATTTTCAAGGATCGAATAGCATGGTGCCTGTGTAAAATTGTCAGAGGAGGAGGGGAAATTTTATCAGCAGATAAACATGAGTCCTCGCAGAGTGAACCGCTTATTTTCTTCCTCCTATTTCTATTTATAATAATGGCATCTAAGTGTGATAGCGCGTAGGAGGCTTAGGTGCGTCAAGCTATGATGCATTGCAAAATAGATTAGAAATCTCCAATGAGGCTACGTCGCTAATAATACATCTCCATTTGTTTCTTTTAAATAAATGACACTCCATTTTTTAAAAGTTTTAATACATATGCTTTTTAAATTCTATTACCTCAGCAAATTTTTATATTAATTATAATAATATTAATTCTTATTAGTGTTTATAGGTGCGTAGACACAACTAGGTAATTAGCGGCTTATAATCAAATGATTACAAACAAAGTAAAATGCCCATAGGGGAAGAAAAATATCACACACCTGCTGTAAAAAGCCGAGGTGAACACTAACCTAAATAAACAAAATAAACACATTTAAATGTAGTAATAATGTTTAAAAAAAAGTCCATTTGAGAGAGAAACTCAAATCGATTGTTATTAGTATGATTTGGGGTGATATACCCACCAGAGAAAAAAACCCACAGGTGTACACACTAGATTAAAAAGACAGGACAAACATATTAAAATATACTATTATTATTAACAACGCGTCTTACTACCTGTTAGGGTTATACTCACTTACGCTAATGTGTAATGGTAGGGTGATTGTGAGATGAAATGGAGGACCTACAGTTTAACGTGGTATCCGAACTACGGTGGAGGCCTGGTATTCCCCACATTCACAAGATGTCTTGTCAGAGGTGAAGGAATGGTTTGGTAATCAGATAAATCTGTGCCAAGACCAAGGATTGGACCCCGGTCCCCAGCACAGAAGTCCGACACCTTACTCCTAGACCACCAGGTCACCTAAAATATACTAAAAGTGTTCAAAATAATCTTAATATGAGGTAATATCCAAGTGAGCCACTTTATCAGAATGATCGTGTAGGGGCCTTATGAGGTGATAATCACAAGCTCACATACTGGAGGTGGATCCCCTCTCAATAAAAATGCACAGACCAGTAAAAAAAAATGCCCGAAGAGGAGTTTTTGTCAGTATGACCACCTTTCTTCCAGACTTTGGTAAAAAAGATGGATGTCGGGACACGCCACCACTTCTCTTGGTAGCTCGTTCCCCTGATGGAAGGAAGATGCAGCATTCAGTCTCCGCCATAGAAAGGGAGATGCGGACACAGATCACTTTGGGATCAGAAACGATATCCATGTGTTTATGATGAGTATTGCTTCGTGTGAGTACAGTAACACCTCCACTTGCCCAATCAAAGATTGGCTTGTCGTTACCATATACATAGTACCCAAGAAGCATTGGGTTATCAGCAGAGTGGAAGTGGGTCTCCTACAAACATAATATGGGAGGATCTAGGTAAGAAATAAGTAGTTTAATTTCCTCTACAGTAGGATAGAAACCCCTACAATTCAGCTGTAGTAGTGATATTAATCATTCATATTACATTAATTCTGACACGATATCGATAAAACTATCCTTTTAAAACATGAACTGATTTGGGACCTTCTTTGGTCCACGCGTCTGACCATCTCCCTCCTCCCTCCCGTCTTAGGAGAGTATTACACCTCAGCAAAGACTTGGGCACCGTGTTCTTTCGCTAAGGCATGAACATGACCTTCAGAGCATTTTTTTGTATTAATTTTAGTCCCATCAGTCCCTCACTGGGCTTTTTTCCGATCTCCAGTAGGGCTCAACTTCAAAGCTTTATTTTCCACCACCCACCTCAGCCTCTGGAGTTTCAGAGGAGAGAATAGGTGGCTCGAAAACGGCCGCAGGTAATTTTTCACCCCCAGGTGAACCTGGGGTCGTTCTTCCAGGTGGACTCAGGGGTGTTCCTGGGGTGGACTTGGGGGAGTTCCCGAGGAGGATTCTGGGATGCTACTGGGGTGGACTTTGAGGAGTTCCTCGAGGAGAATTTGGGTATGGGTGTTGGAGACAACCTCTGGGGAGGTATGATGTTTGAGAAACTGGAACCTGACTTGATACGGATCGTGCCCGGGCATAAGATTGCATATCCAGGACTTATTTCCTCCGATTTTCATTTCGGACAGCCTGAGACCAGGAAAAGTGTGGACCCTTGTAGTTGACGCAGAACTTGGGGGACTCGAACGGTGTATCGTAAGCTTTCTGTCCACCATCTGCACAGGTTGGCTTAGCAAGGCATCGCAGCTTTGTACATTGCCAGATGGGCTTGGCAGAAAGTTGTCAGCTTTGAAAATAGAATCAGCCATGCCATTTGGGGATATCATGCACAATACTTGGATCGTAGACCTAGGATGATCCAAGTTGGTTCTACTACATAAGGCCCTGTAACTCTCCCGACGGGTAGCCCCACATGATGGTAGACATGACAACCTTCACTTGGGGAATCACCAGGAGAGAGGTCATTCCAGCAATTTGGTGCAGGAAAGTGCTAATTTTACGTCCGGAGCCTTCATAAACGCAACCGATATTGTCTCAGTGTGGTAACTGGTTATTGTCAGACTCAGATCCCTTCTACTAAGATATTACAACCAGAGCACTTCCATGAGGGACCAAAGTGCAACGGTATCCAATAATTGTCCGAGGGCATATGACATATTTCAGATAACTTCAACGGGGGGCCAAAAAGTTATTGAATAAAACACAGTGGAGGGGAAACGGTAATAAGGAGAAAGAATAAGGAAAGAAGTTAAATATGTCCTGTACAGAAGATACCTTTAAGTCGCCACTTACAACAAACGGGGGCAACTGCGTGACTTTTATAAACCCCGTCCCTTAGGAGAAAGCTAATTAATAAGCACTGTCCAACAGCTTAGCTCAGTAGGTAGCGTGTCTTTATACCGAGTTAAGGGTCCCCGCTACAATTACCGGTATGACCTAAAAATGTATCATTGTTGAAATGTGGGTTTACCCTTTAACGGTGATGAATTAATTAAATGTTTTGTCTTTTTAAGATTTCAGTTTCTAAGTCGTGTGCTAATATAATTAGTCGGTTCAGAAAGTGCACGTTAAAATACCTCAAATAAATAAAAATAAATAAAAATAATTATCTTTAGTTTTTTATTCCTCCACGTAATTGGAATTTCCCTGGTATGAGAGATTTCAACAATTGACCTTTTTTCACCTGATGCCACAGCCACCAACTTCACCACGGGAGACCCTCAATCTCTTGTGTTTTTTTAAAAAAAGCTTATATGTAGTATAGCCCTTCCCCCTTTCTTCCCCACCCCCATCTCCTCTTCAGACCCCTCATGCTCTCGACCACCTACTATGTATTTGTCATGACATTGTAAGCCTTGTTACGTAGGCATTGTTGTTGTGACTGGTAGGGTGGCTTTTCATATACCTAGGTTTTATTTATTTTTTTTTTGGAGGGGGAGAAGAATAGTGGGAGGGGTGAGGTGGGGTGTTGCGACCACATTGTTAGGTGTAGCCAAAGGACATCATCTTCTTAATGTAGGGTGTTACAGAATATGTCCACTACTGGGTGGGTTTAAACTTTAATATATTCACGGGGAAAAGATACCGAGAAATTTAGGGGGGTCAGACGTGCGACTCTCGTTTAGAAATCTTGCATTATTTAAGAAAGAGTTTGTTACTTCAAAACATGGCTTAGTCATAAACATAAGAGATAAAGATAATCACTCCCCAATGTAATGAAAAACGTTATATTTATAATTTAAAATAAAATTTATGAAAAGATTATTCGCTTCGGTGGGCAAATGGTCTATGGTGGCATTTTTAAAACTGTGATCCATGAAGCCCTTAACTAAGCCATAATTATCTTAACCTCTCCATCCTTACACCTAGGATTAACTCGTCAACCCACGTCAGTGACCGAATGATCTAAGGCAGAGGTCAGCAACCTCTTTGGGCAATAATCGACTGATAAATCTATCATTGGTAGAGCTACCATCCATCGTTTCTTCGCTATACTTTTTTTTTGGTCAAATACTTGATGTCCCCACTTTTATAGAAAAAATATATACAATATATTTTTCGTATCTAAATTTCTAACATTACCAATTATAATCGATAAAGATAATTTTGCTCAGACTAAAATAATATTATAAAATACAGTCCCTTAATATATTTGCGAGTTAAAAGGCTTTAAGATCGACCTTTAATAACGGTAATTTTTTTTTACGTAATCGACTGAAAACTGCCACGAGATCAACCTGTCGATCACGATCGATCAGGTGCTGAGCCCTAATCTAAGGTGTCACCCTCGTGTTAGAATGAGCCTGCTGAAGACGGGGAGATCCGGGTCCGAGTTCCAGTAGGATTTACTGAGAATGGTACTTCCTAAATAGTTTTTCATTCTCTTTCCACGCAAATGTGGTTAGATTACCTCTGAAATGCTTCCTTCCTTATCCCTGCCCCATCATGGTAATCATCATGTATGCGTTCAACCCGAACAGACAGTAAGACGTGGGTATAAATAAAATAAATAATTAATAAAAAAAACTCGTCAAAACTACGACTTGTTTTAAGTAGCTTTATGTTATGTTTAGTAATCATAATTAAAAATAGCATATTTAAGTTGATTAATAATTCATGTTTTGTATTGCAAATATATTAAAAATAAAAACTTGAAACGCAAGGCTTAAAAATAATAAGACATTCGTTTGAACTAACGAGAGAAAGTGGGAAACCATTTGGGGAAAACCACCCTCAGTACACCCGACTGGGATCGAACTATTATTACCCCATGATCGGCATTATAGTCCTAGTCTATTTCTAGAGTGACGCCTTAGACAATGCGGCCACTGTAGCGGGTTCATTCATTATTTATTATTAAAATAGCTTTGTTAATAATTAAGATATTATGTTAGTAGTAAAAATAAGAAATTCAGTAGTTATTAATTACTTAAGCGGAAAATATATTTTTTAATTTGTTACCATACTAGATAATTAAGAAAACGGCCAACTTTAGGTTTTTAATTATGGAATTAAAATACCGTGAATAGATAATGTCTATGTTATTGACAGCTCACCAACATCAACTTTAACCTTTCAACTAATAAATCTGCCATAATTTAATTAAATTAAAAACCAAATATACCTTTATTATAATCATAGTACCCTGATCCAATAGCAATGCTGTTTTGGAAGAACAGGTGGTGAAAGTATCAAAAAGAAAATACTAGTGTTTTTTTTTAGTTCAACAAAAAAAACATGTGTAAATGAGTCTAAAATGAAATATAATATTCATGACCTAAGGGCATTTTAAAAATATAGAGGAAAGGGGAACAACCGATAAATTGTTCCGTGAGATGGCGGAGTTATCGAATAGGAAGTGAGCAAGCAAATTGGCCGGCTAGAAAGAGGTTGCGCGACTGCCCTTTTATTAAAAACTCCTAATGGAGATGATAATCGGGTTATGTAAGCTTTTAAAATGAACACATGTAGAGAATAATCGCTGTTTTTATACCCTGTTGTTTTTTTCTATCCTTTAGATCAGGGGTGAACAAAGAAATATCGATGAAGGTTAGCGATTCATCGTCCAATTTAATGGCAGTGTTATTTTTGGGGAAGGGTAATTAAATTTGGGTACCGGAGCCCTTGGTTTAAAAGGTGCGAGTCTAGGGAGCGTAAGTTAAGGTCTGTATTTTTGCAGGTTTTTTTTTTTGCCAAAACTTTTTTTTTTCTGTCAAGATAAATCCAATATTTCTCCAGTAGCAACATCGTGACCACATGGTGATGATAACAGTTGTTGAATATCTGTCAAGGGTGGCTTGGAATTTCATGATAACTATTCCTTTTAATTAAAAAAGTTTCTCATAAAATACTAGTGTGCTCATGACAGATATTCAAAGAAATAACTTAAAGAGAATGTAGCCTTGTATGTCTGAGAAATGTAGGTTGAGAAAGTTAGATCCTTAAAATATTGAGGGGGAGATATTGGCTCGGATAAAAGCTGAAAATAAAGGTTTTTATGCTTTAAATAAAATTTTCAGTACAATGATAATGTCTAAAAGAACAAGTGTATATCCCGATCGGGTAGTAAGACGCGACACTAAAAAAAAACACAAAAAACACAGGTGTATATAAAACATTATTACGATCAATGCTAACCTACGGATCTAAATTGTTGACGTTAAGCAAGGAGATGGAGATATTATTATACCAACCTCGGTGACGTAGTTTGCTAACGCTCTGGTTTCGTCGTGCTGCGCTAGACTGCCGAGTACGGGGAGATCGAGCTTCGAATCTCAGTCGGGTGAACTGGGGGTTTTCTATATGGTTTTCTGCTATCCCTCCACGCCAATGCAGGTTCATTTCCTCTAAATCCAACCTTCCTAATTCCCAAGCCATTAGCGTATTTAGTACTTAAGCGTTTAAACCAAACGGGTAGTAAGAAGCGGCGCTAAAAAAAAATTGTGATATTTGTATTTGAAAATAAAGTACGAAGGAAAATATTTGTACCTATGCAAGAAAATGGGCAACTCAGAATTAGGAAACTTTTTGAGGAACATGATATTTTTTAATAAAGCAGACATAACAGTAATAATAATAATAAATATAATTGAATGGTTGAGGCATGTATTGAGAAGGTAGAAGGTAATTATAAAACATGTGTTTCGAGGGAAACTAGGAAGAAAGCCACTGGAAAGACCGAAGCTCAGAAGAGGGTGGTGGTGTAATGAGTGACCAAAGAGCAGTGGGTGTAGATGAGACCGCTGCTGTCGACAAAGAAGCGTGGAAGAATAAAGAACGAGGGTGCGACTGCGCTTCAGGTAGGTAAAGTTAAAAATGTAATTTGAAACTTAGTTTTCAAAATACTTTGTAGGAAAGTATCGCCAACTAGTCTAGTCTAGTCTAGTAGGGGCAGGGAGGTCAAAGTTCGAGTTTCAAATTAATACAATTTGATTTTTTTTAAATCCTAAATGGTTTCTCACTTCTTCTCTTCACGCAAATGTCTATATATTTCCTATAAATCCTACCTTCTCATACCAACCAATTAGTATAATTGAATACATATAGTAATTATTATTACTATCATTATTATTAGCACCCCGTCTTACTAACCGTTCGGCTTAGACGCCCTTACGCTAATATGAGTAGGGTGATTGTGAGAATGGAGGACCTACAGTTTAACGTGGGATCCGAACCACGGTGGAGTCCTGGCATTCCCCACATTCACAAGTTGTGATTAATACACGTCTTGTCAGAGGTGAAGGAAGGGTTTGGCAATCAGATAAATCTGTGCCGGGACCCAGGATTGAACCCCGGACCCCAGTACAGAAGTCTGACACATTACCCCTAGACTACCAGGTTACCTATTACATATAGGTTTAGGACCAATATGAAGACACAATGCAAAGAAAAAGGTGCCCTCTCCGCCCCCAGGCTTTATCTTCTGGATGATTTTTTTTTCAGCTCAAAACGTTACGTTCACGTGCTTTGTTTTAAAGCTCTTTTTACAGATGAAGTAAATTTCATAACCTTGAAGCTAAATATCAAGAGTGATTGATCTATGATAATTTTGTATATGCTATAAAATGCTATTCAATGCACAAGTAGCTTAGGCTACATAGAGAGGAGGACTGGTGCGCTCCTAGCTCCCTGAGACTACAAATTTGACAAATATACACTAATGAATACCCCTAAAGTTTAGGTGTAAGATGAAGTCAATATTTGAGAAATATTAATATTTTTATCACTAATAAATTTAATTCCGAGGCTATTATTAACTAAATTATTGATTGTATTGCTATTCAATCCACTTGAGACATCAGTCTAATTTATACTGACGTGATATAAAGTGCGTCCAAACTGTTATCAAATAGCCGAGTGTATATTTTTGACACAATTAAGGTAGGGGTTTAGTGGACGCGAGAAAAGATTTTTTTTTTTATCGTTTTTGCATTAAACGTATTGGGTTTATTTCAGAAAAATAAATAAAATATTGTTTCAGTATAAACAGAGTTTAATTTTCTTCACATGGTGACATAAACAATACTTGAATATCTGTCAAAGGTTTCCTGAAATTTAATGAAAACTTCTTCTCTTCATTTAAAAAGTTTCTCATCTAATACCGACCGCTACGCTCATGAAAGATATTCAAGAAAGTTGTTGATATCACAATGTGAAGAAATTTAAACTATGTTTGTATTGAAACAATGTTTTAGTTATTTTGACCAAACAATTTTTTTATATATAAAAACTACAATTACACTGGCGTTGTTCACCTTTTCTAAATTCCCACCTTAAGTTTTTACTTTCACGTTTGGCTTGATGGCTTATAAACACAAGAAAGAACTAACAGAATATAGTAATATTTAATGCCATTTTATGTCTACACAAACTATATATCCTGGGCGACCACCGACTTACTCACTCGAACTTTTGACTAAAATTTAATAAAATCAATTATTTAGAATTGAATGAATATCTTTATTTTAGTTTAAAGTAGTAGTAGCAACAGTCTAAACGAAATAGGCCAACCGGGACATGATCCCGTGTCCCAGCAGCCAAACACCCCTGACTACGTATTACTGTGAACCCCTGTTCAAAACAAATGAGATATTATTCTGAAAAATAATTCATAACTTAATTATAAAAGCCATTCAACTTTTAATATTGATGTGTAGTTCTTTTTCACCAACAGGTGCTAACGTGTATTTATATTTTTCCATAAGAATGGTCTTCCGTTTCATGTGTTTATGTTTATCAATTAATGAGTTTTCATGGTCCTGACTTTTAGTTGTATTATTTAGTTAATAATGACAAAATCATAAATGTTTAATGCATTTTTTAAGTTACGCTTTGAAGATTTACGTTACAAAGAATTTTTTCAAGTTTTTTTTTTTCAACAAGCACATCTATTTTAAGAAATTTGCATCGTCATTGGTGGTAAAAATGAGTTTCAAAATATTCTCATTTTAGGTTATTCTTTCTCATATTGAAGTTATTGAGATTATAAAAATTTTCACTCTCGAGATTTTGATTAATCTCTTTCTTACGTTTCATATGAACCAGAACAAAAAATAATAATTTTATGGTGCACCAAACAGACTGTATCCCGCTTTTATCTTAAAATTGACATTTATTAAAGAATCGAAAGATTTGTGAATCGAAATAATAGGTATATACATGTTGTAAAAACATTAAATCAAATATCATAAATGAAATAATATCGTGGACACTGTTACTTAATTACTCTATGGCATTAGGAACTAGGAACATTGTTACATACACGTTGAGGAAAGATATCACTCTTTGTCCACCAAAGAGCATAAGAATCAAATTAATTTTCAAAGACCTGAATTAAAAGATGCTTATATATCAGAAACTATTATTTTTATATAAAAAAATATATGTTTATCCTTACAGTACTACAACTTTAAAAATGTTAAGTTATTTTGTATTTCAAATAGTTGCGGCTAAATATTGTGAATTGGAAAATTTCCCTTATATAAAGTACCATCAAAGTCCTTTTGATGGGGAAATGAGATCTGCCATCTTGTTTATAATAATATAGGCCAACAGTATCTAGATATAATCTTTAATCAAGATCGTCAAAGAAAATTGATATAAAATCGATTTTCTCTCTTTTTGTAACCAAACTGGAGGAAGAGAGTGGGAAAATATTTAGGAAAAACCACCCTCAGTACACCTAGCTGAGATTTGAACCCAGTTCTCCTAATCTATAATGAGAGTGACGCCTTAGACAAGGTAGATACTGAAGCAGGTGAATCAAATTTCACATAAAATATTAAATCAAAAACATAAAAACGAAACCATAAACTGTAAAAAAAGGTTCATTAAAAGTAAGCTATAGTTCAAGTATATCTCGGAAACAATAAAGATAACTTGTCTACGTAATCCTAAAATGAAATGCACGTGTCTCTTGAAAGATCTGTGAAATTAGATAATTAAATGACTTCCAGGTAAAAAAAAATATATTTTTTTTAAATATATCCAGAAAAGAACGTTAAGTAGAATCACTTTCGCCCAAACAAGGATTCCTTTGCGGAAAACCGGATAGTTTGAATAACCTGACTCGTTCTGTGGCGGTGCAGCTGTAACCCTGATCGCAAAGACGCTGTCATCGCTCATCTGCCCCGTATTTTACGAGAAATATGGCCAATAAAAATTACGTTACTTCCAAAAAATAGTGAAGATTGGGTGTTCTAGCATTCCTTCCCCCCTTCTTACTTAGACCCCTCCCTACTTTAAATATTTTCACCTCCTCACCGATTAAATAATAAGGACGGTGCAGATGTTCTAATTCATTCGGTGTAAATTTGTCCCATTCGGATGTAAATCTTCTACCGTCGGTTGATCGTAGGTAGGTGATATTTCTCGTCTTCAACGAGGTACAGTATGGCCGTGGTAAGATGGTGCCTTAGGGTGTGTTGGAAGAGGGGGCAAGTTAAGATCAAATGTTTTAGTAGAGGAATATATATTTTTTGTATTGCCACGTATTACAACCGGTTCAGGTTATGTGTATAATTAATATAGCGGAGTGGGAATGAGGAAGGAAGTATTTTAGAGGTGATCTACCTACATTTGCGTAGAAGGAGAGTGGGAAACCATTCAGGAAAAAAAAAACTTCAATATATTATTATTATTGTTTTGAGGCCCATCGACACATTGAGGTCATTAGGGCCTTGAAATATATTAAAACTTAGTCTAATCCCCATAGGGGAGAAACGTAGTAATTTTCCTGCAGAATATACAGGAAAATATACAAAATAATAAATGATATAGATAAAAGATAGAGATAAAATACACATTTAAGACACTCCATAGGAGTGCTCAAATGGGCTCTTAGTACGAATGAGTGATACACTTGCTAAAAAAAAACCACAGGTGTATCACTCCGATAAGACAAAACAAACATATTAAAACAATATGTAAGTTAAAAGACAAAATAAACATATTAAAACAATATACAAGTTAAAGAGACAAAACAAACATTTTAAAATATACTAAAATGTTAAAAATGTCTCAACGAGAAATATCCAGATGAGTCACTTTATAAAAGTGACTCAAATGTCATTAAAAAGATCCGCCTGGCGTATAAAACGGAGTAAACAAATAACTCCATCCGCGCTATCGCGTAATAAAAAGCGTAAGTCACCATTAAAATCAAGGGGCTAGTTTGCGACACTCCACCAAAATGTGATACACACTTAGAGGAGCATCGCAAAACTCACAAACTGGGGGTGGGTCCCCTCTCAATAAAAACCCATGGGTCAATGATGTATGTCCGACGCGGAGCCTCGTCACGATGACCTCCTCTCTTCTAGACTTTCGTATAGAAGAGGGCCACCGCGACACACCGTCCCTGATGGACCGCAGCTTGTTCTGAGCAGGGGTCGAGACCCACTGCTCGTGCCAGGTGCGTAAGACTCCACGCCGAACATAGCCCTTTAGATCTAAAAACATGACACCCAGACTCGCCTCAGGAGGCAGGCGTGCTGCCTCCTTGGCCGCCTGGTCCGCCAGTTCATTTCCTGAAAGACCGGCGTGACCAGGAATCCAGCAAAAGGCGAGTCGGGTGCTTAATGAATCAATTTTTAAAATTTGTTCGTGAATCATCTGCACGAGGGGATTCCACGAGTAGAGAGTGGACAATGCCAACAGAGCACTCATGGAATCCGTGCAGATGAGAACAGAACGGTGACTATTACGGTATACAAAACACAGAGATTTAAAAATGGCATACAATTCAGCCGTAAAAACGCTGGTTTCTTTAGGTAAACCGAATTTAAAATTGGATCCCTCCACAACAAAAGCACATCCCACGGAGGCCCCGCATTTTGAGCCATCCGTGTAAATGCGTTTAAAACCAAGAAAGCGGGTTGCGAGGAGCTCATTAAAGGTCCTCTCGTATAAAAAATGTGGGGTGGTAGCTTTAGGGAACTTGGCAAGGTCGAAATGGCATTTCCTCCAACACCCTCTTTCCCTCCACCACATATGAGAGTATATTCCAACAGTATTGTTTTTTTCAACACTTTGTCTTACTACCCGTTAAGCTTATACGCATGTATTCACTACCCTGATGTGTTTAGGGATGATAAAGGTTGAATTTAGAGGAAGCGTACCCGTATTTTCGTGGAGGGAAGAGTATAAAACCACATAGGAAATGCCACCTTCAGTATAACCGACCGGTATTCAAACCTCGATCGCCCTGTCATCGGCAGTCTAGTCTATTGCGAGCGTGACGCCTTAAACCGCGTGGCAACGGAAGCAGTTAGAAAGTTAAACTGAATATTTGGGAAATGTCGAATTGAGACTTGTATAGAATCCGACCAAACGAAAACGACACATTCAACAACTATCTGATGACGGCCGAATAGTACCTCGACCGCCTAACAAGTATGTACATCGAACGGAAGAACCACTTCAATGACAAGATAATTGTGTTGCCCTCCAATAAAGAAACCAGTTTTATTGGGTGTTTTTTTCCCCCCCATATCTTTCCTGTACTTGGCGTGTGTTAACTCAAACAGGAATTTGAGGGAAATACATTAGGCCAATTAATTAAGAAGACTAATCCGATTTCAACCGGATAGGTGAAAACCAGGGAAAATTACTTTCCGGTTCTAGGACAATTAATTTTTGTAGTTAATATTAACACCTTTAGAACATGTATTTCCACTCAACGAAGCAATTCGAACATAGGTAGACTTATGTAAAGCTATTGCTCTTCCGAATCTAAAGGTTCTCTAAATTGAATCCTTAACCTTAGCCCAATCTGTAGCGTGTCTCCCTAATTAACTAATGTTACCGGGTTCGATACCCAGCATAGAAGAAAAAATATTATTCATTAAATGTGTGTTTACCCCCTGACAGTGATGAATTAAAAACTGAGTGCTGGATGTTGGGTTTGTTCTAGATTTAAGATGGTTAAAAGTCGTGTGCTGATATAATCAGTCAGTACAGAAAATACTTCTTAAGGTGAGAATGTAGAGGACGCGAGAAAAAGCCAGTGTTTTTGCAGAAAAACTTTTTTTTTGCCAAAAGTAAATAAATATTAAATCCAGTAGAAACAAATTATTATTATTATTATTATTATTATTATTATTATTAGCACCGCGTCTTACTACCCGTTCGGGTTATACGCACTTACGCTAATGTGTTATGGTAGGGTGATTGTGAGATGAAATGGAGGACCTACAGTTTAACGTGGAATCCGAACCATGGTGGAGGCCTGGCATTCCCCACATTCACAAGATGTCTTGTCAGAGGTGAAGGAAGGGTTTGGTAATCAGATAAATCTGTATCGGGACCGAGGATTGAACCCCGGCCGCCAGCAGAAACAAATTAGTTTAGTTTACTTTATATAGTGATATCAATATTTGCTGAATATTTGTGATGAGCATGGTGGAATCAGGCAACTTTTTAAATTTAAAAAAAGTTATCATTAAATTCCAGGACACCTTTTACAGATATTCAAGAACTATTTTTTACTATTTGAAGAAAATTAAACTGTCTCTACTGAAGAGTTATTTTATTTATTTTGCCAGAAAACTTTCTTTTGCTATAAAAACTGCAAAATACTGCCCTTAACTAACAACCCCTACCATCCTATCTAAACACATTTTGACATATTGTAGTTACTCCTCTGCGTCAGTTTTATAAATATTTTTATTTAATAAGTCTCTACCCTAACTGTATCGGTGTGCACGTTGACTAGACGTTAAACTACTAAAGTCTGCTTTTCCGACGATGAAAAGAACGGGAATCAAATACCAGTCGGGTGTATTTAGGGTAAATTTCTCCTTAAAGGTTTCTCAAGCTTCTTAAACAAAGGTATATTTTACATAAATTATTCCTAACTCATCCCTACCCCATTACGATAATTAAATACGGATAAACCGGACAGGTATTAAAGAACTGGATTAAACACAGCAAAAAAGTCCGAATATTAAATGTATTTGGGAAATTTTTAGGATCCATTCCTGTGTTATAAAATTTTGAAACAATCATAGACTTGTTTCAAATAAATACAAGGAACATTAAAACATTAATTACAACAATACTAAGTTTGGCTTTTTAAAGATGGAAATTAGATTTGTTTGCGTTTACGGTCGTAAATGGATACCTCTTTGAATTGGTTTAGATATAGTTTAAAAGAAATTATATACGTGAAAAGAACAAGGCCTTTAATCTAGCCTGCCAATTATTTTCCTAATGAAGGATCCAAGAACATTACTGACGTCACGATTCGCTCAAAATAGACTGCCATATGAATATGAAAGGATTTCTGGGTAGCTTGTCTCCCGCGTTGGTGGGACACGGTGCACTCTCGTGTTTTACTGGATTGCCAGTAACGGGGATAACATGGTTTCGAATCCCGGTCGGGTGTAATAAGGGCGTTTATGCTCCCTTCTAAATGGCTTTACACCCTCCCTCAACACTAATACAGGTACATTTGTTTCTAAAATTATAGCTCCCTGACCCGTATTCCATTACCGTAATTAATGTAAGTGTTTAATCCGAACGAGTATTAGGACAAAACAAAAATTAAATTTAAAAAAAAAGGAGCATTGACTTGTTAAGCGGGGGTTTGATATTCATGTCCAGATGTAATTTTTTAAACTATTCTATTTAATAGGTATGGTTGATTACGAAAAATATCTCTCCCTCATCAACCACCCATCCGACTTCCCCCTTCGTCCCCGCAATTAGCCAAACATGTTCACTAGTAGCGCAATTCTCTCCACACAGCACTTTGCACTATCGCCGATAATTGCGAACATACTGACGTGATGCGGGTGAGGGGGGTAAGGGGGGAGGGGGAGGAAGCCTAGATTCAACCACTTGCCATGCGGGTCACACAACGTAACAGGCTCATTATGATATTCGAAAAGCTCTACTAGAATATTAAATCGTTTGCCAACAACACCTCCCCCCTCCCCAACCCATTTTCCAACGAAATAATTTGATGACGCTCCCGTACGACTACAAAATATCGCCCTTCGGTGTAATAGAGAGCTCTTTAAACGGGATTAAAGATATGTAATTTAATAGACACGTGCACTGCCCAACTTTAATTAAACTTATTAATTGTACAGTCCAATTTTCATAGGAAGAAACTTTTAAGATACAAATACTTTTTGTGTGTGTGTGGTAGACATTGGTAGCACCCGTTCTAATTGTCAAACGATATAAGGCATCAATGTCATGTTAGATTGGCCTTCTGATGACGCAGATAGCCGAGTTCGAATTCCAGTTGGGTATACCGAGGTTGTTTTCTCTTAAACGGTTTCCCATTTATTTTCTTTCCATGCAAATGCAGGTAGATTACCAGTGAAACGTTTCCTTATTTGAATAATTATCATACAGGACTATGCGTATAGCCCGGACGGGTAGTAAAACGCGGCGCTAAATAAAATATAGGATGCACACACACATACACACAAACTCGGCGAGGAAAATAACGTCGTATGAACTTAGTTTTTCATTTATTTGAGGTATTTAACCTGCACTTTCTGAACCGATCTAATATATCAGCACAAGACTTATAAACCAACTTAATTGACGAACAAACACAACATCCAGCCCCAGACCGTTAATTCATCACTTTAAGAGGGTAAACCCACATTTCCCCGATGATAAATTATTCGACCATGCCAGGAGTCGAAAACCCTTAACTCTGCACCCAGACACGCTACAGACTGAGCTAAATTGTCGGATGACGTCATACGAAAATCGACGACGCCAGCGCTCTGCTATCGTTGTCACCGCCTCCTTCACAGCTTCCGTGTTGATGAGACGTATGACAAGAAAAACAGGGAAAGGAGGAGTAGGTGTGTGGGCGTATGAGGGTTGCGGGGGAGGGGGGGGTGAGAAAACATGTCAACAGTTAAGAGAGTCGAAACGTTTGCGCCCAACAATAATCAGGTCCACATGCTACCTTATAACACACAGATACACAAGAGACCCTCGGAGATAAGCGCGGAAGGGCGACCGACATGTGACAACCATAAACAACGTTGTCGTCCTCTCGGAAGATGCGTTATCCACCCCCACCCTCCTTAACCCACCCTCCAGTTTTAGACTTTCCTCTGTCTATACGAGGGCTTGTTAGCTAGTCTCATCCCTCAGTAACGCCACTGGCTCTTGATTTATTGCGCAGTCGCACCCGCGAAGGGATTCACCCCTCCCCCCCTCTCCCTACTTCTTCATCCCTGCTTCTACAAACCAATTAGCTAGAGAGAAAAATGGTGGCCATAACTGGGGAAGAAACTATATGTTCATTAAATGAGGGTGTAATCACGCTAATACACGTCTTGGGAGGTCATTTCGATATAACTCTTTGACCCCGCATCGGTGTGCGCACGGACTAAACGACAAACTCACCTAGTATTTTTGGCTAGTGGCTGGGGTTCGAATCCAAGATTGTTTTCTTATATCCCCTCTCTCAAACGTGGGTATATTTATCTTCACTCTACATTCATAATCCTTATCACATTAGCGAAATTAAATGTTGATATATGAGAAGATGCAATAGAACAAAAAAATGGTAGGTCTACGATGTTGATACAGCACAAACTTTCTTTCCCTTTTATCTTAAACTGGAGACATTTATTTCTGTCAAACAGTATAAAAATAAATTGCAAATTTTGGAAACCGAGATAAAAATGTATATATTTGTATATAGATTAGAAACTATTGATTTTATGAACAAATATTTCAGATAAGATATTTTTTTTATTGTATTACAATTTTACACTGATAAGTTATCTCGTACATTAAATAGGTGCGGAGGTATTTAAAGTACGCTAAGAGTAATTTTAATGGAAAAATAAGAGCTTACCTTTTTTATGTTAAACAGTGCCTAGCTAAGAAATTTAATCAAAATCATTATAGTGAGTTGGAGATTTTTTTTTTTTTTGCCCTTCGGTAAACTACCTTCAATTTTAGGATTGGTTATTAAATTCCACAAAATCCTCTTGAGAACTCTATGAAAACCCTAAATACCAAGTTTTAACCTGATCGGCAAAATAATTTAGGCTCTAGTCCAAGATACAGATAAGCAGATAGATGGCATCGCGTATACTACTTTTTCGGTTTCAGGTGGTCATGAAACTTAGACTCAAAGTCTCGAGGTTAATTTTTTTTTCTATATCAAGTGTTTGACGTTTGACAACGGATCAAATCAGCACACGACTTATTAACTAGTTTAGTTCTAGAACATACAGCGCAGAGCCCTCTGACCATTAATTCATTAATCTTAAACGACAAGTTCCAATTTTATTATTGTATTGTTGGAAATAAAATGTTTACCTCTTATTTAGCATACTACAGTAGCCTCATGGCTTCTTTGGTGATGACGGACAGATCACAGCTGACAGCTTACGGCTTTGAAAAGTTACCAGACCAAATTATGTATCCCTACTCTGAGCCATATGATCTGCAAAAATATATGTTTAGCAGCTGTCACTTCCGACAGTCAAAATTTAAGTATATACCTAAATGTTGACAGTCAGAAGTCAGCTGTGAGCTATCAGTCAGCACCAAAGAAGCCACGGGGCTACTGTAGGTTAAAGTGATATTGACTGAATTACGGGGGTCTAACATTTTCATTAATGTATTGATTCGTAATCTATTTATTAAAAAAAACATTAATAGATGTTTAACGAAATAAAACTTTTGATAAACGTTAGGTTTCATGTGCATAAGGAGATTTAAAATTTTATTTTGTACCCATTTAAATAATCAAATTCTCTTATGCGTCAATTTCGTGCTGTACTGAACTTTTAATAAAGAGGAGATTGGGGTTTTAACACTAGTTGGTTATACCGAGTTTTTTTTAAAATGGTTATTACAGTGCTCCTTCACGCAAATGCGGGTACAATTTCTCTAAATTTAACCTTATTTGCGTATAACCCGAATGGATGGTAAGACGGTTTGATTTAAAAGAAACGAAATTTTTTCAAAAGCCAAAAACTTTTCCAGGTATTTTTCACACGGAAACACGCTTACACACACCCACACACGCTACATATGAGTGATGGATAAAAAGGCAGGAAGAGAGAGATGAGAATAGTTTAAGAGGGGAAAGGAAGGAGAACGAATGTGTGTAGAGGGGAACTTTAGAGGTTATGGGGGAGTGAGAGACCACCAAAGGAGAGTTCTACTGGACCCAATCGCTACCCAATTAGCTATGCCTCCGTCCTCAAGAGAAACTAATAAATCCACATGCTCATTTCCCGTAAAGACAAGTCTACAACAGTCGTCAAATACTTCCCTGACAGTATGGGGAGGAGAATTAGGGGGATTCATTCCCTCCTCCCCCTTTGAATCGGTGATCAAATGGTCTAAGACGTCACTCTCGTATTAGAGCATTAATGGAGAGATTGGGGCTTGAATACATGTCGGGTTTACTTAAGGGGGAATTTTTCTAAATAGTTTTACAATCGACTTTAAATAAAAATTTGATACATTTCCTCTTAATTATACCTTCCTCATCCCTATCCCAGTAGTGTAAATATTCGGATATACCGATCGGGTAGTAAGACGCGTTGCACAAAAATAGAACAAAAATCAGGTAGTAGGCCTACCAGCCGTAGAAATCCCCCAAATGTAATCCAACATGTTTGTTTATTATGAACCAAACGGGGTTCACATAAGAGAAAATTATTATTATAGCACCCGCCTCGGTGGCGTAGTTGGCTAACGCGCTAGTCGTGTTGAGCTCGACTGCTGAGGACGGGGAGATCGAAGTTCAAATCTCGGTCGGGTGAACTGGGAGGGGTTTTTCTTAAATGGTTTTCCACTCTCCCTCCATGTAAGTGCGGGTTCCCTTCCTCTAATTCAACCTCCCCAATTCTCAATCCATTAGCGTAATTAGTACTTAAAGCGTATAACCCGAACGGATAGTAAGACGCGGTGCTAAATAATAAAAAAATAAAATATTATAATAGCTTGTCTTTGAGCTTAATATTTATCTTTTGAAAAATAATAATTACTATGGAATAAGTTCGGCACTAAATACTGCCCTAGGCCTAAGAACTTGCATGAATAGTGATGCTACCAACTTCCCGGACCTAAAAGACTACAACTACCTTTCGATACCATATCGCTTTGAGTGACAATTGATGTGTACTCTACGAAGGGTTGTATATTCAAAGAAATTACAACATGGTCAATACAGTCTGACCTGATATTATTTCTGAAAATTCAATTTTGTTTAAAAAAAATATAGTTTTAATGTAGTTAATTTTTTTTTTGTCATCACGCACGAGTAGTTCATCTAGAAACATAGCTAAGAGAATAACCTTGTTTTACAAAATTTTGAAAAATGATGGTATATATTGAAAAAAATCGAATTATCACCATTCTACAATCTTTCATAATTTTCTTGGTATTGTTAAGTATCGACATAGGGGAGTTAGGGGGGGTGGGCAGGGGGTAATAAGAATCCACACATCCCGTAATTTTGCCAAAGTGTTTGTATCCACATTCTCAAACATCCATCAATAACCATTAAGTGGTTGGTGTGACACTGTAGTTGGGGATACAATATAACGGTGGAGGGAAAAAGGGGGTGGGGAGGGGTAAGGGCAGTTTTGTGGTAAGGGTGGGAGGCCATCTGGCATGTTTTTGGGGGAAAACAAGTTATAGGTCCTTGCATCCCATCGTTTCGCCAGTTAACTCTTATATAGAGGATACAGTGAGAAAGAAAATTTGGGACGCTCTTAAAATTAACGACAGCAACAGTGAATTAAATACGGTCCTTGCTAGACAACCATTGGAACATACCATGGTTTAAGGGTGACATATGGGAGGGTAGTTATAAACGTAACAGAAGTTTAGAAATCACGACTATTTATGAAGTGGCTTGATATTTATATTATTAATATTGTGTTTATCAAAGTTCTTACCCGTTAAAAGTCTAAAGTTTAAGTTCAAACAGTTTTAAACATTTTTTATGATAACTTAATTAAAACCCTAAAAAACAATCCCACAGATTAACATTTCCTGTCGTAACCTTATAAAAAAAACATGACTATTTGATAGAGCAAGACTAGATCTAGATTTCTAACCGTGTCAGAAACCAGCTGATAATTTTCACCTTCATCTTGTTGAAAATGATATTTAAAAAAATATCAAACAACATTTTAAATAATGCAGGATTTCTTAACGACTGCAACACGTCTCAATGCTTCACCATGTAAGGTTTTCATTGCTAAATTCACTGCAATTTTCTAGTAAAGGGTCTTATCTGACTGCTATAAAAGTTACTAAATCCAGTTTCACGTCATGTTGTGTGATCTTCATTTGTAGCTTTTGGTAGATTTCAGTACCTACAGTAGCCCTATGGCTTCTTTGGTGCTGACTGACAGTTCACAGTTGACTTCCGACAGTCAACATTTAGGTATATACCTAAATTTTGACTGTCAGAAGTGACAGCTACCAAACACGTGTTTTTGCAGATCATATGGTTCGTAGTAGGGATACATAATTTTGTCTGGTAATTTTTCAAAGCTGTCAGTCAGCACCAAAGAAGCCATGGGGCTACTGTATACTATGACACTAGTTTTTTTACATCCATTTCTATTTCCAGCATGTGTCTTGGGTAAGTTTTTTTAATCACGTCATACATTTTCTATTACCGGTTTGCTAGGTTTGTCGTAGCTTCATACACCTTATAATCTGACTTATGACGACTAGGACAGGCACAACATCCAGTCCCCGGTCGTTAATTCATCACGGTATCGTCTTAGGGGTGAGGAAGGAAGTATTTTAAAGGTAGTCTACCCGCATTTGTGCGGAAGAAGAGTGGGGAACCATTTATGTAAAACCACCTTCAGTAGGTCTATAACTGACCGGGACTCGATCCCTGATCTCCCCATCATCAGCAGGCCCATCTATCACGTGAGTGATGTCTTAGACCATTCATCCACCGAAGTGGGTAGTTTATATATATATAATCCTAGTATGATAGGGGTAGGGGAGATAATTCTTAGAAGAAATGTACCCACGTTAGCGGAGATGAATAAATACCCAGGACGCACTATAATAGAATGTGACCCCGATTCTTCCCGTTACTGGAAATCCAGACCAGGTGAGCCTGGCATTTGATCCGCGTGTCCACCCAAAGTGCGTGTATTTATTTATAAGGAAGTGCTAGCCACACAAATATAAATCAAATAAAAACATAGGTCTCTACCTATAGACCCCTTTAGCACAAACATGTCGCAAAACGTCACACTATGTTAGCAACAAT
>CABEEJ010000525.1:159855-175779 GCA_901482245.1 Timema douglasi
GAGTGGGGGGGGGGGGGGGGGGGGGGGGGGAGGCCCGGTGGCAAGAGTCGGATCACCCCCAGAGACCAACAGACCTACCCTCGAGGCGCACTAACCACCCCCTGCTTACCCCCGGAGCGAGAGGGTGATTGGTATAACTTACCACGAAATTGGCCTCCACTTTGATGGAAATGTGATTTTATTGAGGAAGTCATTCATTGTTACGGAGTGATGTATTTAACAACTTAAGAAGTTCATATTGTGGGTTTAGATCCGAAAGATTGCTTTATTCTTCACAAATTATTAGGCTGAACTGATATGGAACGCAACTTTAGGTCATTAGGCCTAATTTTTTTTGCAGTTTTTACATAAAAAAACAGACGACCCATGCTAAAAACTCCATGACGTCAACCCACAAGTGAGCTATACCAACCAATTCGCCGCCGTATGTTGGCGAAGGTGGCGCCAACATTTACGGATAAAGGGTATCGTGTGGCCAACGCAACAAACCCCTCAGCTGCTTATCTCAGTTTTCTAGACCGGAGTCGCTTCTACTTTATTCACCTTCACAAGGCCGTGTTTGGCCCCTTTCTAGACTCATTCCACTGAACATCTGGAAGTGCCAAGGACTGAACCCCATACCTCTGGATCTGTAGCCTGGAACTTTTGACACTAGACCAAAGATACGTTTAGCTTAATTTTCTACACATATTGATATGAACAGTTCCTTAATATCAAATGGGAATTATAGACATTTAATGAGAAACTTTTTAAATTTAAATTTAAATTTTCTTATTAAAGTTAATCAAGTTAAACGAATCATAAAAATAAATTGATATTTTATTATTCGCGCTAAAATAAATTGCTATCAAAATATAAAAAATACTGGCCAAAACTCTCGTCCCTTTTTATTTAACCTTTAAATATATATTTTTGCTAAATTATGGGAATACCCGTTAATATTGGAAAGTTTATTCAAAACAAAATAGATGAGACCTACACTTAAATACACAACGTCATGTTAAAATTTGATTATCTATTAGCCATCTGAACTGCTGCATCACTTCAAATAAATTGTCCCATTTTCTTAGAAGTGGGGGAGATACATATTAACATATAAAACACACAAAAAACTTATTAAAAACTTATTTTAATGGAATAGGAAATGAAGGGTACATGAGAAAATCATGTGAAGTTAAATTTTAGTTCGAATTGAGTTAGTGCTGACATCTGGGAGATAATAAAGAAGAGAGCTTTATAATTCACTTTTGATTATGCTTAAAAGAAATCTCGTTCATATTTTACTCTTTTTTTTTCTGGTGTCTCTATGGGTATCGAAAGAAAAATATGAGTGTCCTAGAAAATGTGACTTTGCCTCTTTTCCCTTATACTTTTCAATTGGAATCGAATTTGTTTTATATAATCAAATAAAAGCATAGAGATAACATTCATGACAAAGACTTATTCGTAACATTATGAAATTAGCAGTTGTTTTTATTTTAAATTAAGGGAGCGAGGTTTACTGTTCACGAAATGATCGGTAAAATATTACGGAGATTAAAATTAGTACTTTCTTAAGAAAAACCATTCTTGTTATTTTTCCATGAATAGAATTCGTTTGTTTTTTATAGTATTTTACATATTGGTAATAATATACCAAACACATCCGAGTAGTCACTTTGGTTGAATGAATTGACATGTGTGAGCTGAGAGGGAAAAAAAAAAATCCCATAAAACCGAAAGAAAGGGATTATTAGTTCATGTATATAAAAATATTCCACGAGAGAAAACTGATACTATGAAGTATGAAAGAGAAAAAAGATCGATTAATAAATGTTCAATCTTATTTTAGCTAGTTTCTAAGTGACACATCTTTATATTCAGTATGTTGAGTGTCACATTTGTAGAGTGACGTGTGAATGACTAAAGTAGTTGATGGATGAGTTTGGGATGGTCGTACTAGAGATGAAGTGCTGTCATTATCATCATCAGATGAATGATTAGGAGTGACTTTTAGTTCGTCTCTTTTTTTATTATATCTCGTGGAAGTTTAGAATTACCTTTCAAAAAATAAAAGCTACAACAGAACCTCACTTACAAACTAACTACAATTAAGATAACTTTAATAAAATACCTGATATTGTTCATTATGTTATACTTGAATAAATAAGTCACGGTTACGGTCTAGAAAAATGAGATTAATGGCCAGAGGCTTTGGTATTATGACCACATGACACACACTGTCCGCAAATGTTGGCAAAATAATCGTTAATGGTGGCGGCCGCTTGGATGGTACAGCTAACTTGCAGACTCACGCCATGGAGTTTTTTTTAATTTTATACATATTTTAGAAACAGTTTTCTACCAGTTTTGGAGGTCAAATTGTCTGACGCGTCACTCTCACAATAGACTGTAATGCTGATTATGGGTAGATCAAAGTTTGAATCCCAGTCAGGTTTACTGAAATCTGTTTTCCTAAATAGTTTTCCACTCACCTCCAGGCAAATACGTAGATATATGCTTTCTCTAAATTCAAACTCACTCAACCATAGCACACCATCGTAATTAGTACCTGTATACGCATAGAATAAACCAGTAGTAAAACGTGGCAACAAAAAAAAAGGCGTTGTATAGTCAGTTTATATTAAAAAAAAGTACATTCTGTTTATAAAATGTGTAAATTCAGTTCATTATATTTAGATTGACTGGTGTCATTAATATTTCTTAAGTATCAATTTTGACAGCATATTTATTATTAACGGCTTAATCCTAATATTACTGGATGAATATGGTTATAGGGTGACCTGGTTGTCTAGGGGTAATCACTCCTGTGCTGGGGGTCCGGGGTTCAATCCTTGGTCCCAGCACAGATTTATCTGATTACCAAACCCTTCCTTCACCTCTGACAAGACATATGAATGTGGGGAATGCCAGGCCTCCACCGTGGTTCGGATTCCACGTTAAACTGTAGGTCCTTCATTTCATATCACAATCAGCCTACCATTGCACATTAGGGTAAGTGCGTATGAACCGAACGGGTAGTAAAACGCGGCGCTAGTAATAATATGGTTATATAGAGGAAATTAAAATGCATTGTCGTGTAAAAGGCATTGAAAACCACAGTAAAAACTACTTGAGAATATTCCCTCCAATGTGAGCTGTATCAACTCTTTATTGTATAATAGAAAAAAATATGGATTAATTAGAAATACGAGAGGTTTATATATAGCCTCATTAAAGAATATAAAATTGTTCATATATTTTTCGACTCTTTGTTGTAGGTCTACCTTACATTAATACAGTCAAATATAAATGGTAATTTAGAACAATTCATAAAGTAGAATTTGCAGTCCAATGTGAAAGGGCAAAACGCACTTTCATTTTCGATAGACAGTGACAAAGAGTTTATGGGATAAACTATAGTTAATCATTTCTTCGAGAATAGCTCAACCTAATATTCAAACACTAAAATTATATTTGTATTGTGTTAATTCGTAATACCAAGGGAACCATAATCACAAATTAAGAGTAAACATTTTTATATGTTTGGGACAATCATTTAAAACTTGTTTTATCAGCCGTGAATAAATAAACTGGATTATATCTTGAATACAAACAAAGGATTTTATGAGAAAGCTAATAAATAGATAGATTAAACTGGTTATTTGACCATATGACTGTGTTGATCATGACTTATTGTTTGGCATAGGGTTTCATTAAATCTAGTTTCAACATACACAATAAAAATAAAATATTTTCAAAGCAGGAGACAAACTAATATTCTTTCAAATAAATATTATTCATGGTAAAATTCAAATTTTAAATAGTAAAAATGTATTTCGCAGTATACTTTTATGATTGTTAAAATGTTAAAGTCATATAATTGAACACTCAGGCTGAATATCATAGTCAATTTATGTTTAGAGTACTGGTATTATTTACACGATTTAGTGATTGTAATAACTAGCAGGTTCTTAATTCTAAACAATCAATCCTATGTAAGAGGAAGTGAAAATACGATAATAACTATTCAATATTAGCTCTCGTCAAAGAAACTGTAGGCCTATACAAATAAAATTGTGGGAATAGCTTTATCTTCAGTTTGCTATTTGGTATCTTACTCCTTTCTTTCGTGTCAAAGCTAGGTCAATTAGAATCCCTTCCTAAATACAGTCAGATTACTCTTACAAAAAAACTAGAGGAATATTTAACTTTATACAATGTTATCAGTGAGCAAAGTATTACAGAAAAAACCAGATATAAGCATTAAACATAGGTCATGGCTGCGTGGCGCAGATACACAGCATGGTAGTTGATTAGATCATGGGGAAAGCGGACGGGAGAGTTTGAGTTTCCTCGGGAATCCTCTTAAAGGCATAAAACACTGTTCTCAAATCGGTTTCATTATTTGGTAGCATCTAAACTTAATGAATGTGTTGAATGAATTACTACTTATACTGTTTGGTACGAAGCCAACAGCACAATTGTGTTAGGTGTGATAGGGCACCTTATATACTGTGGTTCTTTCAATTTACTTATTTGTGTTTCTTAGATAACGCATGGAAAGTTTATTTTGGTGTTCATCGGAACAATACCTTCATAGAGCCACTGTGAACGTGCTAGCAATTTTACCTTAATATAGGTACTTTTTAAGTTATTTTATGGCTTAGCTTGTAAATTATGTTTATTTATTTTTTATTTTTAGATAATAAATTTTAACTATTTATTCTAGTGTTCGTTGGAATAATGCCTTCACGTAAGTGAGCCAATATTAATGTAAGGACTGCCTTAAATTTAAATTCTAGTTTCTTACTATAGGTAGTCGTTTATGTGTGGTAATGTCAACATTATACAACATTTATTTCCATTAATACTTGTCTGAAATGATGTTTTGGTAGTTTTTAGATGATTCGCTGGAACAAAATAAATGGTACGGAACTCCGCACGGACTTTCTCGCGCTATTGTTTGCAAATGGATATATTTACTCAAAACTCTTAATATATGTGAAACGAAATAATACACACTAGCAAACATAAATTGCGTCCCAGTTTTAAATTTTATAATTTTGTTATTAAAGAATTTATGTCCTCGTTTGTATTTTTGGATCGATAAAAAATATCAATGTTGGATCCACAAGGGTCAACACTTCGTATTAGAATTTCAACTTCCGGTTAAAATTTTCGACATTTTATTGGGTGTTGAAAATCTTCATGCCATCGCATTGCTATTAAAATTCCTCATTTATAAATTTTGCCCAATAAAAATGTTAATATTGACTATTGAGTCCAAAATGGATATAGATCATTGTTGTACAAACATTTGTACAAACATTTCAAAGGTTTAAGGAAAAACAACAAACTTTTAGAGACTTATAATATTTAATTACTCTATGGCATTGGATAAATTATTGCGTTAAAACTTATGTAGTATTTCTTTACAACTTAAGCTCACAAAATGATATTAATATATTTGCTAATATCTCAGAAACTGTTGGATTTATAAAAATATATTTCATATAAAAGTTTCTTATTTTTAATAGTACTACAATTTTGCAATGATAAGTTATCTAGTATCTCAAATAGTTGCGGAGATACGTAAATTTCAACTTCTGTAAAGTACCCTAAAAGTCATTTTCACGGGAAAATGAAAATAGTTTATTTATAATCTTAATCAACTCCCAGATACGAATTTTAATCAAAATTGTTAGAGTAGATTTTGAGAAAATACATTTTTTTTCTTTTCGCCCTTTATTAAACTATTCTTAATTTCAAGTTTAAACAGACACACAGACAGACAGCATTGTAAAGACCACTTTTTAGGGTTTGGGAGATCTTGATACGTCGACATTCATCAACATTCCAGGCTAGGTTTTTTTATGGTCGCAATACTTTACCTTTAGTGTTCGAAAAGTTACAAAATATATATTTGCGTATAGCTTGAAAGTTATTGGTTTTATAAAAATATGCTTCGTTTAAAACATTTGTAATATAAATAGATCTACGTATTTGTAATGATAAGTAATTTCATTTCTCAAATAGTTTCGGAAATATGATACAAAATGAGAATTCACGCATCAGACCGGAGCCCTTAAAGCCATTTTGCCAAAATATTGAGAGTAGCCATTTTGTTTGGAATATTTATAAATGTTTATAAATGATATTTAATCAAAATAGTTAGAACCGATTTTGAGAAAATCTACTTTATCTCTTTTTGCCCTTCAGTAAACTACCATTAATTTTAGGGTTGGATATCCAATTCCAAAAATTCCTTGAAGCAACCCTATGAAAAGTCAAGATACCAAGATTTAGCTCGATCGGTAAAATAATTTAGGCTCAAGTTGGAGGTACAGAAAGACAGACGGGAATTAAAAACCACTTTTATCATGAAACTTCAAGATTCATCAAAATCTAGAGTTCGATTTTTTTTGACGATCACAATACTTTCTCTACCTGTAAGATAGCGAGGAAGTAAAAAAGATAAATAAAAGGATTGTTGTGGTGCTGGTGGTTTGGGGGGAAGGGAGGGGGCGGGGGTAACACAACAGTACAACGCAATAGTGCGAGTGAGTGATGGTTTGATAGTGGGCGGAGTGGGGTTAACATGATTCTAAGACGACAATTGCTTGTTTCCTGTTTCGTTAGTTCAAGGTTTTGCTTTGGATTTGATGGAAAAGGGGGGGGGGGAAGAGGAGGAGGTTAAGAAGGTACGAGGAAGGGGGAGAAGAAAGACTGAAGGTTTGTAGCCCGCCGGAGGACTTAACCTCAGGAGCCCCACAAGCTCTTGACAGCAGGAAGCCGATTTGGTGGCTGCCACGTCGAGATGCTGAGAGGAGATACGGAGAGGTCTGGACCAGTGGAAGAGCTCCTTATCTCGAAAATAAAAATGGGATGAGGAAAAGCGCAGTTAAAATATAGGTGTTTTTTTGATTGCAGTTTTGTTTTTAGTAAAAATATTCAATATTAATAAAATGTTACTTTGGTATAAATGCTTGGTTAAGTTTTATACACATATTAATCTAAGTTTTTGAATATTTTTCTTTGTGAACCTGATTTAACTTTAACATACACTTTTAAAATTGAGAGCAACATTTATGTTCGAACTCAGCGATGTCTATGACCAAGTATTTAAGAATTGTTTGGATTAATCTTTGCAGAAAATTTAACTATAAATATTTATCTACTGAAGCAAAATGTAATTTAATTATTTAAATAAAAAAGCTTTTTTTGCTATATAACCAGCAGGAATACTAACTTTAACTTAAGTAACCTATCATCCCAGCAATGTATCCTGCTGAGAGATTTATTGATAATACTAACTTTTTATCCAAAATAATTAAACTTAACCATTTGCTCTTACAAATTATTGTTGTTAGGCCTATATGAATTTTTTTTTTATTAGGACACAAGAATTGAATCCAGAATCTTTGGTTTAACATTAAACGTTTTATCCATTAGCTGTTCAAATACGTCGGGTATCGTAAAGGTTTGATGTTTATTATTTATTATTATTTAGCACCGCATCTTACTATCCGTTCGGGTTATACGCTTTAAGTACTAGTTACGCTAATGGATTAGGAATTGGGAAGGTTGAGTTATAGGAAGTGAGCCCGCATCTGCGTGGAGGGAGAGTGGAAAACCATTTAGGAAAAACTACCCCCAGTTCACCCGACCGGGATTCGAACCTAGATCTCCCCGTCCTCAGCAGTCGAGCTCAACACGACAAGCGCGTTAGTCAACTACGCCACCGAGGCGGGTCGGGTAAAGAAAAAAACTTCAATACTTATTTGGTTATTTTCAACAATCCAGCATTGCGTCTGTTCAACATGTAGCACAAGCTGCGTTATGTGCATGCGCAGCGTAAGATGCATCTACATGAAAGATTAAAAAAATTGCCCTTCGGCAATCGGAGAAAGCACATAGCGTGATGTACCAAGGAATAGCTTAGCTTAGCTTTCTGTGTGAACCAACACATTTAAATATATGGTCCGCTATTTTTCTAAACAGTCAGCCAAGCAAATCTTAGCTTAGCATTCATTATGAACCGGCCTTTAGACGGGGGAAAATGGGTGGAATAAATCCCATCACCGGTGTCACATTCTCTCGCCCATTGCACCTGTTACCTTTGATTGGCACTCCCCCTCCTCCCCCTCTTACACACCCACCTCCTCGTTGACACGGTACACGAGGTGTGATTATCGCCGCTGAAGTTTCTGACGCGGGACATTGTGACGTCATAGGGATGGGAGGGAGGGGGAGGTAAACATCCGGTCTGGATGTGGACCACCTAGCATTATAAAGTTACAACAAGACACACCCTAAGCTCCTACACCATCGATACGATAATGGAGGGGCTGTTGTTGACAAATAGGCGACAATTTAATTGTTTTTAAATTATACGGATAATTATTGCTCTCAAAGAGTCGGATCAAACAGGATGCTCTACATTCATTTCATAAAATTAATTTACTAATCAAATACTAGTGGCTATAAGAACAATAGTCCTAGCTCCCTTAATTCAAAATATGCTATATACATCATTCTAAGAATGTATGATGTTCTTATCGTTACTATTCTCAATTTCTCTTCTGATTTCTCTTTAGATTTTCATTTTAGATTTTTCCTTGGGTATAAAGCTAGACAGCTAACCAAATGATGTTCTACTATATTCGATAGTGCATTATATTCATTGAGAGTTACTGTGGATTCACGCGTCCACCGAAAAACGAACGCAGAACAGAAACGTGGTCACGTGACGAGCTCTTAAGCCAATCACAAGATTTCCGCCTCATCGGCTCGTGCTATTCTGCTAAGGTTCATCCCATCTCTACTTCGACCGCTCTGCCCGAGATTTTCGGCACCAATCAAGTCTCATACTCAACCATCTCAAATCAGTGCTCATGCGCATTTGACAACACACACGCTCTACAGCCAGAAGATAGCAGACATTTCCGTTAGCCTTTGTAAGGAGATTTGAAATAACACGATAGCTTAAATCGTGTGTGTCAATATATTAGATTGTGCCAGGGCACAGCGTTATAATCTAAAAATAGCTATCTAGTATCCACTAGAAAATAAAATATGTTGATAATCAGCTGTTTTAAGTTAGCACTGCAATGGATCATGGGTAGACATAGGCCCTACAGCGTATGAGTTGCTGCGCCATTCAAGCTGATTCTATTTTTTATTTTAAGCGAACGTGTGAAACAAGCTTTAATGTTATTCTATTTTTAGCGAACGTGTGAATCAAGCTTTACTGTTATTCTATTTTCAGCGAACGTGTAAATCAAGCTTTACGGTTATTCTATTTTTAGCGAACGTGTGAATCAAGCTCTACTGTTATTCAAGTGGTTTAAGACGTCAGTCTCGCTATACATATACACACACACAGTCAAAAATTAAAAAAAAAGTGTCCTAGGTAATCGTTTGATTGCTTATAATTGTGAATTAAAACCACTTTAGATGAAATATTGTACGTCAAACCTTTGGAGTGGTAGCCATATCTAAACGGATAACCGTTTCGAAAAATCATATATATAAGTTGTTCGGCCTAGGTTTAAAGAATGTCCATGCTAGATTTAGTTAAAATTATTCAACGCATTTGAACGTCATTATGGAACAAACACCCGAACAGATGGACCTGATGGTAAGACGGACAGACAGACAGATGAGATTCCAAACGGCCAAGGATCTCTCGATGCTAGGTAAATAATGTAAAAGTATCGAAACCTTTAAAAATTTTAAAAAGATTTTGTTGAAAAATACACATAGGGTCTATCTATATATAATATTAAACTAAAGCCTGATATTAAATAATTCTTAGCACCGCGTCTTACTACCCATTCTGGCTATACGCTTAAGTACTTATTACTCTAATAGGTTAAGAATTGGGAAGGTTGAATATATATGAAGTTAACTCACATTTGCGTGGGGGGAGAGTGGAAATCCATTTAGGAAAAAAAACCCTCTCCCCGTCCCCACCATCCCCAAGTTCACCCGACCAAGATTCGAACCTCTATCTCCCTGTCCTCGGTAGTGTAGATCAACACGAAGCTTACGCGTTAGCTAACTAAGCCACCGAGGCGGGTCTTATATTAAATAATTGTGTGGCAATAATTTATTGCTTTTCTTATTTCATTGGTTTGGGTGTTCAGTGTCTGGAATGCTGCTCTAGATTAAGTTAGCTTATAAGCCATGTGCTTAAATTTATTAGTATTTTGAAAATTTAACATTAAATAATCCCTTTAAAAATATTAATTAAAGTTTTAAATCCAAGATTTAATTATAATATAGAATAATTAGTCAGGTCAACCCCGGAGTTATTATTATTATTAGCACCGCGTCTTACTACCCGTTCGGGTTATACTCACTATCGCTAATGTGTAATGGTAGGGTGATTGTGAGATGAAAGACCTACAGTTTAACATGGAATCCGAACCACGGTGGAGGCCTGGCATTCCCCACATTCACAAGATGTCTTGTCAGAGGTGAAGGAAGGGTTTGGTAATCAGATAAATCTGTGCCGGGACCGAGGATTGAACCCAGCACAGAAGTCCGACACCTTACCTCTAGACCGCCAGGTCACCAATAAAGTATTATACTTCTACAAAAATATTACTACTGAATATTACTACTGTATGATATAAAAAAGGGAGGGAGGGGGGGGGCAGAGCGAAAGTATAATGGCTTGGTTTAATGATAAATACACAATTAACTGCCTGGTTCTATTTCAAACGACTCGACACAACAACGGAGATAAACATATTTTATTTCGCACTGTGCGAGTCCACTAACTGAAACCATGTCAATTTTTAAAAGAAACCTAAACAGGTCCATTGTCCCCTAAAGGTAAAACAAAAAGGGGGTGGGGGGGTATCCACCCAATTTTATTAGCCCTCCAAAGAAGGTGTTTCTTATTATCAACTTAACAAAACATTGCCTTTGGACACATCTTGAAATGTGAGAGACCGCCAAACTCTTTGTGTTAAGAAGAATATATATACTTTTTTCAACTTTTTTTTTTCGTTTATGGCCATTATTCTTTTGGTTTTACCAGGAGCTTGTTTGTAGTATGAGTCCCCCTTACCTTCTCAATATGATCCTTTCATGATGTAAGTGACGGCCATTTTAACGCACTGTCGTAAATAATGACGGGCTACCATGCAGCCTATTAGAAGTCGCGGTAGGTTAGCTCATGTTCTCTCTAAAAAGATGTGATGAGGGGGTGGGGGTTATAGGTTTTTTTTCTTATTTCTTTTTTTAGGGAGGCGCTATGGTTGAAGAAGTACGGTGGTCCGGTCATTATTTTTGTTTGTGTTTTAATTGTTGATTTCTCAAGGGCCACCGTGGATCAGTGAAGCTAGCGAAAAATCACATTGAGAAAGCAATTAAAGCCCCTGTTTTTTTTTGTATTTTTAAGCTTTCAAAGCAACATTTATTTACCTCGAAATTTTTCTTTTACACTTTAACATTAAATGTTGAGTAGAAAAAATCTTTTATATTACCAAGAGATTTTTTTCAAACGTTTTGAACAAAATCAGTTGCAATGTTAATTATCACTTCTTGTTCTTTAAACAATTTACATTTTAAATAATCTTTCGACGGAATAGTACTAACATTACAAATTGATATAATTATCTTTTTTTAATTAATGATGACTTTCAATTAAATGATAAAAGTTTTTCCAATGTTGATGCTAGCTTCAAATGATAAATATATTTTAAATTTAAATAACTCTAATAATTGTTTTTCAT
Organism: Timema douglasi; assembly: GCA_901482245.1. Lineage (NCBI taxonomy): Eukaryota > Metazoa > Arthropoda > Insecta > Phasmatodea > Timematidae > Timema > Timema douglasi. The sequence goes on from CABEEJ010000525.1 coordinate 171,585, forward strand.
TCATATAGATACTTATTATTTGACTGATTTTCAAATTAATTATTATTATGTGAGGAAATTAAGACACGGGCATATTGGTTAAATCTATAGCCTATACAATTTTGGTTGTCTCATAACCAACAAGCAGTTGGATCCGTTTTTCTAGTTATGCGTTCCTGAGATGATTATGACAATCACAATCAGGGTAATTAACGAATTAAATTAAATTAAATATATATAAATACATAAATAACTAAAAAAGTTTGAAAGTTTGTAATTCAAAAATAAGGCTGAGAAGGAAATGTTTATTAGAAAAATGCATTATCTTGAAATAGTAAAAAAGTTGAATTTTGTATAAACAGACTATAAAATAAAAAAAAGAATATCTAAACTAAACATTTTAATAACAAACCTATAAATCGAAGGATAAATTAGTGCCTATTTAGCAGCGACATAGCTAAAATAAACATATTTGCGGCATAGTTTAATGAACCGCGATGCTTCTGGGAAAACCATGACGCTTATTATTCAATATGTGTGTGTGTGTGTGTGTGTGTGTGTGTGTGTGTGTGTAACGCAGTAGGGGCCTATATTACTTATTAATGCTATTTGGTAAACTGTGATGCTATTTTTCTCAAATATTTTGTAACCATGTCTATTATTTCATGTATCTTATTTTATGTTCGTGCTTAGGTAATTATTGCGTTTTTAATGGGTTGGGTTTGTTTGCCCTCGATTTTTTGGACAAAATAAGACATTTGGATCATTGGAAAGATATATTGACTTACATGTCAAACTTACATTTTTTATTATGCCAATTTACTTAACCCCTTCCATCCCTATTTTATCAATATAAAATCTTCAGCGTTTTATGTTTATTTGAAATGATCCCTTGTCCTTTCTTAGCTAATTTCAGTTTTCTACCACACAGAAAAATTAGTTGCTTTTATTTATTCTAGGAATTGTAATCCCCTCCTCATCCCCTTTATTTTAAACAAATCCAGCTTAGAAATATTGAATTTTAAGAAAAATATGATTATCTGGCATTTTTGTCCTAACTTCTGCAAAATTTAAATTTCTCACAAGACTTGTTTTTTCCCCCTCCTTATATGCCTCCCCATTTCCTGGAGCCCCATTTTGAAATATCACAATTTTAGATTTTTCTGGAAACCCTTCTGCCTTTCTGCCAAGCAAAATTTTAAGTTTCCAAACCTGGGGGTTGAGTAAATAAGGTGAGGAGTTAGTCAGTGAGTCCCACAAATTCCTGTCGTTCTCCACCCTCTTGGGAGTGAAATTTCAAAAACCTTCAATAATGTCTCACCCAATTCTAGAAAGAAACCATTTTAAATTTCAAGCCTCTGCGTTCACTGGTTATAAAGATACACGACTGAATTTTGTAAATTTTTAACCCACCTTTTCACCCCTTGGAGGTCAAATTTTGAAAACAACCATCTTAACTCTTGCCTAGGGCCTGAAAGGAGATCTCAAGAGAAATTTTAAGATTCTAGGCCCAGGGGTTGGGGACTAATTTTTTTAATCTTCCAAACCTCACACTTTTTTAAAAAAGTTTCCTTCAATCAGTTTCGAGTATTAACTTTGTTTATATCATGTATCATATATTTAAAAGAATATTAGCTTTAAGTTTAAAAAAAGAATGGCCAGAAAACATGGCGTAGGAACAAGACACAATACAGAAAAATAAATTTAAAACGATAACATATTTTACATTAAAAAAAAAGAGTTTTGAAGAATTTAATTGGATAGCCGAGTGTCATAAAAAATTAACTAGTTTGCGTGCAAGTTACATACATATGCACAATTAAAAATAACACCTCTGTTTTTAATTTGGATTGGCACTCCATTTTGCCTTCTCATTCATTTAAAACTATATTCACTAACTCTAAAACAATTCCACTTATATTCGAACAAAGTTTGACATAGTAAAAACAACAGTAAAAGAAATTAAAAAGAAGACAACTAAATATAAATTATTGTTACCACTGGTGAAAAAAAAAGTATTTGTAAACTAATCATTTAAAAATAAAGTCATCGGGAAAACTGCTATTATATGGAGATTTTGAAACAAGTCCAAATTAAAAGAAAAACACAAAAAAGGGAGTTAGATATACACCATTGATATAAATGTTAGAGAATGGTTTTATTTTGTTTTGAAGAGATCTTATTTCTTTTAAAAACAAAAACCAATTTAGAGCATTTATTTCATAGCTTGTTGGCTCTTGGATAAATAAAACTACGTCCAATTAACATCATCGTACTGCCAAAGTTGAATTAAAAACTTTTTTTTACGACTTATTCATAAAAAAATATCAATTATATTTTAAAAAATGTGCTTCAATTTAAACATGCAAGTGCCAAATTAAAAAAAATAGAATGCAATGTAAAACAATTGTTTAGTATAATTTTGTGAGAATGTGTGTGGTGATGTTTCCGGAAAAATAAAATAGATTTAAGGTGAGGCTGTAGGGGACGCACCAAAAGATCAATGTTTTTGCGTTTTTTATCAAAACATTTTTATTGGGTTAAAATAAATCAAATATTGCTTCAAAACAAACAAAGTTTAATTCTCTTCATATGTCGTTATCAACAGTTATTGAATACTTGTTAAGATTGTTTTGGATTTGATGACAAGTCTATCTTAAATTTGAAAAATTTCTCATGTAATGACAATATGCTCTTGAGATATACTCGACAACCGTCTATATCACCATGTGAAGAAAATTAAACTTATGATTATACTGAAGCAACATTAGATTTATATTGAAATAAAAAGTTTTGCTAAAAAAACCCTGCAAAAACACTATTTCGCATTCCCTACATCCCAAGCTTAAGGAATTGTTAATTTTCACAATCTAGATATTGTTGGTATTGTAATAAAACTAAGACTTTATGTTGATACCGTATAATTTTCACAGGGTGTACATTATCTGACAACTAGAACAGTTACTAGAGCTACTATCATTTATTCATACGTCAAATCGTATCTGTAGATGTCGATGAATATTATCAATATCTAAGATTACATTAATAAAATGTTATCAATGTGGACCGCAAAAAAGAACTGTTTTATAAAAGGACAATATCACTAAACCGGGAATGTAAAGGGGCGAGATAGTGCTTAACCTCCATTCTAGAGTCCTTAGTTCAAATACAGACACGGTTAAAGATCCAGTCTTTGAGGCCAGTTTCATAACCAAATTTAGTACGCCTCAAGTGCGGCGCTACACTAAATACAAGACGACACCTACCTAAACTCGAATGGAATGGGCCAGTTTCCTATGCGAGAACGGCCCATTCCATTCTGGTTTAGGTAGGTGTCGTCATGAACTTAGTGTAGCGCCGCACTTGAGGCGTACTAAATTTGACTATGAAACTGGCCCTTAGAATGATATAAAACCAGCTAGGAAAAAGTGTTTTCGAACTCCTTATAAAGAATAATTGTAAATTTAGTAAGTTAGTTTGAATAAATATAAGTTTTTAAACCTAAAACAATTTCTTTTAAGTTTTATGCTCACGTCCATGTAATTATTGAACCTCTATTTAGAAGAAAATACATATTATTTATAATTAAAACCATTAACTATAATTAAACGTAAATTCTTCGTTTAGCACTAGTTACACATTACTACACCAACGTATGTATATATATTAAACTGATATTTCCATATCGATAGTGATCAGATCATCTTATACACAGATCAAAGCAGCTTACATTTTAATAACTTGTAATCTACTTCAACACAATATTAAACCCCTATTAGACATATTTTATAAAACTAGACCCACATCTTTACTACAAGTAAAATGGTTTTCCTAGGCATAAATCTAACCTTGCTATTTAAAAAATATAGATTAGTTGATAGCATAGTTAAAAGAATGCCATGTATATAAACGTTTTTGGAATACATTGCCAACTGTTTTTTTTTACTCTCATGTATATTAAATTGTATAGCTTCTCTTTGAAAAAAAACCACATAAAAAATAGAATAATTGAATACATTATAATTAAAATACCGATAAATTGTCACACACACGGTCATTGACTTAATCGTTTATCCAATACACCTGCAACTTTATTGCAGAAAAACTTTAAGAACAAACTTCTTTTTTTCTCCTTACCCACATTTTCAAAATTACCGTCTAAGAGATAAAAAAATAAAACCCTTAAGCATTATACTTACTATCAATAACTCCCCCC